>CM070017.1:7087296-7687296 GCA_036247105.1 Cirrhinus mrigala | reverse complement strand
TGTCTTTGTTCTGTGATTTGTTTGACAGGGAGTGGTATTTAAATGGCAATTACCTGGTCGTCATTGTATCATGCACCGTCATCTTGCCGCTGGCTTTAATGAAGCAGCTCGGTAAGTCGTCTCATCACCCCTTGTTCTGCTCACAACTTCTTGTCTGCACATCTGCATTATGTATTCATAATTATTGCATTATAAAAGTATTACCCAGATAAGACTGCTCACAGAGGTGTTGTGGGTAATTGTGTTTCAGGGTACCTGGGCTACACAAGTGGTTTCTCTCTCAGCTGTATGGTCTTCTTCCTTATTTCGGTATGTTTGTTGCTCTCGTTAACGGAATAGTTCACCCGAATATGAAAAGTCTCATCATTTGTGTATTCTCGTGTCCTCCCATTATTTTCTATTATTCAAATAGAAAACAGTTATTTTAAATAGTAAAAACATTTCAAAATTTGCTGTTTTTCCTGTGCTTTGAATCAAATAAATGCAGGCTTGGTGAGCAGGAAAGACGTCTTTAAAAAACATTGAAAATCTTACTGTTCAAAAACTTTTGACCAGTAATGTATTTTCATTGGTTGAACAAAAATTGACAAAGTGACTGTCAATATTGTGTTTAAAATGTAAGTTGCTCGATTTTACCTTCTTGCTTATCTAACTGTTGTATATTAATATGAACAAAATCACTCATGATTATGCAACATTGCTGAAATTCATATTGTTTTGTGTTCCACCAAAGACGTCATTCTGAGTTGAAACAACATGAGCAAGTAAATGATAACAGAACTTTCATTTTTGGGTGAACTATCTCTTTAAATATGTTTCATTCAGTTGCCATGTGCTGCTTAGTATTCCAATCACGAAGCAGTTGTCTGCTATTTTGAAATTTCTCTTTGAATAATGCTGCTGAGAGCGTGAAAATTAATATTTAATCTTGATACAGTTCCAATTAGCAGTTTATAAATCTTCTACTACGCTGGGGGATTTTGGGATGTGCTCATGTTTTCCACCAGCAGGATCAGCGTGTGATGTTGTGTGAGAGTGTCTTGTATTTTTAGAGTGGGGTTGTGTTTGGTGCACCTCACTGACCTAGTTTTGGAGGGCAGCTTTAATCTTTGCACACGGCTCCCGCTCTGTCCTCATGGTGGTGTGTGAGTGTGGCATTGGCTTTGTCACATTTTCGCGCTGGATTTATGAAACCGTCCAGTCTTTACACCTTGGTGCTGTCTGAGTATGATAACATTGCCTCTTTCTTCTTCTCTTGAGTCATCATCGCTACTGTGAACAAGCACCAAAAGAAAAGACACAATGGCGACAGAGCCACCTTAGCATGCTCTCTCTCTCATCTGACTGGTCATGTGACACTGAATAACAATATAAAGCAGTGATGTGTACCTTTCAGGATTAAGGGGTCATATCATGAGAAACCAAGCTAAACCATGTTTAAACAACAGCAAAAAGCAGCATAATAAATGTGAGTAATTTTTTTCTAAATTGAGATTTATACATCATCTCAAAGCTAATAAATAAGCTTTCCATTGATGTATGGTTTGTTAAAATAGGACAATATTTGGCCGAGATGCAACTATTTGAAAATCTGGAATCTGAGGGTGCAAAAAAAATCAAAATATTGAGAGAATCACCTTTAAAATTGTCTAAATGAAGTTCTTAGCAATGCATATTACTAATCAAAAATTAACTTTTAATATATATAGGGTAGGAAATTTACAAAATATATTCATGGAACATGTTCTTTACTTATGGATATTTTAAGTCTTGACATAAAAAATAATAGTCAGAAAAATCTATTTTTTATTTTTTTTTAACATGGAACAGTTTTTTCTAACTTTTAGACAAAATATTTTTAAAAAGTTTGCATGTTTTTTTTTTTTTGTTTTTTTTTTTGAATATCATAACATCAGGCTTTTATGGCTCATATAGTATGATATCGGAAGATATAGAGCTCAACACAAGGAGAAAAAAACAAACTACTAACATAAAAAGCATATAAATATCAGTTGTCACTCTATATCGCCCAATAATATTAGTAAGAAGATATTTAAATGCTTAGTTTATGACCAAAGCGCTTTAGTTTCTTTTATTGTGGGGGAAAACATATAGTGCATTGTACTGTAATACACTGATTATTGAGAAATTAATGGATAAGTGTTCCTCAAAAGCCTGATGTATCATATTTGATACTGTCATTTCAACATGATTTTTTAAAAATGACATGGTTAATCAAATAAACCAAAAAGTTGATTCAATCCACTAAGTGTTTATCTTGCAATATTATTAACAATATGAAATATATGCTTACATTTACACTACCAGTCAAAAGTTTTTAATTTTTTTATTTAATTTTTAAAATTAAAGAATTCTCTTCTGCTCACCAAGCCTCCATTTATTGATCCAAAATACAGCAACAGCTGTAATATTGTGAAATATCTTCACTGTTTAAAATAAATGCTTTCTATTTGAATACATTTTAAAATGTAGCTGAATTTTCAGCATCATTACTCCAGTCTTCAGTTATCCTTCAGAAATCATTCTAATATGCTGATTTGCTGTTCAAGAAACATTTATTATTATTATTATTATTATTATTATTACTACTGTTATTATTATCAGTATTTAAAACAGTTGAGTACATTTTTTTCAGGATTCTTTGATGAATAGAAAGATCCAAAGATCAGCGTTTATCTGAAATAAAGGGCTTTTGTAACATTATACACAAAACCGTTCAAAAGCTTGGAGTCCGTATATTTATTATTTTTTTTATTTTTGGAAAAAAATGATAGAAATTAATACTTTTATTTAGCAATGCTGCTTTAAATTGTTTAAAAGATGAGGATAAAGACATTTATAATATTACAAAAGATTTCTATTTCAGATAAATGCTGTTCTTCTGAATTTTCTATTCATCAAAGAAACCTGAAAAAATTCTACTCAGCTGTTTTCAACAATAATAATAATAATAAATGTTTTTGGAGCAGCAAATCAGCATATTAGAATGATTTCTGACAAATCATGTGACTGGAGTAATGATGCTAAAATGTCAGCTTTGAAATCGCAGGAATAAATTACATTTTAACATATATTTAAATAGAAAACAGTTATTTTAAAAATGTATATATATTTTTTTAAATTTCAAAATGTTAATGTTTTTGTATAAATGCAGGCTTGGTGAGCAGAAGAGACACCTAAAAAAATAAAAATAAAAAAACTTAATGTTTAAAAACTAGTTGTCTACTTCATAAAAATATGTTTTTACACCAAAAAGAGACATGCACTACAACCAAAATGGGACATTTTTAGAATTATACCAAAAGACCTTTAACTTGTTAAAAAAAGTCAAATTATGGCATGTACAGTAGTAGACTGTGTACAACCAGTTTTGATACCAATATTTTAAATTGCTTAGAAATCAAATATGACATAATAGGTTTTATGGGATTAAAAAAAGATGTCTTGTTTAATTCTGAGAAACAGAAAGCGAGTTTGAAATCATCATGAAAAAACTTTCCAACTAACTGGAGCCTAAAGGGAAAAAATGATTAAACGATGACGTTAAAACTAATTGCAAGATCAGCACAACCTATGCAAGACTTGTTAATTACTTGTTAAATCTTTTGTTTCCCTCCAGGTGATCTATAAGAAGTTCCAGGTGAAATGTCCTTTTGAAGACTTTTCCCATAACAGGACAGTGTTGGGCTTTAACACCAGTGTGGCTGCTGATCCCGGAGGAGTGGAGATGACCCCTGAGGCTGACCCTGCCTGCACCCCCCGCCTCTTTAACCTCAACTCGCAGGTATATCATTGAATAACTTATGAATATACTGAAATCATGCTGTGGCATTCTTATGAGTCATGTGATATAATACTTTAAGTCAAATCAAATGACAAATCAAACCATTGCATGACTCGCATATAAATGGACTTAATCCGAACATCCATTTACATATCAGTTCTCAAACTGAATGAAAATCTAGATTTGCATTTTTCCCCACATATGTCCTTTACTGCCAGACTGATAAATGTGAAAGTCTGTAGTCAGGAGTCTTCAGCTCAGTCCGGGACTGGCATTTTAAATGAGCCCAGGCCTGAGCTCCTTCCAAGTCTGACTTAATCACAGCTACAATTAGCTCTCTGTAATGTGCTACAGTGTTTAATGGGCTTT
This sequence comes from Cirrhinus mrigala, assembly GCA_036247105.1. Classification (NCBI taxonomy): domain Eukaryota; kingdom Metazoa; phylum Chordata; class Actinopteri; order Cypriniformes; family Cyprinidae; genus Cirrhinus; species Cirrhinus mrigala. The sequence continues at coordinate 7,683,122 of CM070017.1, read as the reverse complement.
AAAGTGTGGGGTTCGGGGTTTATGGTTGCCGCTGTTGTATCCATGGTGATGTGACGTGGTTTGGTCTGTGTGTTTTTTAGACGGCCTACACGGTTCCCATCCTGGCGTTCGCGTTCGTGTGCCACCCCGAGGTGCTGCCAATTTACACGGAGCTGCGCAAGTAGGTGGCAATTTCTTTCGCAGGTCTAGAATCACAGATGAGTCACGTTGTACATATGGATGCTATTACATTGTGCACGGCTGCCCATCTGCTTCACAGAGAGTTGTGGTTTGACCAGTCTGGAATTAACATATTTACTTACAGGCTTTCAAGGAATATTATGCGATCAATACAAGTTAAGGCCTAATCTAAGGGTGCAAAGCAATCAAAATATTGAGAAAATCGTCCAAATTAAGTTCTTAGCAATGCATATTACTAATCAAAAATTAAGTTTTGATATAGTTATGGTGGGAAATGAACAAAATATTTTCATGGAACATGATATTTACTTAATATCCTAATGATTTTTGGCATAAAAGAAAAAACTATAATTTTGACCCATACAGCGTATTTTTGGCTGTTGCTACAAATATACCCGTGCTACTTAAGAATGGTTTTGTGGTCCAGGGTCACATATCAGAGATTTTTAGTCGAGACTGAAGCGTCTCCATGTTAACCGACGTTTGGGTTTGAGTATGCATTAGTCTGACTGTTTTTTTTGTCACATCCTTATATTCTCTGATTTCAGCCCCACAAAAACAAAGATGCAACACGTCTCCAACATCTCCATTGGAGTCATGTATGTCATGTACCTCCTGGCTGCTCTTTTCGGATATCTGACTTTCATTGGTGAGGCCTATTATCATCATTCCCTACTATATTTGAATTATTCACGCATTTAGTGACAATTCCTCAGCAAAGATAGAAAATGAGTGACAGCAAGAAGTGACAAAAATAAAAATATTAAGTAAAAATATTAGTCAGATTGTAGTGGCATTTGTACAATTAGTAACATATTAAGCCATAAATACTTACAGCTGAGGTGAAAAGTTTACATACACCTTGGAGAATCTGCAAAATGTTACCTGTTATCATACAAAATGCATGTTTTTTTTTTTCAATTTAGTACTGACCTAAATAAGATATTTCACTTAGAAGAGGTTTACATATAGTTCACAAGAGAAAATAATAGCTGAATTTATAAAAATGACCCTGTTCAAAAGTTTACTTACGCTTGATTCTTAATACTGTGTTGTAACCTGAATGATCCACAGCTGTGTTTTTGTTGTTTAGTGATAGTTGTTCTTGAGTCTCTGTTTGTCCCACTGTTCTTCAGAAGAATCCTTCAGGTCCCACAAATTCTTTGGTTTTTCAGCTTTTTTGTGTATTTGAACCCATTCCAACAATGACTGATTGATTTTAAGATCCATCTTTTCTCAATGAGGACAATTGAGGGACTCATATGCAACTATTACAGAAGATTCAAATGCTCACTGATGCTCCAGAAGAAAACACGATACATTGAGAGCCGGGGGGTGAAAACTTTTTGAATTTGAAGTTCAGGGTAAATTTAACTTATTTTGTCTTCTGGGAAACATGTATGTATATTCTGTAGCTCTTGAAGGTCAGTACTAAATGAAAAGAATATTATATTTGGGCAAAAAAAGAAAAATGTACACTCCTTAATTCTGTTCAAAAGTTTTCACCCCCCGGCTCTCAATACATCGTTTTTCCTTCTGAAGCATCAGTGAGCGTTTGAACCATCTGTAATAGTTGTATATGAGTCCCTCAGTTGTTCTTAGTGTGAAAAAATGGATCTCAAAGTCATACAGTCATTGTTGGAAAGGGTTCAAATACACAAAAATGCTGAAAATCCAAAGAATTTGTGGGACCTGAAGGATTTTTTTCTGGAGAACAGCAGGCAGTTTAACTGTTTAGGACAAACAAGGGACTCATGAACTGCAAGGTGTATGTAGAATTTGACCTTGACTGTAGATGTAGCAGACAGGAAGGGAACAGAATGCACTGCACTATTTTAAACTAGTATCTTAAAATGCATGTGTACATAATCCAAAAATGTAAAACTGCTGCAAATAGAGCACACAAAAACATGTCCTGTGTGAACATTCTCTAAGAATTCCAGTCAAAATGCAGATGTTGTGCCAATAAAGAGGCATTAAGTCCCCAACTGTTTCCAAGTCTCCAAACATTTCATGTTTCATTTTGGTCAGGCTGTTGACTTTATCACTGGCCAAAGATAACATTCACAGAGTCTGATTTTGGACTTGCTTGGATGGCTAATACAGAATAAATCATACATCTACGGCCAGGGATGAAGAGCAAGGCTGAAATGCTGTATGTAACAGAACATGAAGCAGCAGGGAACGCTAGTTGCCACAATTGCTGAAGGTCATTTGGTCGTTCAGGACAACTCCCTGCCATTTTACACGTCAGGAGGAGACAGCAGTGTGACTCAGCTGAGATGGAGAGAGTGAAGGAGGTTTGGTTGAGGAGAAAGAGGAGGTGAGATCTGTCAGGATGGATGTGCTGAGTGGTCATTCAAGTTGAGATGTCAGAGGCCAGCTGAGATCAGTGTGACTGCAGCGATAAAGAGACAGAAAAGAGTGTATTTTCTAATTTTAGGGGCAGGATTTTAAAATTCACCTTCATGTTTTAGAGCTTCTGAAGTATGAGCAGACTGAGACCTGCTTGGCTGTCAGCATGTGTTTGCTGATGTCACAGATCTAATCATCTGTTTTAACAAATCAGTGTTGGACGCAAGGTCATGTTGAAGTTGTATTAGCACTCCATCTAGTGGCCATTGTGAATTAATAAAAACATTACCAGTGCTAGCGGGAAAACGAGGAATCTAATGCCGTGGTTCTGAAACTGTGGTCAATGAAAATAAGTTGCACAGTGAGTTGAGTTACATACACTACCATTCAAAAGGTTTGTCTTTTATACTTAAAAAGGTAGCGCTTTTTTTTTTTTTTTTTTTTGGAAAAATACAGTAAAAACAATATTATTACAGTTTTTAAATTTAATACAGTTTAAAATCTAATTTATTCCAGTGATGCAAAGCTGAATCTTTTAGCATCATTACTCCAGTTTTCAGTGTCACATGATCAAAAATGATTATGTTAAGAAGCACTTTTTAATTATTATTAATGTTAAAAATTGTTCTGCTGCTTAATATTTAATCAATGTATTTAATATTTAATATACATATACACTGCCATTCAAAAGTTTGGGATTTTAAGATTTTAAATTTTTAAGATTTTAAATTTTTTTAAAGAAGGCTTTTCTGCTTATCAGTGCTGTGTTTATTTGATCAAAAATACAGAAAAAACAACAATATTGTGAAATATTATTGCAATTTAAAATAGTAGTTTTCTATTTTAATATACTTTAAAATAGAATTTATTCCTTTGATGCAAAGCTGAATTTTCAGCATCATTACTCCAGTCTTCAGTGTCACACGATTCAAAAAATCATTTTTAATATGCTGATTTATTATCAATGTTGGAAACAGTTGTGCTGCTTAATATTATTTTGGAACCTGTGTAACTTTTTTCAGGATTCTTTGATGAAAAAAAAAATAAATAAATAAAACAACCTTAAAAAGAACAGCATTTATTTAAAATAGAAATCTTTTGTAACAATATACACTACTGTTCAAAGTTTGAGGTCAGTAATTTTTTTTCTTTCTTTCTTTGAAAGAAAGAATTTTTTTCTTTCTTTCTTTTAAATTGATTAAAAAAAAAAGAGACAGTAAAGACTTACATTGTTATATAAATATTTCTATTTTTAATAAATGCTGTTCTTTTTAGACATTCAATTCATCAAAGAATCCTAAAAAAGTATCACAGGTTCCAAAAAATATTAATCAGCACAACCGTTTCCAATATTGAAAACAAATCAGCATATTAGAATGATTTCTGAAGAATCATACTAGTCATCAGATTAGTGATAGGAATAAAAGAATATTTAAAATTATATTAAAATAGAAAATCTAAAATTGCAATAATATTTCATAATATTATTAATTAATAAATAATAATAATTATTTTATTCCGTATTTTCAATTAAATAAATGCAGCCTTGATGAGCATAAGAGACATTACAGAAAAAACATTATTGTAAAAAAACATTACAAATTTTACTGATCATAAACTTTTGAACAGCAGTGTATATGCGTTATATTTAATATACTTAAAACTGTAATACTTTTTTTTCAGAATTCAAAAGAATACAAACATTCAAAAGAGCAGAATTTATTTGAAATCTATATATTTTTTGTAACAGTTCAGTTTAATCATTATTTTAATGTGTCCTTTCTGAATATAGCATTATATTTAAAAAAATAAATGTTTATTAAAATTAAAAAAAAGAAAAATCTTACTGACCCTACTCTTTTGAAAATTTGCAAAAATATTTAAAATAGATATAAATGACAAAAAGTCCCTACATTGAATGATTCACCTGATTAGTTAATTAATTATACTGAATTGTGTTAACATTCATTTGTGATCAAATGTTGCTGTTGTCTCCGTTCACTAATTGATTTAGTTCAGTCCAACTTCTTAGCTAGCAAACAATCGACTTGTTTAGGTTTAATATCTAAAAGTAGCGGTTAATTTAATTTAAATGAATTAAAAGATTTATTAAAAGTGAGATTATATTGTGGTTTCCCTCATATTTGAGTTGTTAGGTGGTCCAAAATATTAGTTTTTTTTTTTTTTTTAAATAAATGGTCATATAAAAAACTACTGAACTGAAAAAAAAAAAGATTATTATTAAATAAACATTTTAGTTGTACGTTTTAAATCACATTTAATTTAATATTACCTTTAAATGATTGTATTTGTGTATAGATAAGGTAGAAGCTGAGCTGCTGCACACCTACAGTCGTATCGACCCGTACGACACACTCATCCTGTGCGTTCGTCTGGCTGTGCTGACTGCCGTCACGCTCACTGTACCCATCGTGCTGTTTCCTGTGAGTTTTACAAACACACAAACACCTTTACAATTTTAAATAAATTACAACTTATCAAGTTACAAGTTTCTTAGAGGAGTCAGGATTGAATGACAGGTAGCATTGCAGTATCTGATTTCAATGCTTTGCCTTTTGATGTCTTTTCTCAGGTAAGAAGAGCAATTCAGCAGTTGTTCTTCCCAAATAAAACCTTCTGGTGGCCACGACACATCGCAATAGCTGTCACCCTCCTCACCCTTATCAACTTACTGGTCATCTTCGCCCCGAACATCCTGGGCATCTTCGGAGTCATCGGTGGGTTTGGTGCTTGCTTTCTTTCTTTTGTAGTTTCATTGGTGTGAAAAGAGTGTGAGAGCAGAGTACAGTGTCCTTAAGTCTCACCATGACAACCTCAAGGATCTCACAGTTGCTTTTATCTCCACATGCATTAGTGTCTCAGTCTTAGACTATAATACTGTCTGAACAGTTCCAGCCGTGCATAAATCCTTCGCCAACAGCATTATTAATCGCCTTTGGAATGTGTATATAATTATCAGCAATGCTTTTCCATTTATTACATTATAGTTTCTCCTGCTCTCACACTTAACTCGATAACACTAACTGTTTCTCCACTGCTTGTGAGTTTTACCTACCTCAGAGAAGAATGCACACTATTGTTCTCATGGCCCGACCACCATGAGAAATCTCTCAATGACTGTGGCTTATGTAACTTGAATAGCTTTAGCTCAAGATTTAGTCCTGAGGCATGATGTAAGTAAAGTATGAAGGTTTACGTTTGCAGTATGTAAGCGTGTACATGTGTTTATTGTTCTGTAGGTGCCACGTCCGCGCCGTGTCTCATCTTTATATTTCCGGCCGTGTTTTACATCCGTATTGTTCCCAAGGAAGAAGAACCTATGCGCTCAGCGCCGAAAATCCTTGTAAGTACTTGGACATTAGATTCCTCCCCATTCATCCACAGTGGGATCTAGTTTCTTAGCGCTTGTAGGAATGTAGATGCTTCGAAAATGTTCAAACTATTAGATTGAGATCCTCTGAAAACTAATCATGCTAAAAGCTTCGTAAATCCCTTGGGTAAATCTTTTGTGTGACCCAAAACTATTGTAAACTAGTAAACTAATTCCACTTAAGTTACAGCAAACTGCAGGAAACGGGAGATGCTAGGCGAAACCTGAACGTATAATTGTAGTATTTGTAGTACATGTCCAGGTTATAATGCACCCTTAAGTCCAAAGAAAAAAAATATTTTTACAGCCATTTTAGCCATATAGGGTTTTTTTTTTTCATGACAGTTAAAGATATTTTCTCCCTTTTTTAACATTGTAATGTATTTTTTGATTTTTAAATTCAATTTAATTTCATTAAAAATTACATTTGTAAATATCATTTTAAATATGCAAATAGAAAATATTTAATTTATGCTCATAAAAAAAAGATTGTCATGCTCATGAAAATGTCCTAATGCCAAAAAAAAAAGTTCTGGAAATTGGCCTTATCTTGTTTTATTTCATTTATCTTTTTAGATGATATATTTCATTAATGTAAAATATATTTAAATATGATGCAAAATGTGCTTTATTTTAAAATCATGGACATGAAAATGGCACAGTGCCGAACAATCTCACAAATTGGCTTCATTTTGTTTGCAAATTTTATTTTATTTCATTTATACTATTAGATAATATTTCATTCATGTAAAATGTATTTAACTGTAATGCAAAATGTGCTTAATTTTAAAATCATGCACATAAAAAATGGCACAGTGTGGAAAAAATCTTACAAATTAGCTTCATTTTCTTGCAAATTTTATTTAATTTCATTATATCTTTAGACATTTCATTAATGCAAAATGTATTTAAATGTAATGCAAAATGTGCTTAATTTTAAAATCATGCACACGAAAATGGCACAATGCGGAAAAAATCATACAAGTTGGCTTCATTTTGTTTGCAATTTTTTTAATTTCAATTATATTTTTAGATGATATATTTCATTAATGTAAAATGTGTTTAATTGTAATGCAGAATGTGCTTTCTTTTAAAATCAGGCACATTAAAAAGGGCACAATGCTGAAAAAATCTTACAAATGAGCTCAATTTTGTTTGCAAATTTTATTTTATTTCATTTATCTTTTAGATGACATATTTAATTAATGCCAAATGTTTAATTTTAATGCAAATTATGCTTAATTTTAAAATCATGCACATGAAAATGGCACAATGCGAAAAACAATACAAATTGACTTCATTTTGTTTGCAAATTTAATTTCATTTATCTTTTTAAATGACATATTTCATTCATGTAAAATGTGTGTAATTGTAATGCAAAATGTGCTTAATTTTAAAATCGTGCACATGAAAATGGCACAACGCAAAAAAAAATCTTACAAGTTAGCTTCATTTTGTTTGCAAATTTTATTTTAATTTTATTTATCTTTTTAGATGACATTTCATTCATGTAAAATGTGCTTAATTGTAATGCAAATGTGCTTAAATATGCCTAATTTTGAAATCATGCACATGAAAATGGCGCAATGCGGAAAAAATCTTACTAGCTGGCTTCATTTTGTTTGCAAATTTTATTTTAATTTCATTTATCTTTTTAGATGACATTTCATTAATGTGGAATGTATTTAACTGTAATGCAAATGTGCTTAAATATGCTTAATTTTAAAAATCATGCACATGAAAATGGCACAATACGGAAAAAATGTACAAATTGGCTTTATTTTGTTTGCAAATTTTATTTAATTTAATTAATCTTTTTAGATGACATTTCATTAATGTAAAACGTGTTTAATTGTATTGCAAAATGTGCTTAATTTTAAAATCATGCACACGAAAATGGCACAATGCTGAAAAAAATCATACATATTGGCTTCGTTTTGTTTACAATGTTTATTTTATTTTATTTTGACCCAGATATTTCATAATACACACCCAGTCATATTTTTTAGATCATATATTTCATTAATCACTTCAGCAACATTGTTAATAATCCTGTCTCTCTCCTTCTTTTCCAGGCTGCTTGCTTTGCCATTTTAGGAGTCCTATTTATGATAATGAGCCTCAGCTTCATCATCATCGATTGGACATCAGGGTCCAGCAAAGGAAACAGTGGTCATTAGGCCTCATCCTCTAATGGTTTATGCTTTTTAATATTACTTTCGGGTCAGTAGTTGGGGAGGATGCATAATCTCTTAGTGATCAGTCACGAGTAGTAACAGATTTCTAGCTTTAGTTGCATTCAATCAATGCATTATTTGGGCCATGTGACCTGCATGTGCTGTAAATGGGGTCTTGCCCCATCTCAGGCCGGCATTAAATCCATTTAAAGGCCATCCGCTTTCAAAAAGAAGCGGATGGGACAATGGCAATAGTTGGTTTTAAAGCAGGGAGAACATAACCAGAAAAGACAACCAGAATTAGAAAATCAAAGTCTATGATAGTTAGTTTGTGCCATAGATGCAGCACATGCAGTATGCAGGGTTTGCAAACAAAAGGGATTTTGCATTCTAACCAAACGGACTCAGCTGGCCCAACCTTCATGTTATGACCTTTGACCTTTGCCCTTCGGCCACATTCACAAGAGATTAGAATCACAGTAAGTGCTCAATTCTTATGGGAGGAATAAAGTGTTTATTTCATCATATCTCATCATAGATATAGCAATACTCTGTGCAATAGCTGTGAGATATCTGACACAGAAGGCTGTTGAGAGGCGACGCACAACCTCGTCCTGAATCTAGATTTGGCTGCAGTCTATTACACAAATTTCAATTTATGCAAATTGTACGTATAGATGTACATGTCACATTTTTTATATGGATTTATAATGTTTATCCTTTATATATTAGTAGATATATGAGCATAAATATATATGATATATATATATATATATATATATATAAGAGTATATCCGGTGTTCTCAAGGTGATCTATCACATCCCTTTACACTATTTGTGACTATTTAGGTAAAATGCCATCTTTAAAAGATTTAGATTTAAAAAAAAAAAAACAGGCACATTTTAAAGGAGAAGTCCACTTTCAGAAGAAAAAAATTCTGATAATTTACTCACCCCCTTGTCATCCAAGATGTTGATGTCTTTCTTTCTTCAGTCGATAAGAAATTATGTTTCTTGAGGAAAACATTCCCGAATTTTTCTTCATATAGTGGACTTCAATGGTGCTCCCAAGTTTGAACTTCCAAAATGCAGTTTAAATGCAGCTTCAAATAGCTCTAAACAATCCCAGCCAAAGAAAAAGGGTCTTACCTAGCGAAACGATCGGTCATTTTTTAAGCAAATTTACTTTTTAACCTCAAACGTAGTCTGTGTAATCCAGGTCAATACAGTTAGGGTATGTCGAAAAACTCCCATCTCGTTTTCTTCTTCAAAGTCAAAGTCATCCTACATCGCTATTTTACCTTTTTTTTTTGTAAAGGGCGTTTGATCGATGACGATTTTGAAGTTGGGAAAGAAAACAAGATGGGAGTTTTTGGACATACCCTAACTGTATCGACCGTATTGAACCGAAAAAAACCCGCAGAGTTCACGCAGACTTAGACAAGACGAGTGTTTGAAGTTAAAAAGTAAATAAACTGTCAATTTGTTTTTAAAAATAACCGATCGTTTTGCTACATAAGACCCTCCTTCCTTGAAGCTGCATTTAAACTGCATTTTGGAAGTTCAAACTTGGGGGCACCATTGAAGTCCACTATATGGAGAAAAATTTTCTTCAAAACACAATTTCTTATCGACTGAAGTAAGAAAGACATGAACATCTTGGATGAGTACATTATCTGCAAATTTTTGTTCTGGAAGTGGACTTCTTTAAATATTATTCTTTTTTAGGAACACTACTGGTTGTGATGGGAAAGCACAGATTGGAAAGCACAGTTAATCATAGGGTCAGATTGTAATGATCCCATGAGTCCTGCTGACTGATTTTGAAACACTCTCTGGATTTATATGCGGAGAAAACCAAAAACACAGATTCACAGGGTCTTCTCCTTAACTGGAGAAACAAATGTGGTGCATTGATGCACATAAATGTTTTAGTTAATGTTGCCTGGTGGAAGCTGATCGGTTTTGCTTGTAGATTAAGGCTTGAAAAAAGAGGCTATTAACCCAAGTAGACGGATGATTTCGGAGATCGTTTTCCTGCACAGGGCGATTACCGAAATCTTAAACTGTAGCACTTTCAGTTGAAGCACAACTTCCGCTCAATCTCCTAACCTAGTGACCCAGTTATGACTTATAATCATAGATTAATATATTTTGTAGACAGATATATGAACAAAAGCCTACGTACTACTAACTGTAAATTTTTCAAAGAAAAAGTAACGTGTGGATGTCTAACATGGTACATGAATATTTTAAACTTTGTAATTGAAACTCCTTAAAAAAACTATAAATCAAGCACTTACTGGCCCATAATGATCTTAGTGGTAACACTGTGGTGTTTTAGTGTGTGTGTGTGTGTGTGTGTATATGTGTGAATGTGTGTTCTCTCCTCTTCTCGCTTATGGAGAATACTTCAGTCAGTGAATGTACTGTAATGGACTGTAAGATGTCTAAATGAGATGTGCATTTAAATTGTGGTACTTTTTTATTCAGTTTTTGTCTAAGTAATGTTTAATGGATAGAACAACCACACATATAACTAAATCATCATATCTGTGAACCAGTGTTAGCATAATTACATATCTCGATATCTTCTTTCTGTGTTTTAAATGTCCCTGGTGCTGCATCAAGGGCCTGTCAGACAGTGAAGGCACTGTAAAATATATTTCAAATTACAATCTGTACTTCCTTGTTTTAAAAAAAGGCTTGTTTATCATGGCCAGATGCGTCATTTCCCTCTTTGTGGTGTTTTGGATATATGTACATGAGAATGAGATTAAAGATGTCGGTATGATTGCTTAAGTGTATCATTGAAATAACCTATTGAGATCATTGATATTTTCTGGTGAAGAAGCATTTAGTTGTGTGTTTTGGTGATGGTGAGATGTTGTATTGGTGTAATGCCTCACACACCAATGTGGTTTCTCAAGCACAAAAGTGTCCCATCGTTTTAGCAGTGTGTGTGTTAATGTGTTCACATGCCTGTGAACTAATTGTGCCAGCTGTTAAGGAATTGCCAGTATCCGTCCTTAAGTATACCAATGGCTCTAAATGATTTTTGATTCAAAGTCTGAACGTGACTTTGAAAGTGCGTGAATCTTATGCAAACATGCCCAGGTTGCATTTCACCCCAAAATCAGACAACAACAATAAAAATATATATACAGTTGAAGTCAAAAGTTTACAATTAATTATTTTACCAAAATAAAAGGGATCATACAAAATGCATGCTATTTTCTGCACTTATTACTGACCTGAATAAGATATTTCACAGATGTTTACATATAGTCCACAAGAGAAAATAGTTGAATTCTTCGGTTTTTCAGCATTTTTGTGTATTTGAACCTTTTCCAACAATGACTGTATGATTTTGAGATCTATCTTTTCACACTGAGGACAACTGAGGGACTCATATGCAACTATTACAGAAGGTTCAAACACTCACTGATGCTCCAGAAGGAAACGTAATGCATTAGGAGCCGGGGGTGAAAATTTTTGGAATTTAAAGATCAGGGTAAATTTAACTTATTTCGTCTTCTGGGAAACATGTAAGCATCTTCTGTAGCTTTTAAAGGCCAGTACTAAATGAAAAAAAAAAGATATTTAGGCAAAATAAGAACAATGTACACACATTCATTCTGCTCAAAAGTTTACACCCCCAGCTCTTAATGCACCATTTTTCCTTCTGGAGCATCAGTGAGCATTTGAACCTTCTGTAATAGGTGCATATGAGTCCCTCAGTTGTCCTCAGTGTGAAAAGATGAATCTCAAAATCATACAGTCATTGTTGGAAAAAGTTCAAATACACAAAAATGCTGAAAAACCAAAGAATTTGTGGACTATACGTAAATGTCTGTTATGTGAAATATCTTATTCAGATCAGTACTAAACAAAAAATAACATGCATTTTATATAATCCCTCTTATTTTGGTAAAATAATTAACATTTTGCAGATTCTGCAAGGTGTATATAAATTTATGACCTCATATATTCAATTATTTATATACTTTCATTCAGCTAGAATGCATTAAATTGACCAAAAGTGACAATAAAGATGTGTTTAATAATTTCTATTTAAAATAAGTTATATTTATAAGAATGCTGGGGAAAAAAAACGAACATCAAATCAGCATATTAAAATTATTTCTGAATGACTGATGAAATTTTGCATTGCCATCATGGGCTTAAATTACATTTTTAAAATGTATTCAAGTAGAAAACAGTTATTTAAAATAATTTACAGTATTTTTGATGTGTATTTTATATATATTAACATTATATTACATATTATAACAGGCTTTATTTTCTCTAAGAAAAATATTGTTTTTTGTCATTTGATTTTGGGGTGACTTTTTCGTGAGATTCACTGAGAGAGATTGTAATCTTGATTTGATAATGTTTGTGATTATTTTTAAAGAGAGTTAGTGTTTGTGAGTATTTTAAGGAGAAATGACTCCTTTCTGATGTATCCACTGCATAAAATAATGATTTTATGATGAGTTTATGTTAACCAATAAGATGTTATTAACTTACTATTATATAGCACAAAGTAGGAATCTTTAGTATTGATGGTGAATCATGCATAAATACTGTTCCCAGTTATAAAAGTACAACCTAATTGCTGCAACTAGAGCATTAGCAGTGGTGCACCAGAAACTGCCCCAAACCACAATATCCCCCATAATGCTGTGCTTCCATCCCCAGGCTTTCACATGCACAGCTTTGACGTCTGGGCTGACAACAGCACTTTTTAAGCACCTGCAGATCATACAATATGATCTCCAAATCTGCAAGGTATCACAAAGTAGCGGAGGGGGGAAGATTTAAATTGTGTTTTTAGCAGCTGTGTACTTGTGTTCAGTCAGCGTGATGTTTCCCTTGTGATGTAATGAAAGTGTCATCTGTTTGTAACAGTTTCTATGAATTCATTACTTACATGGCAGCATTTATAAATAATGTACATAAATGTAAACCCTTTATATTATAAGCACATCTATAGTTTGTATATTGTAAATAGGCAGATGATGTTTAGTCTGATGATTAAAACGTAATAATTTTAAAAAAAATGCTTTTTAAAAAGCCAGTTTATGTCTTTATTTTCTTTATTCTCAGTATCGAGTACATTGCTGGCAGTTAATGTACTGTAAACAATGTTCAAATAAAAAAGAATAAATAATATTCATTCATTCTTGATTCCGTAGTCTGTATTTCTCATTTTCGTGTGAGTGTTTAGATGATGTATCTGTTTTAAATTGAACAGGTGACCAATGTAAATGGGAGTTTAATGCCCTATGCATGTGTCATTTATCAGATCTGTGTGAGGCAACTAACCTTACACTAATTGCAGGTTGAGATGAAGTCTTTCAAAAGCACGGTGGTCTGAAAGCAGCTCCTGGGATCAAACCTGCAGATCTTTTCTTCCATCATCAGCAACTGTCTCTTTCCCTTCCTGCTGATTGTCCACTTAAGTGCAAAGCTGTTTATGTCAAAACAGAGCGTTCACATGATTTATGTTTCCTCTTCCCCTGTGAGAAAATGGGCAGAGCATTAGAGTTAATAGTCTATCTGAAAGCATCCAATATGACAGATATGCTAAATTCCAGCTTAATGTATCCACCTCTTTCTTTAACGCAGAAGTAAGCCTATAACGAGAAGAATAACAACGTGCAGTGAACGGTAAAACTGTTTGCACTACAAACCAGTGTGCTCATAATTAAGATAATAGATTAAAATAATATGTTAAGACACCAATTTGCAATATTAAGCAGCAAAACAAGCTGTTTTGTACAGCTAAAAACAGTCGGACGAGAATTAGACCGGAAGTCTAACCCATATAAAATTTACAAATTTCTGTTTTTCCGAAAGTTCCTGCTTATCCACCTTACTTTTAACGAACTGGCGCTATCATTTGTAACTTGAATGTACGAGACTTCCGGTGTCATTAGCTTTCAATTATTTTATCGAACAAAACAACTCGTTGTGCTGTTTGATATTTCAAACTGATATTTCTTATATTACTTTACACATTGGTTTGAAGTGCAAATATTTTACCGTTTACTACACTGTTTTTAGTTTAGTTACCCTTTATTTACATATAGCGGCTAGTAGGCTAAATCAAAAGTGTACATCCACAGAAACTATCTTAAGTTCGCGTGGCAAAACAAGGTAGATAATAGAAGTAAGACAAACCATGCCTCACATATTTCTATCTGAGGTAAGAAATGCTAATGTAATCCTAATTTAAACATTTTCAGGCTTACACAAACAGCTCCGGGGGAGAAACGAGCAGTTTTAGCTATTAAACTCAATTAACAGTTCGAAACTACTTTTTGAATAACTTACATTAAAGAATTGAAACTGGTGTAAGAAGTGTAAATTAATATAATTTCAGACACACGGGGGCGGTATGAAACACAGAGACAGGTCTAGCCCTCTGTCGTAATGTTGTTTGTTCACGCCAGACGATGGAAATGCACACCATATGGAAAAATCATTGCGAGCATTTACCTTAAACAAGGTTTTATCTCCAGCCTGAGCGCAAATCATACAGAACACATGCTGAAATCAGTGCGTCAATATTGACATAAGTCTCAACAAAATACATTTCTAATAGTGGGCCTAAGAATGTCATTTGTCATCATTGAAGGGCAAACAAAAAGTCAGCTGTAATACAAACATGCACACAGGGCATTTCGTCTCCGAAGAACCCTACAAAAAAGTTATAATAAATAAATAAAATTAAATAAATACCACATTTAAAAATAAAAGCCAGCTTTAAATCAATTACATTGTTCTTGAATTAGTTGTTTATTTTGTTATTCAACTTAACTTTAGTGAATATATTCAAACTGGAATACGGCAGAAAAACTACATTTCCCATGAGCACCCGCGGTGGGCGTATCAGCGAGGGGCTGGCTGGCAATGAGCGAGGAGCCCAACAGTTCTAAACTGTCTTCTGCTGTGTGGCAGAGAGCAACTTCTCAGCAGACTGGGGTGTGGCGGCTTTGAAAACACTGAAAGAAATCAGAGACCGCTCAACGTTGGCTACCCAACGGTGCATATTATTCAAAACCCTCGGCGACCAGCAAACGGACTAACCGAGGGAAACAACGGGGATTTTTGTTTTGCATTTTCTGATTCATTCAGTTTCTCTTCGCTGATTATCCCATCGTTCGATTTGCTTTGTAATACCTGAGCACAAAACTTTTTTTTGCTAACTTTTTGGGATTTGTGGATATATGTTTTTTCCTTTCCTGTCCGCGTGATGTAAAACTCCAGCGTCTGGCTACTTGGTTTCTCTTGGGAGCGTTAAACGTCAACAGATTCCAGGTGTTGTTTTAATCTCAGTACCTTAAATATATACATTTCTTTTTTACTCAATTTTTGAAAGATATTTCGGACGTATAGAACTGCAGTTTTGGATCTAGTAGTCTCTTAAGGACATTTCCCCTCCTTGGACTTGCGACAGTCATTTTTTTTTTCAAAGCCAAAAGAGGAAGTTAGTCACGGAAGACTATTTAAAAAAACTCCAGTCGCTTTAAAAGGGTAATACCTTTTATTTTTTTCTCCTAAATCTATACTCCTAAATCCGTCGCCCTGAAGCGCGCATTCGGAACCATGGGCTGTACCGTGAGCCAGGAAGATAAAGCCGCGGCCGAGCGATCCAAAATGATTGACAGGAATCTGCGAGAGGACGGCGAGAAAGCCGCCAAAGAAGTGAAACTGCTGTTGTTGGGTGAGTGACGAATCACAGATAACGGTCAGCGACTCGCTACTGTAAAATATCACGGTTATAAGCACTTTGTCACTCAGATAAGTCTGTATTTCATTCAAAAACTTGTTTTAAACACCTTTGAGACGGAAAGGGACACATTCTTGCGAAGTTCGAGGGCAAGTTTTTAGGTAACGTATGTGTGTCAGGTTTCCTCCTCAGGTGTGGCCTGCGAAAAACTGTCAACGGATTTGAAGAAAAAATGTCAACTACTAAAGCAAGCGTTCACGTAGCACATACTTGTTTAATTCTTGTTTTTCAGCTGTTTGTTGTATTGTTGTTTATTACTCAAATTATGAGGCGTGTGCCAAATTTGCTGACATGAACTTGTCATTTGAGAAGCTTAGATAGTCGAGATGCTCTGTTAGATTATATGATGACACTCATTTTTGGCACTCAACAGTTACTATTATTGCTTCAGAAGGTTACGTTACTCTACCAGTTAAAAGTCTGGCCACACCTACTCTTTCTGAATTTATGACTACTTTAGAGTAATAGTAAAGGCATTTTAATGGCACAAATTGAAGAATGAGAATTATGTCGCAAGCTAAAACAATCTTCAAAGTAGCCAACCTTATTTACATTTATGCTTTTGACAGAAGTCTTACATTGCATTCAAGGTACACATTTACATTTTTATCAGTTCTTCCTCTTCCTGGGAATTGAACCCATGACCTTGGTGTTGCTAGCACCATGCTGTACTGTTTAAACTACAGTTTCCTCTCAACCAATTCATGTAGTGCTTTATAAAACTGAAGGATGGTCCAAACATCCATTTTAGAAGTTATATTATAGAGTGTTTTCATGATACGTCATCAATCAGCCATATTGGCGGCACTGAGTGTAAACAATGCCACTGAACCGAACAAAACTCGCATATTTTGCTGATTATTCCAGCTGAAAATGGCCAATTATTGTGATGTTTTGGGCTGTACTAATCGCTTGGACCGGGAAATATATTTAGAGTACTATAGACTGCCAAAAAGTTATAACAAATCAAGTAGAAGAGTGCAAAAAAACTGTCTGAGGAGCAAAAGTGGTCGTTTGTGGTTGGCCAAACTGAACCTGATTTCCAGGGCAAGAATCTTGACATTCATGTTTGTTCTTATCATTTCTGATCAGGTACGTGAAATATTAGGCTAATATCTTAATTAATACTGCGTGTACGTATCTTTCCCACCTGTTAACTTTAGTTTGTCAAAATATTGCACCTTTCCTGCTCCACCAAGTCCTTCTCTATATGATTTGGAAGCTTCCACATGTTGTTTTTCTCATGGTTTAGACAGCATAAATTAGCAGAACAACATATTCAGTGGTACATTTACCATGCAATCAATGCTGTTGTTTACATCCAACTATCACCAATATGGCTGCACATCCGGGTAACTGACCAAACCGTAAGTGCAAACCCTGTAGTGTGCCCAGACTTTTGCCTGGTAGTGCATGTGTGCGAAACTTTCCCAGTCGCAGAGAAACACAAATACGTAGATGTTGTATTTGATGTTGAAACTGGTTATTTTAGTATGACTTTAAGGGGAGAGGTTGAGGGAATGTTTTGACAGTGCCTGTGATCACTCTCAGCATCTCTCGTGGTGTGGCGTGGCCACAGCCACACACACTCACACTCAGCGTGCACTTTGGCCTGTGCTTTAACAGAAATGCAGGAATTCTGTGGGGGGAATGTTTTCGGAAGGCTTAGAGCCCAAACAGAAGCCTGGAACATCCACCCTGAGCCAAAGAAAGTGTTGAAAGTACATTTTTGGCAGAGGTTGTGTATTGTACTGCTTTGCGTGTTTGTTAAGAACTCTTGCTGAGAAATGAAATACTTGGTGTGGAGCTTTTTATGGGGAGTTCTAAAGCCTTTTGAATTTTACTTTATGAAGTCAGAAAATTGCTTTGGCGTACCACTGAGTTGACTTTCAAAAACATATGCGAGAGAGACAACGTTGTGCCCAGTAGCTTTTGGAGTTGCACAGTCATTGTTTGTTTTTTCCCCTCCTTCATTTAATATGTCAAACACAGACTGTTAATTATCTTTCATAATGGTGTTTGTGGCAGGTGAATTTGAATTTGAGGTGTGTTTTTGTCCCACTGACAATGAACTTACGTTGTTTTTCCTTCCATATGTGTGATAAACACTTGCGTTATCATAGAAAATAACAATTTTCCATGCCAGTCACAAAAACCTGAAGACTCATGATTTTGTTCCTCATATTTGTGTTTTGTTGTTTTATGTAAGGAATTTTCCACATATATTCTACCAGTCAAATGTTTTTGAACAGCAAGATTTTTTAATGTCCCTTCTACTAGGGCTGCATGATTATGACAAAAATCATAATTGTCGATTATACCCTTGAAATTGTAATTGTGATTATTAATTACTATTATCACAATTTACATTTAATGATGTTTTGAATAGCTTTATACCATTGTTTGAAGCACTGCATGTCATCTTTAAATATAAAAAAAGTAAAAATGTAAAAATTAAAACAATGGGGGGGAAAAAAAAAACCTTAAGATAACCGGTAGGAAAAACACACACACACCCCTACATCTTAAGCAAGCAGAATAATGTATAGTGGATGATTTTTTTTTTTGTTTTTTTGTAATTGTGGCTTTGAACAATTACATAATTGTGGCAACTGTCAATGTAATCATGATTAGAAATTCAATTAATTGTACAGCCCTACCTTCTACTCCCAAAGCCTGCATTTATTTGGTCAAAAGTACGGTAAAAACAGTACAATTTTGAAATATTTTTACTGTTTAAACAGTTTGCTATTTGAATATATTCCTGTGATCAGTGCAAAATTTTCAGCATCATTACTCTGATCCTTTAGAAATCATATGGTGATTTGCTGTCCAAGAAACATTTTTTTTATTATTATTATGAATATTTAAAACAGTTGAGTACTTTTCAGCATTTATCTGAAATAAAAAGCTTTTGTAACATTACCCACTATACCATTCAAAAGAATCATAAGGAAATTATAGAAATTAATAAGTTTATTTAGCAAGAATGCTTTAAATTGATCAAAAGTGATGATAAAGACATTGATCCAAAAGATTTTTATTTCAGATACCGTTCTTTCTGAACACTCTGTTCATCAAAGAAACCTGGAAAAATTCTACTCAGCTGTTTTCAGCTTAATAATAATAATAATAATAATAATGTTTTTTTGTGAAGGAAATCAAAAAATTATAATGATTTCTGAAGTATCATGTGACTGGAGTAATGATGCTAAAAATTCAGCTTTGAAATCACAAGAATAAATTACATTGTAAAATGCATTCAAATAGAACACGGTTCAAATAGAACACGGTAAAAATGTTTCAAAATTTTACTATTTTTACTGCACTTTGGATCAAATAAATTCAGGCTTGGTGAGCAGAAGAGATGTCTTAAAAAAAAAAAAAAAAACATTAACAATCTTATTGTTCAACTTATAAACTTTTGACTGGTAGTTTATGGAGACGCTGTTTCTTCAAATTGGACTTTTTAATTTGTGTATTAAATTTGGACCATCATTTTGAGCTTCCTAATGGGTCAGCTGTCTTGTCAGCCTGCAGGACACCTACTCGGTTAAGTAACACTGAACAATCCTAATAATGTTTCCCTTGTCACTTACTACATTTAATTCTAGGTCTCGGTGGGCTGTGCTCTAATAGCAGACATGGAGAGTAAACAATAGGTTAGGGATTTGAGTCACTGTCTGAGGAGGTTTAAATGACGTACATCTAGATAAGTAACTCATTAAAGTGGGAAGTGACAACACAATCTCACATACTAGGATACATACAGTCTAATTCCCCCGAATCATCACCGGTTTCTTAAAATGATTACGTCTTTAACCCCAAAACTTCTTCTAATGCCAGGAAAAGACCTCTGGTTTGGAAAAGATGGTTGAGTTTAGGAAAAGACATGGTCAGTCTCACAAGGCAAACTTTTGGTTCAGAGGGGAGTGTTGCATTGCTATGGACTATTTTTAGCTTTAGAGGCAGATGTAGGGAAAAGTTGTATTTCCAGGCTCCCAGAACTCCCGAGTTAAGGAAGTCTTAAACGATCTTTCAGAAACTCCTTTAACGATAAGCTGGTGCAGACTTTGTCTGTGTTTTTGTTGTTCTTAATTCCAGGAACGATTCTTTAGCTGGGCTTACCCTTTAGGTTTTCTGAACTTTGTTCAAATTTAATCTTTCACAGTGAATTCCAGTGCATTGCTCTGTTTATTTATTCTAGTCATGGATTGTTCTAACTGCCTTTGTTTTCCGGCTTTACTGGCAGAGGGAAATATTCATTTGCTGCTTCATACTTATCACCCCTGATGCACGGACAAGTCTGAGCATCTCCAAACCGTTGCTTGCAGCATGTGTGTACTTGAAATTCATTCTTTCTTGGTTAAATATTCTAAATAAACCTGTTGAACTGATTCCTGCTTTTGCCCCCTTGCTGTAGCCATCGGGCTTAATAGCGGTGATGGTGATAAATAGAGCGGGAGTAACTCTGTGAACACAATCGCTCATCCTGTGTGCTGTTTTTTTTTTTTTCTCACTCTTACTGTACCGACAGATAAATGCCGACAGGCATTTGGCAAAAGGCCCCAGCACAAACAAACCATCACAAAAACCCATTAAGCCCTTTTGGGCTAGAGAGATGACTGAAACTGGCACTGTGTTGCTCTCTCCTGTCAGCATGGCTGTAATGGTCCTTCACCACATGGAAATCACGCTTTGCATTTACACGGCTTATTTGCTTTCTCTGTTGATCGCTTAGTGGAAAAAGCAGGTCGGTCCGTTTAGGAATCTGCTGTAAAACTGTCACAGGTCTAAAGGCATATATATATATATATATATATATATATATATATGTGACCCTGGACCACAAAACCAGTCTTAAGTTGCTGGGGTATGTTTGTAGCAATAGCCAAAATACATTGTATGGGTCAAAATGATTGATTTTTCTTTTATGCCAAAAATCATTAGGAAATTAAGTAAAGATCATGTTCCATGAAGATATTTCGTAAAATTCCTACTGTAAATATATCAAAACTTAATTTTTTGATTAGTAATATGCATTAGTAAGAGCTTCATTTGGACCACTTTAAAGGTGATTTTTTTTCAATATTTATATTTTTTTTGCACACTCAGATTCCATATATTCAAATAGTTGTATATAAGCCAAATATTGTCCTATCCTAACAAACAATACATCAATGGAAAGTTTATTTATTGAAAAATGGAACCTTATGACTGGTTTTGTGGTCCAGGGTCATATATATATATATATATATATATATATATATATATATATATATATATGTGTATATATAATATATGTGTATATAGTTTAAAAAAAAAAAATGAGCTGATTTATTGTGTTAGGTGGTGTATAGTTATAATGTAGGTTTAAAGGGCTCCACTGTGTGATTAGAGTCTGAGGTAATAGCAGGGTGTGTGTGTGTGTGTGTGTGATCTGTTACTACTACTGACAAGGCTGTGTCTGCTTCTTTTTTTGTCTTTAGTAATAGTGAAAGGAATGCCCCAGTCCTGCTTTAGACATTGTGAGCGGTTTTGGGTTTTATTATCTTATGTGTGCGGAAGGAAAAGAACACAGTTGGATCAAATCAAAACAAAGACAAACCATTTACAGAATTTGGCAACCTGCACTCTTTTTGGGTTGATCATTAAGCTAATGTGAAAAATGTATGTATATATAATATATATATATATATATATATATATATATATATATATGTGACCCTGGACCACAAAACCAGTCTTAAGTTGCTGGGGTATGTTTGTAGCAATAGCCAAAATACATTGTATGGGTCAAAATGATTGATTTTTCTTTTATGCCAAAAATCATTAGGAAATTAAGTAAAGATCATGTTCCATGAAGATATTTCGTAAAATTCCTACTGTAAATATATCAAAACTTAATTTTTTGATTAGTAATATGCATTAGTAAGAGCTTCATTTGGACCACTTTAAAGGTGATTTTTTTTCAATATTTATATTTTTTTTGCACACTCAGATTCCATATATTCAAATAGTTGTATATAAGCCAAATATTGTCCTATCCTAACAAACAATACATCAATGGAAAGTTTATTTATTGAAAAATGGAACCTTATGACTGGTTTTGTGGTCCAGGGTCATATATATATATATATATATATATATATATATATATATATATATATATATATATGTGTATATATAATATATGTGTATATAGTTTAAAAAAAAAAAATGAGCTGATTTATTGTGTTAGGTGGTGTATAGTTATAATGTAGGTTTAAAGGGCTCCACTGTGTGATTAGAGTCTGAGGTAATAGCAGGGTGTGTGTGTGTGTGTGTGTGTGATCTGTTACTACTACTGACAAGGCTGTGTCTGCTTCTTTTTTTGTCTTTAGTAATAGTGAAAGGAATGCCCCAGTCCTGCTTTAGACATTGTGAGCGGTTTTGGGTTTTATTATCTTATGTGTGTGGAAGGAAAAGAACACAGTTGGATCAAATCAAAACAAAGACAAACCATTTACAGAATTTGGCAACCTGCACTCTTTTTGGGTTGATCATTAAGCTAATGTGAAAAATGGCCTTATAATGCCCTTCTTGTCCGTTTGCATGCTCTGACGAGCAGTGCGTTTCAGATAGATGAAATCAAACTGCATCTGTCCTCAAAAAGTTTTTTATATCAGACGAGCTCAATGATCCGTCACGATATTTGTGACTATTTCCTCAAAGCAAGGTCAGAACACTTAACTAGTCCCTGTTGGTTTGCTCTCACACATTTGCTTTTGCATTATTTTGCTTTCAAAATTTTTCAGTAGCTTAACAAGTTGTCAAAAATGACATTGTTAAACTTATTCAACATTAACTGTGAGGCAGTGAAGTGTGATACTTGCATAGAAAGTCTTTTGGATTCCTAGAAGTTTAATATATTCCATATACAGTGACTCCATGTGTGGCTAAACTTTTTAAGTGATCCGTTTGGTACCTAAATATAATCACAGACACACATTGTATTTTGACAACTAGAGAGAAACCTTGACTGGTTTTCAGTGTCAATAAGATTCAGTGATATATTAATTAAAGGGGCTTTCCTCTGTTTTTACTTGGCACATGTGAATAAATGAATGAATCAGTAAGCCAAACTGTGGCAATCTGCTTTAAATAGTTTTACTTTCTATAAATCTGGTTAATCTTAGCCACTAAGTTGCTGAAGCCTATAGTGGTTAGTAAAATTTGCAAGAGCAAAAATAACCGCTGTTTTCTCTCTAGGCAAATCTCCTCAATGCTTTATTGGCATGATTTTCTCCACAACTGTGAATGTTTTCATTCACATGTGCCTTATATGTGATGCTGGACCACAAAACCAGTCGTAAATAGCATAAATAGCATAGCCAACAATACATTGTATTGGTCAAAATGATAGATTCTTCTTTTATGCCACAAATCATTAGGATATTAAGTAAAGATCATGTTCCATGAAGATATTTTGAGAACCGCTGCATTTGATTACTTTTTTTATTTTTTTTGTAAATTTTCTACTGTAAATGTATCAACTTAATTTTTGATGTGTTTGATATGCATTGCTAAGAATTTAATTTGGACAACTTTAAAGGTGATTTTCTCAATACTTTGATATTTTATTTATTTATTTTATTTATTTATTTATTTTTGCACCCTCAGATTCCAGATTTTCAAACCATACATCAATGGAAAGCTTATTCAGCTGATGTATGAATCTCAGTTCCAAAAAATTGACACTTAAGATGTTTTGTGGTCCTGGGTCACATGTGCCTTATATTTGCACTATTTTTTGAAGTCATATAATAGCTTGGTATGAAGATCAGACTGAAAATGAAATTTATTCACTAAAAGACTTCCTTTCTACTACAGCTCTCAGATCTCAGTTGCATTTGAGTCTATTTAAATGTAGCGGCAAGTTTTACATCAGTCACGTTTAAATAGTTTTTGCTTATGCATTTATACAGTATATTTGCTTATTCTGTAGGCTTTAGTTTAATGGCAGGAGGCATTGATGTCAAACTTGCTGCCAAATTTAAATGGACTCAAACACAAGTGACAGTACGTTCACATGGGGCGACGGCGTTGTCGCTAGCCAGAGAGCGTTTCTGAAGCTTGATGCTGACGCGACCCTTATAGTGACAACAGCCAATCACTTTACTTTTCTGGTGTTTCATGAACGTGATTGGCTAGCGTCTGTACTAGGGTATTTGCTAGGGCTGCCTGCCCCCTAATAGTTGATTAACCGTTAGTTGACGAGAAGAGGCTTGGTTGACCAAAATTTTATTAGTCGCTTAGTCGCAGAAAAAAAGAAAATTAAAATCCACAGTAAGTAGTAAGGTCACACAGTCCGTGACGGACAAATCGTTAAGAGTAATAATAAGTAATACATCTTTCGATTCTGTAAAGAGTCTGTTTATTTGTGTGCACTCACAAAAACAACAAAACATTGCGCTTTTGTAAAATAATGAAAGCAAACGATGCGCTTTCTGCCGTCTCTGCCTCTGTGAACTTAAGCGTGAAACTCTGAACCTCTGCGTATGCTTGCCTTACAGACATGAAAAATATATCTATAGAGAGCAAAATGTCTACTTTCAAATGAGCCAATTATGTAATTCATATGAAAAATGCATACAGACACATCCACTACCGCGGAGATGACGAGTCAATAAACGTGCGATTAGTCGACTAATCACTTAAAATTAATGACGACTAGTTGACCAGAAAAATCTTTAGTCGATGGCACCCCTAGTATTTGCATAAGGCAGTTTGATTGGCTGACGCCTGCGTTGGCACTTGACAAGTTGAAAGCTTTTAAACTTCTGCCGCAAGCAATGCCAGTTGCGCGAAGCAACGGATCCACAATTTCGTTTGGTAGCACGTGACGTCTCCTATTCAAAATAAATGAGAAGCGCTGACGCCGACGGCCCGTGTGAATGGACCGTGAGATTCCAGCGTCATTGACTTCAAACCTGGTGAACCATTTTGACATGATTTATTTGAATGGATGTGAATACAAATGACACAGGGATGTGTAAACAATGACAGAATTTCCATTTCCAGCATTTATGGAAAATCGATGTTGATCAAACCCATTGTGTGAATGTATCATTTATGTGTTCAGATTTTATTCTCTCACGCCTTTAAAAGCAGGCACATTCTTTCCACATAGAAAACAATAGCGTTGATGATAATGACGAGTTCTACAGACAAACCGACTCTCGAAAAGCCTACAGGGATTTCCTTTCTGACCTTTTCTGCTCTCCTCAGTACCGAATTGATTAAAGTCTTTGTATTAGCTATTTGCTCTTTAGCAGCTTGCCTTGTAGGGTTTGAGAAGTGGAAACTGCCCCTTGTCAGATAATAGTGTCCATCTGGCTCCATTTTACACCAGGGCCAGAGCTTGCTCGCTTTGGTCTGCTCACCTCTAAGTGGGAAAACGGCGCTCTGCCACACTGCTTGTATGAGCAATGAGAACATTGGCATAGATGTGCGAGGTGCCTGGAAATTAGGGGATAGATCACGGACACTGGCCTGGCCATCTGTTTGTGAAGCGAGGTGGCGTTGACATTGTTCAGGCTTGCTTTTTTTTCCCAGTTTTTCTGATTGTGCAGCACATTATACTTTTCTTTGAATGCAGGAAGTTGGTGCTGTATGAGAAAGAACATGTTGTATATGTTTTTAAACAGACCAGTTGTGGTTAACGAACGTCTGCGTGCACACGTTTGCTTCACTGAACCGTCTCGCTTCATCTGTGAGGAGAGAGTAAGAGCAAGAACTCTTTGTTTACTTCAGTGTGACCCATAAGAACCAGCGACGTGCAGCTATTGTAAACTGCGATGAATGAGAAAGCACAAAAACGTCTTTATCTCGATTCTTTGCCAGAGGTTGCTGAAACGCACTGAACTGAAGTTCATAACCTTTTACGTCATCAGGAAGGTGAAAGGTCATCTCTTTAGTGGGTTTACATTGACTGTTTTACCTCAGGAAATGGCCAGCAGATTGCATTTCATCTTATGTATCTGCTTCCTTTATTCATTGAACATTGGGGTTTTGATGTGTGTAGCTAAGGTGGGCCGCATATGTGCCTTGTGGGCAAAAGCCTCTCTATTTGTGGATTGTTACGCTGACAAGATATCTCCTTGGGCTAAAGCAAATGCACGGTTAATTCTTTTGGATCTTCAGTGCATATTTTGTATGCATTTTATACTGCATTGCAGTACATAAAATTGCATTTCTTATTGTAAATGAATCATGAGTCCACAGAGAAAACTTTGCACTCTTTTGTCAAAATGTAATTAAATAATTTACCAATTGATATATAATATAATATAATATTATAAAATATAATTATAATATATTATAATATAATATAATAATATAATAAATTTTAAAATTTTTTTTAGTAGAATGTCTCACGAATAATGCATTTATTTGGATGCAAAAATAAACACAGTTACATTGTGAAATATTGTTAGTATTTGTGACCCTTGTCCACAAAACCAGTCTTAAGTAGCATGTTAGTAAGTTACATTTGTAACAAGAGCCAAAAATACATTGTATCAGTCAAAATTATCGATTTTTTTTTTTTTTTTTTTTTTTTTTTTAATGCCAAAAATCATTGGGATATTAAATAAAGATCATGTTTCTGTCGGCGTTTCCTGTCTTCCTCACGTCCTGTCTCATCTCCACTGTCCTGTCAAAAGAAAAATGGAAAAAAGTCCCCCCCCCCCCCCCATATATATTGATATATGAATATATATATATCAATATATTCATAAGGTATGACTATATTGAGATATTCATACCTTAAATATATCAAAACATAATTTTTGATTATTAATATGCATTGCTAAGAACTTCATTTGGGCAACTTTAAAGGTGTTTTTCTCAGTTTTTTTTTTTTTTTTTTTTTCTCACAGATTTTCAAATAGTTATATCTCGGCTAATTTACAAAAAAAAAAACTGACTCTTATGACTAGTTTTGTGGTCCAGAGTTACATTTGTAACAATATTTTCTATTTTAACTTTTTCTAAATTGTAGTTTGTTCCAGTCAATAAATTGCGTTTTTTTTTTTTTTTTTTTTTTTTTTTTTTTTTTTACATTCTTCTAAATTACATTGATTTTTCTCATAATATATCCTTTTTTATTCAAAAATACATTGCATTATAGATGTAAAACAGTGAGTTGAAGCAATTTTCCCTTTTCTGAAAGTCAGACTTTAAAATCACAAGACTGATTGACGTCCACATATTTATTGAAGGAGCAAATATTAATTTGATTTACCTCTAAAGGAGTTAATCTAATACCAGAGATTTTATCAAACAGACTGTGATCTCTCATCACTAATACTGGATTGGGATGGCAAGGTACGTGAGTGATCATTTGATGTTTACCTTTGTGCCAATTTCCATGATATTCTAAGATCAACAAACCCCAATAGCTTGTTAGGAACGGCTCTGTTCATCACAGCTTGTAATAAGTCACAGATTTCTCTCGTTTTCCTGAGCGACGGGTTTGTTAAACTAGACTTTCTCCTTGACAGTTAGCAAGGGAGTGAGACAGCGAGGTGATGCAGCCCTGGCAGGTCTTTGTTCTCAGGACTGTGGGGCATGAAGAGATGGTGCCAGTCGCTCGGGAGAAGAAAGATCAGCCAGCTTGGTCTCAGAGGTACAGGGTGGAGGGAGTGAAAATGAAAAACACTGGAACTCCCATTTCCTTTTCAGCCTATTGCTCGCCTGCACTGGCCCGTTAATCTTTGCGTCTGTGCTTACAGAGCAGTGCACAAAAGCAAGATGTTCATTAGGGAAAACACTTGCTCATTCCTTCATTAGCGTACTCTCTAGATTGGATGGTCGGCTGGTCGAGACCTACCTACTTTTTCCATTGATCTACTTAAATGAGAGAGTCTTTTGTGAATGCTTTTTTAAAAAATGATTAATCTGTGATTATGAAAATGACCTGCATAATAACACTAGGCTTCTTTTGACTCGCATTGTGGCGAGATCCACTTTCCAGGTCCAAGTGGCCATGCTGTGCCTGATTTCTTTTACGCATTCAGTCCTGTCCCCATAGCTGATGTTCAGCCCTAATTGGTATAATGTCTTCCTTTCAGTTTTGATTTAATGGCTGCTCAACAGGCACAACTTGTGCTTGTGCCTCTCGCTTGGCCCTTTTCCCCTCATTTGGTCAATTCAGCTGTTCAAGTTGCATTGATTTTAATCATCATGGAGAGTCTGGAGCTTGTATACGGCCGCATAATGGGCACTAACAGTAGCCCTGACTTCCAAGTTTGTTATTTTTGGTGACATGGCGAACATTTGTTATATTTACTCAGATCTCTGGAGGTTGCGCAAAACCAGCAGCCGTATATAGAGTCTTTATGGTGTTTTCAACCACGGAAGCCGTTTGCTATCTCTCAACCCGTGTTTTGAAAAGCTGCTGTTCTGGTGCTCTAGGAATGATGTCATTTCCTGCTCCCCCAAACCACTTCCTCTTTTGGCTTGTCTCAGTCAGTGCTGAGACTGAGGTTGGTGCTATCCCTTTGTTCATTCGGTACAGGAAGCTAACACACCCATCCTGTTGAACGTTTCTCACTCATTCAGGGGCAAATTGTCAAGCACTTCCTTCTAATTGTCCCACATTTGAGTCAAAAAATGCACAGTTTAAAGTTTTTTCTTTCGGTAGGGACCAGAAAAGTAAATGTTTCAGTACTGGTTCACTTATGAATTAGGTATGCTTGCACATTTTGTCCTTTTTAGGATTGCATCTTGTATCTTTATTTTTGGTTTGTTTGAATGTCTTCATATATCAGTCAAGCTGCACCAGAGCTCATTCACATTCAAAAGCGGACTGAGAATCCACCTTTTTTTATTGGGTGGAAGGCAGCGTTCACTCTTATTCAAATGAACAGAGCAGTTGCATCAGAATTTATTCTAATCAAACCAAACTAGCAAATTGTAAACATGCCCAAAGACTTGGTTTATTATATTTCAGTTGAGGTCAAAAGTTTACATCCTGAAAAATGTTAATTATTTTATCAAAATAGGAGGGATCGTACAAAATGCATGTTATTTTCTATTTAGTACTGACCTGAATAAGATATTTCACATAAGACGTTTACGTGTAGTCCACAAGAGAAAATAATAGTTGAGTTTATAAAAATGACCCCGTTCAAAAGTTTACATACGCTTGATTTTTAATACTGTGTTGTTACCTGAATGATCCACAGCTGTGTTTTTTTTATTTATTTTTTTTTTTCTGTTTAGTCATAGTTGTTAATGAGTCCCTTGTTTGTCCTGCACAGTTAAGCTGCCTACTGTTCTTTAGAAAAATCCTTCAGGTCCCACAAATTTTTTGTGTATTTGAACCCTTTCCAACAATGACTGTATGATTTTTGGGATCCATCTTTTCACACTGAGGACAACTGAGGGACTCGTATGCAACTATTGCAGAAGGTTCAAAGCTCACTGATGCTCCAGAAGGAAATTCAAAATGCATTAAGAGCCGGGGGTGAAAACTTTTGGAATTTGAAGAAATTTAAAATTTAACTTATTTTGTCTTCTGGGAAACATGTAAATATCTTCTCTAGCTTCTGAAGGGCAGTACTAAATGAAAAAAAATATGATATTTAGACTCAATAAGAAAAATGTACACACTTTCATTCTGTTCAAAAGTTTTCACCCCTGGCTCTTAACCCTTTCACACGTGAGTTTAAAATATTCTAGCTGAGCCTCCAGCGTGAGTTTTTTTTAGGCGACTGTTATTTTAGAATGTATCGCTTTATTGTTTCCATGGCGACGCGTCATGTTTGTCATGTGACACAACGCAGCCACAATAGCGCTTTATGACACATGAATCACTTTTATATCCTTTTTCCCTTTTTATTATTAATATTCACAAACGTTCTCACTGTATTATGAAATATCTGATATTCCGATTCTGAAATATGTGCAAGTAAATGTATTTGGAGGTTTAAACACTTTTATAATGAGCGTGTTAGTTGATCTATGCCGAGTGATGGGCGCCGCCATGTTAGTCCGCGCTGAATCCGAGTTGTGGGATTCACAAGTCGCAAATTTATCCTCTCCTCCCGAAAAAACATTAAACTAAGTCTCTAGTGAGCTGGGAGAAGAGCAGAGTAAACTTTATAGTTACCTACACAATGTGTATATAATATCAATAAAACATGTCGTCAGATAACATTTGTAAGGATCATTATTGCCGCTTCCATAGACATCGGCATGTATTTTGCAAACTATAAATGCATCGTTTTACTAGGACTTATGTGTATTTAAATGTCTGGAACCTAAAATAAGCATTATATGGTTGAAAACACTGAATAATTGCGATAAAATGACAAGCGCTCAGCGCGTCCGATCTGGCTTAGCGCCAGCCAAAGCGCCAAAGCAGATTTGAATTCAGCAGTTCATCACGTGATGTGCTGAACGTTCGAATCACACCGGTGTGATCGTACGCTCCAGGGACCAGCTTAGACTGATCACACCGGTGTGATCATACGCGTGAAAGGGTTAATGCATCGGTTTTCCTTATGGAGCATCAGTGAGCGTTTGAATCTTCTGTAATAGTTGCATATGAGTCCCTCAGTTGTCCTCAGTGTGAAAAAATGGATCTCAAATGGAAATCATACAGTCATTGTTGGAAAGGGGTCAAATCCACAAAAATGCTGCAAAACCAAAGAATTTGTGGGACCTGAAGGATTTTTCTGAAGAACAGCGGGCAGTTTAACTGCTCAGGACAAACAAGGGACTCATAAACTACTAACACTAAACAAAAAAAAAAAAACAGCTGTGGATCATTCAGGTAACAACACAGTATTAGGAATCAAGCGTATGGAAACTTTTGAACAGGGCCGTTTTTAAAAATTCAACTGCTATGTTCTGTTGTGGACTATATGTAAACATCTTTTATGTGAAATCTCTTATTCAGGTCATTACTAAACAAAAAATAACATGCATTTTGTATGATCCCTCCTATTTTGGTAAAATAATTAACATTTGTATCTAAACTTTACTTGACTATGTATTTCTTGCATTTTTTCAGGAAGTTAGTTTTCTTGTTGGAGCGACGTTCTGAACAGCTCAAAGTTGAGATCACTTCTCTCTTCTTTCAGTTTTCAAGCACATCACATGTCCATTAGTGCAGCGAGCGCATCTGCTCGGATGTCAGGACTCAAGGCTCATTCCCCGTCTTAAAATCAGGCTTTACCGTCACAGGCGATAAATTTAATTTTAGCATTGAACTAAGCTTTGCAACAGACCGGAAGTTGAATCGTATTTAGATTGTCATATCTTTTAGATGATCCTGTCTGGTAATATTTATCTAATAGAGCTGGATATTGGCAACTACTTCACAGTGTCATAAAACTTGATGCAAATGTCATGGCTTTCCATGCAGTTGCTCTTGAAAGTTGGCCAAATGCCGGAGAGAGACTTAGCGTGTCCACAATTGAGAGTGAAACTGTGGTATCGGTTTCAATCTCCCTCGCGTGGTTTGCTTCACTTTTGGTGCAGTGCTGCATCTCATGGAAGTGACTGACTGCATTATAAAAATGTCTTTTTAAGATATTGCCTGCTGTTACATTGGTAGCATTCTTGCTTGGTCAATTATGGTTGATCTGTATGCTGTGGTATAGACAAGAAGAGGAAGTGCTTCTATGTTTATTACCAGACTGTCATGTGCAGTCTTTTTTGCACGTGCAAAACTTCTCACTTCCATCGTGCTTTTCAACACGTGCACACAAAAAATCAAAGCGTGTGAGCGTGTTAATGGTATACCAAGAGTAGGGTCGTTTCTGACACATCTGTAATTACAACTTTTGATTATCATCCTTGGCTTTGTGACGGAGCTCTGCTGACGTAACCGCTCACGTAGATCCGTTCTGCAGGAGGATAAGATGAGCTTCAGGAAGCCTTTCATAAAAGCTGGCAGTACTGTGTCTCTACAGCTGATAAGGTAGAACGGGCAGGGCATGGTGCCCAGGAATGCCCTATAGAGCTGTTACACACACATTTGCAGTTGTCACAATGTACTCCCTGCTTTTGTGATGTGGAATCCTTTCTTCTGTTCTCTTGTGAGAGACAGAAGCTGAAGGATGTTTTGTGTATGTCTGTCTGTTGTAAGTCATAAACATTTCTTGACCTTCTCTGGACTTTCCCAAACACATGTGGTTATCAGAAATGGATCAGAGCTGGTCATTGGCAGATAACATGGGCTATAAACTCTTATGGTTGTTAATTAGTGGTGTTTGATAAGGAAAGTGTGGTTATTACTATTGCTCATGCTTGGGGTTGTAATTTGTCCAAATTGAAGTATTGCATAACCTAAACTGCTTGTGCCGCAAACTTGAATGACCTCTTAGATCATATGGCTCATTGAAGATGGGATTGAAATTACTTTTCTAAAAAGTGGCCGAACCAATGAAACCATCACATTACGACCTGAGTTGTATCAAAGGAATAAAATGTCATAGAGACCTGGGTGTGGGCCTTTTTTTATTTATTTTTTTTTTTGACACGGACCAGTAAGCATCCACCCCTAGCATTGTAGCGGTTTCATGTTTGTATTATTGAGATACTATTACAGTTTTACAATTAATATTACAATTCATAGTTTGTATTGGATTTTATTTTTAGATTTTATTTTTAGATTTTAGAGTTTATTTATTTCAGTTTTATTTTTAATCATTTTAGTATATTGCCGTTCAAAAGTTTGGTTCAAAAGATTTTTAATGTGTTTTTTTTTTTTTCTTTTTTTTTTTTTTCCTAATGCTCATCAAGGCTGTGTTTATTTGATCAAAAATACAGAAAAAATGTAATGGTGAAATATTACGATGTAAAATAATGTTTTTAATATAATCTAATATCATTTAAAATCTAATTTATGTCTGTGATCAAAGCTGAATTATCAGCATCATTACAGCCGTATTTAGTGTCATTTATGTCATGTATTATTTATTATCAGTGCTTTTTTTGGAACCTTTTTTCATGATTCTTTGACTAAAAGGTTAAAAAGAACAGCATTTATTTAAAATGGAAATCTTTTCTAACATTATACATTATACACTTTGGGGTCAGTACATTTTTCTTCTTTCTTATTTGTTGAAAGAAATTAATACTTTTATTCAGCAAGGATGTGTTAAATTGATAAAAAGGGATAGCAAAGACTTATTAGAAAATTTTTATATTTTGAATAAATGCTTTTTAACTTTTTATTCATCAAAGAATCCTGAAAATGTATCGCTGGCTCCAAAAAAATATTTGGCAACACAACTGTTTCCAGCGTATTAGAATGATTTCTGAAGGATTATGTGACATTGAAGACTGGAGTAATGGCTGATGAAAATTCAGCTTTGATCACAGGAATAAATTATATTTTAAAGTATATTAAAATAGAAACCCTTATTTTATATTGTAATACCATTTTGCAATATTTCCATTTTTTTTTTTTTCCCTAAATCTTTTTATTAAATAAATGCAGCCTTGATGAGCATAAGAGACTTGTTTAAAAAAACATTACAAACTTCTGAACGGCTGTGTACATACAGTTGAACTAAATTAAAATAAGAACGGTTTCCTAGCTGACAATAAAATATGTTATTATAGTATATTTTAATTAACCATATTTTTTAACAATTTTATTTAAATTATACCCCTGCATTTTAGTAGCAGGTTTTGCAAAGGCAAGCATCACTCATATCTAGTTGGCATCATTATTGCTTGCATAATTCACTTTAATTATGTGGGGGAATTTGAAATTCATGCTTGATTATGATAATAGCTGTCATGATGCAGATCCATGTGTGTGGAATGACCGGGGAAGGTCTCACTTTTTAACAAGGATGATTGAAAGACTTATTGAATAATTTAAAACTGCTCTCAAATGAGTTTGAATGCAGCCACTGTGGTGCCCAAGCAGGGTAATTAAGCATTTAGTGTGTAATGAAGTGTACACCACCGATCCGCTGTGTTCGGGTGGGAGAGCTTACGTGTATATATTTCAAAATGCTGGAAGAGAATTAGCTCTTTCCACAATTAGCCTGTGTCTTCAATGTCATACCTCTTTTTACCTCACTTTAAAGACTCCTTCAGCCCAGGGCAGGAGGAAACTGGCAATCATTTTACTAGGGGAAACACCGTTTACAGTGCTGACTTGCAATCCTGCCTCAGGTCTCTTTACCAGCTTACTTAACATTTTTTCCAATACGGTCAGTCCAAAATGTTTAAACACAGAAGTTGCAGCAGAGAGGTTGCAGTTGTACTTTATTTGTTTCAGTGTTACACCACTTCCTGCTTTCAACTTCCTGCTTTAATCCAGGAGCAAGAGTAGTCTGAGTCACACTGCGACAAGCTCTGACAGTCCATTCTCAAGATAACTCATTGGTTTGATTGTTTTTTCAGTATGTGTAGGTGGCGGATGATGTGCATATACAGCTGCCTGAATCTGTGCCCTCTTATCTCGGACAACCGTGGCTGTCATCAGCCTGCCGCTGAGAGGACGATTAGAAGATGGATTAAGTAAGACCTTCATCTCGATGAAGAGAAAATCCCTCAATGTTTGATTAGACAGGAAAGCATGAGAAAGGATGATAAAGACTGCGCTTCCTAAGTCCTTAAAACAAATGACTCAGGCAGGGGAATGAATTGCGAAAATGAGAAAGTTTGAAATGACATGATGGAGCAATTTCAGTTTTTTTTTTTTGACGCTTATACCTAGATGGTCTCGGCTCATCGTAATACAGGGTTTATTCAAATTAGAGCATTTTGTGTGGAATTGAATACGTTTGATTTCAGAGATTGACATATGAGTTGCTTCTTGTGTGTTGATATTCAGTACAAGTTATTTAATTGTGCATACTCATTTTCTTTATTTTCAGCTTTAGATTAGCTTTGCCCTCATCTTACATTTGCTTAATCTTTATAAACAAACATCATAATTTAATAGCTCTTAATTCATTCTATTGTGTTTTTGTATATTTGATTTAAATGTAATAATCAGTGCTGTCAGTCGATTAAAAAAAATTAACTAATTGATCACATTTTTTTCTGAGATTAATCGCAACTAGCCTTAAAGTTTTTAAATATACTTTTATATTGCAATAATTTCACATTCAATCTTCAAATTAATGTAGAAACAACATTAGGACAGTATATTTGTAATATTTTCCTAATATTTAACAATTTTTAGCCATTACAGTATAATTGAGAGCTATCAATTTGAACATTTATTACACTTTAAATAACAACTTCTAATTTAAGTAGACTTAAAACAATCTTCACATAAAGCAATTACTTACCTGTGCCTTTCAGAAAAGAGAAAATATACAGTAGGGCTTTTCTTTTCACTTGTGCTCCTAACTTTAAAAATGTAGGAGCACAGTTAAAATTTCAGGAGCACCTTCTAATCAATACTCAAAGTCTGATCAAAAATTTGCATTTCCTTTACAAGGTGATATTAGACTCCTTAAAGTGATTTACATGTGAATTTTGTTTTTACTTTTGTAATGCCATTTTTCTAACTTGATTAAAAGTATGTCATCTTTTGTCGAATTTTTAAAAATATATATTTTTTAAGCTTTTTAAAATTTCTAATTAAAACAACAGAATATGAACAAGTAGAATAAGAATAGGTTACCAATCAAATGAAATCAGTATTAAAAAAATTAATGTGTACTACAGAGGTGGCACAGAAGAACACAAAAGTGGCTTGTAGGTGTATTTTTATATGTTTAATGAGGCTCAGAGGTGGCATGAGTACAATCAAATTCATAAATTCGTGTTTAGATTAATGTTTTAAATGTAACATTTTGAATACAGAAATATTAGATGATTCAAATGGATACTTTAAAAATGAAACTAAATCTGCCAAGTGGTGGCAAGTCACTGATTTAATTACTGAATCATATCATTCATTTGATTATTTCGAATGGCTGATTCATTCATGGATTAAGCAAGTGGCTTTATGAATGGGAAATTGAATCACTGACTTACTAGATTTGTTTAAAACCGCACGTTCATTCATAAACGAAGTAGCGCTGTGTTTGCGCAGTGGCTCAGTTGTGACTTGTTTCAGACTATTTTTGATGACGAAATGGAGCAAAATCAGGCAATAGCGTTATAGTCAGACAATGTCACTTAATATTAACTTCTTGTTTATTGAACTGTTGTATTAAATCAATATCTCATTTACAAACTCCCTCAATAATCATTAAGAGCTGTCACTCATATTAGTTCATCGCGATCTCACAAAGTTTCATTATAATCAACGAAGCTCTCTATATTGCACAATGAATCTCTTAGTTATACTCTCTCTACACTTTATGAAGGAATTCGTGAGATATGACTGTCATACATTACTCAACGTTGCAAAAACACATAGAAACCTTTGAAGCTTTGAAACCTTTGAATAAAGTTATCAAACACTAAATACTAAATTAAATATAAATTAATCCTTAAAGCTACAAAAGTCATTGATTTCCTTTTTTTTTTTTTTTTTTTTCTTTTGTTCTTTGATTAACAGACATCACAGCAGCTGGGTTATTGTGTTACTGTACGTAACACAGATCTGACACTAAAAGTTTTTCAGTTTTGTGCATTAGTTGGGAGGCAATCAATATAATGTTAAAGAGAGACCTGTAGGAGGCTTTAAGTAAGCGAACTAAGTGTTAAAACGTGTGGCGTGCTTTGGCCTAACTGATCCTTGAAGTCCTTTATGCATGATTTCGAAAGATAGTGAGACCTAGTTTTTACCGTGGGGAGAAAGTATGTCGTAAAAGTGAAAACAGGCGGGATTTCAGCCAGTCGAGAGAGGAGAGTGTGTTTGGGGTTGGAAAGGGTGCAGAATGCAGCTGGGGCTGGCCCACGGTACTGAGGGCTTTGTGATTTGTAATTATGTCGTGCTCCGCAGGCCTGTAGTTTTGTGCCCTGCCACAGAAAGACGCTTTGTGGGGCAGCATAACGTGAGCAGACTGAGAAAACCCTTAGAGAGAGAGAGAGAGAGGAGTACGGCTGCAGCCCTCAAAGATCCACCCACATAATGAGAGAGAAAGTGAGTGAAAGGTAATTCAGCGGAGAGCTTCCCCCTCAAGTCGTCTGAGACTTTACGATCGTCTCAACTCCACTGTGACTCCTCGGCCTTAACGTTTTGATGTTGTTTTACGCTCTTCGCTTTGTGAATGCGAGCTGATTGTCTGACACGCATGACTGGGAATTTATGATGTTGTTCATAAAGGCTTTCTTAAGAATAATGCCACACAGTGCTGCTGTACCTTTGAACAGTCTGCGTCAGGGCTGTTCCTCGACCGCTGGGCTAATCATTAGCTTGGGGCAGCTGCATTTCACACCAATCCAGTAGCAGGAGATGGGACACGGAGATCAATAATGGCAGGATACACAGCTACCTGATTGTGAGAAAGCTCTAGGGCAGTGAGAAGGAAAAAAGATAGGATATAAAAACGTATACTTATGTGGGTTTACTAAATGCTGTGATTCAGTGTTTTGCAATGGGTGACAAATAACGTCACTGATGCCATTGAGCAATTATATGGCTGCGTACTTTACAGTAAGTGAAACTCATTGCAGTTCTGTTGTGTTCTGCTTTAGCAATAAAGTCATAGTGTCCCTTTAATGAAATCCAACAGGGCTTATTTCTTCACAATCTTGCATCCATTGAATACCAACCCTCAAGTGCAAAGGTTCTTTAAACAAGAAAGAAATGCAGGAAACTGTGAGCGAGGGCAAGAAAACCATGTGATTTACTCAAAGCACGTAAGAGTTGAGCTGTGTATGCTCCAGAGGGAAAGCTTGTCGAGGCTGTCTGGAATAAAAGGCCCATTTTATAGTCGGCACGAGCGCTGGAAACCTGAGCTATTCAAGGTTAAAGTGTCGTGATTCCAACTACATGCACATGAGGCTCTGTGAGTGCCGTTAACATGACCCAGTGCGCCATTCGTTTGTTTTCTCACACGTAGCCTACTTGTGTGTGTCAGTTGCATATATCAACTAATCAGATTGAAGCTTGCGTGCCTGTCACTATGATAGCTTTATGAAAGTAAACAGCCCATTGTTTTTCTCCACAGAGTAATTGATTTTTAACAATACCTTATAAACATTTAAAGACACACTGTGGGTTGTTAATCAATTTTTATTTTATTTTTTTTTTTAATAATCATGTTTAATGGCAGAATTCTTGGCAGAAACACTACCAGTCAAAAGTTTTTGAACCGTAAGATTTTTAATGTTTTTGAAGTCTCTTCTGCTCACCAAGTCTGCGTTTATTTGATCTAAAGTACAGCAAAAACAGTAAAATTTTTAAATGTTTTTACTATTTAAAATAACTGCTTTCTAACTGAATGTATTTTGAAATGTAATTTATTCCTGTTATTTCAAAGCTGAATTTTTAGCATAATTAAGAAGTTTTTTGTAACATTCTAAATGTTCTCATCATCACTTTTGATCAATCTAAAGCATCCTTGCTAAATAAAAGTATTAATTTCTATAATTTTCCTCCAAAAAAGACAAAAAATGTATACTGACTCCCAGCTTTTGAATGGTATAGGATATGTTACGAAAGCTTTTCATTTTAGATAAATGCTGATCTTTGGATCTATTCATCAAAGAATCTAATCTTAAAAAATCTACTGAACTGTTTTAAATATTGATAATATTAATAATAATAATAATAATAATAATAATAATAATAATAATAATAATAATTGTTTCTTGAACAGCAAATCAGCATATGTA
The DNA here is from genome assembly GCA_036247105.1 of Cirrhinus mrigala. Taxonomy (NCBI): domain Eukaryota; kingdom Metazoa; phylum Chordata; class Actinopteri; order Cypriniformes; family Cyprinidae; genus Cirrhinus; species Cirrhinus mrigala. Next base: position 7,644,454 of record CM070017.1, on the reverse strand, counting down.
TATGCATATATATGATTTCTGATGATCATGTGACACTGAAAACTGTAATGTAATGTAATGATGCTGAAAACTTACCTTTGATCACAGGAATAAATTACATTTTTAAATATATTTAAATAGCAAACAGTTTTTTTTTTTTTGTTTGTTTGTTTTTTGGCTATACTTCGGATCAAATAAATGCAGGCTTGGTGAGCAAAAGAGACTAATTTAAAAAAAAAAAAAAAACATAAAATCATCAAAAGCTTTTGACTGGTAGAGTATATTACCCAGGATTCTACAGGGAAATCTTAAACAATCACAAAATTGCAACAAGCAAATCCCACCAAAAGATCTCTTTAGTGCTCTGAAAATACCTTTTAAATATTTCATATTTAAAAAAAAAAAAAAAAAAAAAAAAGTAAAACTCAACATAAATCAGTAGTTTTATATTTATATTTATATTTTTTTGCAATACTTTATGGGATTGTGCTAGTTCTTTCTTTCATTAAGCTAGAACACTTGTACCTGTTTTTTTTTTTTTTTTTTTTGGCCGATTTTTCATATACTTTTTTTTTTTGTTGTTGTTTTTTTTTTTTTTTTTTGCTTTAAATCAAAGTTTCTAATTTTATTCAGTTTGTAGTAAGGGTCGACCAGTATGCATTTTTACAGGGCCAATGCGGAGACCGATTATTACAGATCAAGTAGACCGATAACCAATATTTTGAAGCAATATACATGTCTGGTGTCAAATATTGATGTCAAAATTAAGAAAAAGAAGGGCTCTGACAAAATTATTTAAATGCTTTTAAATTATTTCATCGGCAAATCAGTTTTGAAAATAACTGATACTGATAACCATAAAAATCAGCGTCGATAATCAGCGACCCCCTCCTTCATTTCTTTGGTTCATGTATTATTGCTCTCTAACAGAGACGTTTTTAAAATCCCAATGGGAAAACCCAAACAAGGTTGTTGAAAAAGTGGTAGGTAGTTGCTTAATACATGTTTCCTTGTATATGTATATTTTTCATGGTTGTCCCTGTATTTAGTTGATACCTTGTACAACTTTGCCACCCTGAGCGACTCGTAGGTTAGTGATGTTCTTTTTCCCTTTAAGCTCCTTTTAGTCTTTCCCTTTGAAGCCTGGAATTTCAATCTGACACACACACACACACACACACACACACACACACACACACACACACACACAGACTCACACCTCAAACCCACAGAACTCCCTCCTAAAATGAGTTTTCCTTGCCCTAGCTTTTGTAACCATGGATACGGCTACAGGGAAAGCCGTCTTGAAGGGCCTGTCGGCGCAGAACTTCCATTAAATGAAATTAATTAGCAGCTGAAAACTTAAATGAGATTGCTTATGCTAATAAAACGTGCCTCTGATTTCGAAAGCAAGGCTTAGGTTTTTTTTTTTTTTTTACGTCAGCCGGCAAAGTCATTATTTTCTGTAATTTATCCCATTAATTCTTCAGGATGTTAATGGGAAGCTGTATAGCAATTGAATTCTGCTTTCGTCGTTTTTTTCTTCTGCCCCTCGGGTCACAGAGATAGTGACATAACCATATTTCCTGACACGTTTTGATGCAGTTATATGCATGCATCCTCAGTATAGAAGACTACGAGTGCCACTTAAAAATAAATGTTTAATTAAAAAATATATAAATGTGTTTTTAAATGGACAAATAAATAGACATTCTGTATTTAATTTAAAATATAATTTAATTGTAATAAAATCTTATGCAACATTTTAAATCTGAATAAAATGGCTTTTAAACGTCTGTTTATTTGTACGTTTGTAAGTGATGTATAATTATTATTTTTTAAAATATTTCTAGGGGTTCAAGTGCATGACGCTGAAACCCTATTATAATTGTTAGAATGGCCAAAGATCAGCGATTTCCACGTAAAATTGATCGTGCAGACCAAACCGTAACTCATAGAGACTTGAAACTTGGGGGGACGGTAGTACACGCACTGCCAACAAATCACCAAGGCTCGCCCAATTGGCCTGACGGGAGTGCTACAGCGATCCAAAGTACAAAATCGCTCATAACTCTTACATTTTTCAGATATTTCTGATTTTTTTTTTTTTTTGAAAAACCTACTTTTGCAAACTACACTGTAAAAAAAAAACAATTTGTTGAGTCAACTTAAAATAATTTGTAACCTGGCTGCCTTAATTTTAAGTTCAGTCATCTCAAAAAAAAAAAACAGTTTATTCAACTTGAAATGTTAAATTATACTAAGTGACAACTTAGATATTTGAGTTGAATCAACTTAAAATTTTAAGACAGCTGGGTTACTTAACCATCTGTTAAGTTTAGCAAACACAAATATCTAAGTTGGTATTTAGTACAACTTAACATTTCAAGTTGACTAAACTTATTTTAGTTCACTGAACTTAAAAAATTTTAAGGTAGCAGGGTAACAAATTATTTTAAGCTGACTCAACAGATTGTGTTTTTTATGTTTTACAGTGTAGTCCTAGGTTTTTTGCTCAGTCAGAACCAAACTAGTGCAGAAAGGTTCTTTGGAGAGTGAATATCAATAATTATCCAAAAAAGTTGAATTTTCGACTTGCCGCCGCAAAGCGACACCAAAACAGTTGAAATTTAGTAAAATGTCTCTAACTCCTGAATGGATTGAGATATTGTCGCCAGACTCAGAACACGTATGCAAGAGCTCAGTCTGAGGTCACAGGAAAAAAATGCCGGATCTTGGCCACTTGGTGGTGCTGTAAGAGGGGAAAAAAAAACATAAAAACCATTTGTTCTATCAGCATGAAAATCGTCGTGCACGGTCTTGGTCCAAAGTGCCACAAGTGTCTATAAGGACATTTGCGTATCTCAAAAAAAAAACATGGCCACCATTGGCCGATGAAGTTTGAACACCTATTAGACAAAGTTAATGGAGGCCGATCGGAACGAAACTTGGTGGGCCTGTTTGACTCATGGCCCTATAGGTCTGTGGGAAATTTGAAATAAATCAGCCATTGGAGGGCGATATTGCATTTTTCAAGGCCTTAAACGATTGTATAATTTTCGTATCATATGACAGAAATCTCATATCTTCTCATTTCGGACAACTTTACATCTAGAACCACTGCTGTCAGTCAAATCGTTTGTTAAATGATGAAAAAAAACTGCTTTGGCGAACTAGTCCTAGGTTTTTTGCTTAATCTGGAAGCAAAACACTGCAGTACTATTCTCTGGACTCTCTAGGTTAATAATTATCAAAAAATGTTAAAATTTACCATTTGGGATATAGCTATAATGGGGTCGTTTAGAAAAGGAACCTGTCCAAATTTACCCAAAATCCTATAAAGCCTAAAGGAAAACTCAAAACTTCACAAAACCTGCTGAGCACATGTGACAGGTGATTTTTAAACAAGCATGCAAAGTTTTAAGGAGATTGGTACTGTAACAGTCATTAATGTTAAAAAAAAAAAAAACACATTTCTAGGGCAAATAACTTGTATTTGACAAAATAGTCATTTTTCAATCATTGATTTAGGTGGTTACAGGCTTGCTAAATGATATGTAATGTCTTTCCATATTGCCTTAAATGCCTTGAAGCGCTTGAACCCCCGTAATCACTGCTTGCAGTTATTTATTTTAGTATTTAATAAATTCATATCTCATTCCTTCAGGGTTTTTATTATTTTTTTTTATATAAAGTATTTCAAATTGAGATTCTGTTAACGTCCCAAGTGCAGCAATCATAAAATGTGTTTGTATGCAATATATTCACTTCTTTTAAAGTCCTGTTGCAAAAAAGTCTCTGACAAAGCAATAAATGTATTTGCCTGTAGCGTTTTGAGCATTCTTGGAGCTGAGGAGAATGTTTTATTTTCAGCATTGTCTTGTTTATATGAATTGCAGAGAACCAGGCGCCTTGCCTCAAACTCCTTGGAACAATAGAAAAGTCAATTGTCTGCCTGTTTCTTCGTCCTTCAGTCAGCCGTTCTCAGGTTGCTCCATCTTTTTTTTGCTTGAGGTTGAGTAAAGGTGGCCGTTTACATTTATCATGGCGCTGTGCCTGAGGCAGTGACTTCTCTGAAGTGAGTTTGCCAAAGCAGACTGACAGATCTGATTGTATTCTGGATGAGAAGAGAAATCAGCCATGACCCAAGCTCAAGTTTATACTGTTGAGTCAGAGGAGCTTAAAATGCTGACTTGTGTTACAGTGAGGGCACAGAGGTGACCGACTTTAGCGTTATCTGTGTTTATAATGCTGTGGAAACGCTAATGTACGGCGGATATTATATGCTACGCTAACTGGCATTCTGAACAGGAAGGGTTGGGGCGGAACCCTCACACTAGCTTCCTGTTAGGCAGGAAGTATGTTTGGATAGTGACACGGTTTTACCCTAGCAGTGATCCAAAGCAAATAGCTCTCCACAAGCATCAACTATGATGAATGAATAACAGACACCAAACCACATGCACAGTATTTTCCCCTATCATTTAAGAAACACTGTTGGCTAACGCTGAGAAGATAGTTCCTCCTTTTAGTTTATACCTCAAGGAGATTTGTCTTCCGCCTTTCATACACTTTGTAATTTATTACACTACAAAACTGTGCGGCCCTCCAAAACTTTTAACACCAAACAAGCACTGTGCCAGAATCTCACTTTGATTTTTAAGGAACTATATTACAAAGTTGTGACACCATCCTTCACCCTGAAAAGCGGTAATGAAATGTGTAAGACTGGACTTTTGGCTCTGTATAAATCAGTGTTGCACTTGTTGACGGGAAGTGCTTTCGTTTGGCAATGTTTTAGGAAGACTCAGGATTTGGACAGTCACATTTGGACAGAATGGAGAAAGATGGTCATGAGATTGAACTGGTAACTTGTGGTTTCAAGAGGCATATTTCCTCCCACATTAATGTTTTTTTGCGCTGCAAGAACCTTGTTTTGAATTCTTTATACTCGTCTAAGCACTTCTGCAGAAACATTTAAGGCTGATGTGCCGTGACACGATTTTACATCTCATTAGGTTCAGGCCAAAGTTACGTCTCACAGATGTAATTAAAGATGTAAAAGTCATTGTTGTTTTTGTTTCGCGCTTCATCTTTGCACTCCACCTGGTTTATTTACTACGGGGAATTCTGGAAATTGCCTTCCCTTCATTGAGCTTGTTAGCTTGTTTGGTCCAAATGAATGAAGAAACGTGCAAGATTTTGTGGGGGACTGTGTGAAGACAGAGTGGGTGGCATTTAAAAGCGCTTTGCTGGTCACGGTGTGTGACTCCGTAAAGGTTATCGATGTCTCGAGCTGACCCTCGTGAGGAAAGAAGACAATGCAAAGGAGTCATTTGTCATTGATGCCAATTTCCCGTTGACTCAGCCAGAGAGGTTTTTGAAGTCTGCAAGTAGGAGGATTTGCATATTGCCCCCTTCCTTTTTTCTCTTCTGTAAATATGAAATACTTCTTCCTCTTTAAATATTTTTCAATCACAGCAGTAATTTTTGTTTGTCGTCTTGTCTTGAAAGGGACAGTTCACACAAAAATGAATGTTTTGTCATTTGCTCACTCTTGTGTTGGAAAAAATGTTGTAATTTTTTATTTATTTTTATTTATTTATTTTTTTTTTTTGGATCCGTGACATGAAAGCGTGTGCAGAATTGTGAAACCCTGTCATAAAAATGGAATTTACTGTATAACGCAGAATGTCACAGAATTGCTAAATTATGAGTGAAATTAAATTGTGGATTAAAACATTATTTTAAAGGAATATTTACCAGAAGAAGAAAAAGTTCCAGAATTTATTTACCAGAAAAATTTAAATACAATAGTATTTCTGGAAAAAAAAAATAATAATAATAATAATAAAATCACTTATTACAAATGCCTTTGATTATTAAAATTGATGGAATGCAATCCAGAAAATTAATGGAAAACACAGAATTTGCCGTTTACTAGAATTTTTATTTACTAGAATTTATTTGCCAGAAAATATATACACAACCATATTTCTAAAAAAATAAATAAATAAAATAAAAATGTATTTATTTATTTATTTATTTATTTATTTATTTATAAAAATCACTTAGAGACACTTTTGATTATTAAAATTGATGGAATTTGGAAAAAAAATAAAATGTGAAATGACATGGAATGGGTTAACCATTATTTTTAAGGAATATTTACCAGAAGAAAATATTTACCAGAATTTATTTACCAGAAAAATGTAATACATTAACAGTATTTCTGAAAAAAAAAATATAATAATTAATAATAATAATAATAATAATAATAATAAATGTATAGAATTTTTTTTTTTTAATAAAATCACTTATTAGAGATACTTTTGATTATTAAAACTGATGGAATTAAATCCAGAAATTGAATAAGTTACTGATTTTAATTAATTAGACATGCTATTTTAACCAATAAAACATAGTCTAGGAAAAATAAAATGGGGGAAAAAAATTAATCCAAAACAGTTGAACTGAAAAAAAAAGGAATTTGGAAAAAAATAAAATAAAATGGACTTCATAGGGCCTTATATTATGAATATTTTTTTCCCCCTTTTTTATTTTCTTTTTAGGTTTTAGTAATTTAGTAGTGTGCTTTTTTTTTTTTTTTTTTTTTTAAGAATAAAGCTAAAAATAAATATATAAAGTTTTATTTTTTGTAATTTTAGTACAACAGCTTATTTCAAACTTACTTCAGTTAGTTGACAAGGCAGAATTTTGTAATTTCAGTTTTTTTTTAATCTAATATTTATATCAGCTTTATTTTAATGAACAGTATTGGACCCCATTGACTTTAATTGTATTGACCAAAAAGAATGAAATCCTACTTCAACATATCATCTTTTGTATTCCACCAAAGAAAATGCTCTTTTGAAACAGCGTGAGAGTGAGTAACAGAGTTTTCATTTAAGGAAGAAAATCTTACAAAAAGACTCTTCTTTGCAAGTCACAATTTCAGCTGCTTTTCTTTTCTTGTTCTTTTTTTTTATTTTTTTATTTTTTTTTTTTTGCATTAATGACGCCTTGTCTGTTCTTTTGACTCAACCTCAATTTCCCTTCAGCTCCATCTCTCAGAGTGGCACGTTAAATCTTACAGATTGGCACGTTGAAACACACCCCATCCTCTTCCTGTGTGAATGTTCACCAATCCTCGTCAAAGTGCTTAATGCAAAGTCACTTCAGTTTGTTTGTTGCTCAACAAGCTTGATGTCCTCCATCACACTTATATCATGTCAGAGATTTAACTTAGTAGCGCTAAATGACCGTATCCGTCTCTCTGTTTGTTGTGCCCTCAGACTATAGCACGTAGTTGTGTTTTCACAACTACAGAGGACAGCGATAGCGATCGTTCGCTGCAGTAACCGCCAAAGACTATGAGACCATGAGAACTCATCTGTAATCTTGACTCATTGTACATATTATATTTCACATGCAGGGCATCTTTCTCAAGAAAATGGGACATCACCAGTCAAGTTTTTTAGGAATTTACGCCACATTTGTCAAGCCACTTGGCCACAGTGAGACAAGTGTTTCACTAAATTTATCATAATGATGCAAGTGCATCAAACTGATGCAAATTTTAAAATGCACGGTTATTGTTTTTGTACACATGACTCGGGCATGGCTAGAGCTGGGCCTAGCTGTGGTGTTTGTTTCCATGAGACCGCTGTGACGTTTGTTTTAAAAGCAAACATGCCTGTTTAGGCGGGTGAAAGAGACGGAGAAAGGCTGAAAATTGAAGTGCAAAGCATGAAGTGCTGGGAAAAAGGGAGTTCACGATAATACAGCCATTCACTGAAGTGTTGACTGCGGCCAGCTGTTTGCACATTCAGTGAGGTGAAACTCTTTCAGGCTTCAAGCGGTGTTGTGTTTGGAGTTTCGGAACCTGTTTGAGCCTTTTTGCAAGCTGTTATTTTACTGCGCAAGAAACAAGACCAAACAATCCTTCCTAGACACATTCTTTGTAGTATTCATAGCCTGTGTGTGTGACGCAATTTACAGCTGTGCTTCTTTTTAACAGAATTTGTTTGCAACCAAAGGCCATTTTACGTTTGTGAAATATCACAGAACTTGTGAAGAATGATAAAGTTGAGGTCAAAAGTTTACATCCCCCTTTCAGAATCATCAAAAATGTTAATTATTTTAACAAATTAAGAGGGATCATACAAAATGCATGTTATTGTTTATTTAGTACTGACCTGAATAAGATATTTCACATAGAAGATGTTTACATGTAGTCCACGAGAGAAAATAATAGATGGATTTATAAAAATGACCCTGTTCAAAAGTTTACATACACTTGATTCTTAAAACTGTGTTCTTACCGGAATGATCCACAGCTGTGGGTTTTCAGTGATTTTGTTCACAAGTCCCTTGTTTGTCCTGAACAGTTAAACTATCTGCTGGTCCCACAAATTTTTTTTTTTTTTTTGTGTATTTGAACCCTTTCCAACAATGACTGTATGATTTTGAGATCCATCTTTTCACACTTAAGACAATTGAGGGACTCATATGTAACTATTACAGAAAGTTGCATTAGGAGCCGGGGGGTGAAAACTTTTGGAATTTGAAGATCAGGGTAAATGTACATATTTTGTCTTCTGGAAAACACTTAAGTATCTTCTGTAGCCTCTAAAGGCCAGTACTAAATGGAAAATATAAATATAAAATATGATATTTAGGCAAAATAAGAAAACATCTCCATTCTGTTCAAAAGTTTTCACGCCCCGGCTCTTAACCCTTGGTTTTTTCCTTCTGGAGCATCAGTGAGTGTTTGAACCTTTTGTTAATAATTGCATATGAGTCTCTCAGTTGTCGTGTGAAAAGATGAATCTCAGAATTATATGGTCATTGTTGGAAAGGGTTCAAATACACAAAAATGCTGGAAAACCAAAGAATTCAAGAAATTAAACAATTATTTCCTCTTGTAGACTAAACATCATTTATGTGAAATATTCAGGTCAGTACTAAATAAACAATAACATGCATTTTGTATGGTCCATCTTATTTTGGTAAAATAACATTTTTAATGATTCTGAAATAGGGATGTAAAATTTTGACCAACTGTAGATAGATAAATGGCAAGAGAGATCTTTGTGTTTTCTTTGGAGAATTATCCTTTGCTTAAGTTGATAGTTATTTCACTTCATCTTTGCAGTGATTTTATTTATTTTTTTTTTTTTCTTTCAATCAATATCTCTTCTTTCTCAGTGTTCCAAACTGTGGCAGTCATCAGCTGCATTTGAGAGACAGGGAAAATCCTCGAAAGGAAACGGAATAAACAAAAGAAGAGTAAAGAAAAGAGCGGTAGCGGGGTTGAGGGCCATGTGAGGTTCAGGGGAAGGTTGTCTCAAACAATGCCATCTCTGTTAGCGCAGCGGGGGGAAATCGCTCCGTATTCCTTTAGCGTACTGTCAGGCCTCTCCACCAAACCTCTCCATTCGAGCAGGTGCTGCTACATGTACCCCAGTTCCCCATACTGAACTGAAGTCAGTTATGTTGTTATGAGTTTTGATGATGTGGTTGCACGTATCACCTAATATATTTTTGGCTTGAAAGTCCGTTGTAGACTTTGCTATAAAAAAACATAGTGATTTTGATGAGCGTGCAGTGTTTTTAATACCAGTGATTTACTGTGCAGGGGTCCTTAGAGGTGTTAGCAATCACAAACAGCAAAATGCACACGCAGAGCTGCCCCCTAGCTTTAGTATAGGCGGGTTTACTCTGTCATCAAGTACTGGGTGTCCTTTTTATTCTATTGAGTTTCATTGCATCAAAACAAAAGTACTTTTATGATGTACTAAATAGTACATGATATGCTCAGCAACAGATAGGAGTTTAACAATAAAACAATCAGTTTAAGGGCACTTTTGGGGCGTGTCCAAATAAATAATAAAAAAAGAGCATACCTAGAGCAATAAACAGTTGGTAAAAACAAGACTGAGAGTGAGAGAACCAGTGTTCAGCTGTATATAAGGGAAACCAAACAAACCCGAAAGTGGGGCAAAACAGTGCAATGTTACAAACAGGGTTCACTGTAAAATGAAATTCCAGGACATTCCAAGCACTATTTTTATGATTTAAGTTCTTCAATCAGAGATTTCACCTATCAAACAACTGTTTGTCTTTCAAATTCTAAAAAAAGACAAACTGATAAATAAAAACAAAAATATAAAAAATTGCAAAAATAAAATGAAGCACATGCAAACTATAATACACTTTTACTATAGTAAAACCGTGGGTTTTGTATTTGTGTGTCCCAAAGTCCCACGAACCCGCACCGAAGTCCCGATCTAAATCAAATGATTTGTGATACATGCTCTGAAGCCCCGATCTCAATAATGATTTGCGAACCATCATTTCACATCAGGACTCGAAGCGTGTATCACGAATCATTTGACTTAGGTTGTAACTTTGCGAATAATTACATTAATCGCATATAGTGAATCTTTTGTTTTGAGTCATTCATTTTGCGAAATTATTCATGAATCCATTCCGATCATTCCGATCTAAATCAAATAATTTGGTTTTTGCTAGTGAATCTCTTGAAATTAATGATCGAAGTCACGAGTTTGAATGAGCTGATTCGCAATCCGTGCACCTAAGTCCCAATCTGTATCAGATAATTTGACTGAGGTCGTAACTTCATCACATCGGGACATCAATCACGTAATGTTAATCATTTGATTTGAATCAAGTTCACGAAATGATTCACATACTCGTTCCCATCTAAATCAAATGATTTGCGATACGTGCACCTAAGTCCTGATCTAAGTCAAATGATTCATGAACCTGCTCCGAAGTCTAAATCTAAATCAAATGGTTTGCGATACCCGATCCGATTGGAGCACTTCGAAATAGTGAATAGTTTTGGAACGCAATGGTTTAATTGATTCAGAGTTTCAAGAAGCTCTGCTTCACCCATCACTACGTACTTTTTAAATCATCACAAGCAATGTTGAAATTCTGATGTCCCTGATCTGATGCAAATGATTCGCTATATGTGCTCCAAAGTTCAGTACTGAATCAAATGATTCGCAAAACTGCACCAAAGTCCCAATCTGAATCAAAATAATTTGGAATCTGTGCTCTGAAGTTCCGATCTAAATTATTCACGATACACGCTCTAAAGCCCTGATCTCAATATTGATCTGCGAACCTTCATCGACTAACAATCATTTGACTTGGACCGTAACTTTGCGTATCGCGAATCATTACATCGGGACATCAATCGTGGAATGTGAATCATTTGGTTTGAATCATTCAATTTGTTAAATGATTCACAAACCCGTTCCGTTCTAAATAAAATGATTCACGATACACAATTTGAAGTCCTGATCTAAGTCAAATAATTCATGAACCCGCTCTTAAGTCCTGATCCGAATCAAATGATTCACAATCTGTGGCAGTGACTACATGATGCTGCAATCCAGCTTTGGCTCTCAGGACAACTGAGAGAATTTTCTTATCTGTAGCTTGTGAAATTTCTCCTTTTCCTTCCCCTCCAGACACAGCTTGGTAGTTGTCTCACTCTGGTCTAAATCAGGTCACTCGAGAGCAGCCCTAATCCTAGATGGAGCTAATATACCTGTTCTTCAGGGGCGTCTTATCTCACTCCCTTCGTGGCCTGAGGAGTCCCTTGATGGATAATGATCCTGATCTGTCAGTGCTCTTGGCTTCTGAACACGGCCGGCGGGAGATAAGGTCTTTCTGTTGGCTCGTCACTGTAGGGTCGCCCACAGGTTATGCCTGGTCATAACTTATAAGCCAGATCGAATATCACAAGCCTTTTAGCTATACTTTTAATCTTTTAGAAAGGTATTGTGATATGGCATCTGAGGCAAAGCTTAGTCTATATTTCAAAGTTAATAAACGAAATGATGCTTTAACAGTGCTGGAAGTAATAAATGCACACTGTAGGTCTGGCACAAGACCTTTAGCCCTTAAATAAATATTTTTACTCTAACCACACCTCTTTCCCACTGATCTCTTTACATTTCCTGTGAGTGTGTGTTTGTGTGTGTGTGTTGTTTTTTTTTCTGAATTTGGTTGGGTAGAGGTTACCATGGCAAAGCAAGTGGGGCTAAACTTCCTGTATGACTCCTGTGGTCGGACATGTTTTCTTTTCCGAGAATCTGGCCCCGTAAGTCCTGCAAAGCATCAATACCTGTTTACCATTCTCACCAAGGAAATTCAAACTTAAATGACAGGAACAATCAAGAAATATTGACGGATTGGGCTTTGCTTGTTTGTCACAACATATTGTTCCTGTAGGCTAAAAACATGCGTGTGCATCTGGGGACTTGGCAAATTAGGCTGTTTTGAGAAGTTCGCTTGATGCCATTCAAGATACCAACATTTCTTCTCAAAGCTCCCAGTTCCCAGTACCCATCAAGTATAGACCCCTGAGAGAGGGCTGGCCTGTTCCCAGATCATTGCTTTTCAATCTGCAGTGTGACGCAGGAGCCATTAGCACGGCTTGCGGGGCAGAATGTTTTCAAAAGCATCACTGAGAACTGGATGTAATGTGTAGCACATCCATAAATACTGAGCTGGCTGTTTAAACCTGAGGCATGAATAATTAATCATATGAGGCAGATAACAGGTGCTGGAGTTTTTAAATTGCCTATAGTTGCATTGCAAAAAGGGGCATCTGAAATTGTAGCGAGTGACTTTTGGTTGACTGATATGGATGTTTCAGTGGCTGACACTGTTAACTAGTAAGTGGGTTGGCTAATGGTCTACGTAAGCAGTGACTGATTTGGAACATAGGTAGCATACAAATTAAGCTCCGCATGAGACACTACACTCACAATTTGTTGCAATGTACTATTATTTCTATATTTACATACACCTTGTAGAATCTGCAAAATGTTCATTTTTAACCAAAATAAGAGGGATCACACAAAAGAAAATAATAGTTGAATTTATAAAAATGACCATGTTCAAAAGATTACATACCCTTGATTCTTAATACTGTGTTCTTGCCTGAATGATCCACATGTTGTTGTTTTTTTTTTTTTTTGTGATAGTTGTTCATGAGTCACTTGTTTGTCCTGAACAGTTAAACTGCCTGCTGTTCTTCAGAAAAATCCTTGAGGTCCCACAAATTCTTTGGTTTTAGAGTATTTTTGTGGATTTGAACCCTTTCCAACAATGACTGTATGATTTTGAGATCCATCTTTTCAGACTGAGGACAACTGAAGGACTTGTATGCAACTATTATAGAAGGTTCAAACACTCACTGATGCTCCAGAAGGAGAAACAATGCATTAAGAGTCAGGCTGAAAACTTTTGAACAGAATAAGGATGTGTACATTTTTCTTATTTTCCCAAAATGTAACTTTTTTTTTAAATCTTTTTTTTTTTTTTTATTTATTTTTTTTTTTAGTACCGCTCTTTAGAAGCTACTTACATGTTTCCCAGATAACAAAATAAGTTAAATTTACCTTGATCTTTAAATTCGAAAGTTTTCACCCTCTGGCTCAGTGAGTGTTTGAACTTTCTGTAATAGTTGCATATGAATCCCTCAGTTGTCCTTAGTGTGAAAAGATGAATCTCAAAATCATAGTCATTGTTGAAAAGGGTTCAAATACACTAAAATGCTGAAAAAACAAAGAATTTGTGGGACCTGAAGGATTTTTCTGAAAAACACCAGGAAGTTCAACTGTTCAAACAAGGGACTCTATCTCTATCTAGTGATAACTATCACTAATCAAAAAAAAAAAAACCCACACAGTATTAAGAATCAAGAGTGTGAAAACTTTTTTGAACAGGGTCATGTTTATAAATTAAACTACTGTTTTCTCTTGCGGACTACATGTAAACATCTGTTAAGTGAAATATCTTTAGTAAATAAAAATCTGATCTGATGTGTGTAAACTTTTGAGTTCAACTGTATTTTATGTTTAAAGATTTGTGTTCTTTAATCATATTTTAATTATATGCGTTAGTTTGGCACAAACAGGCAGTCAGTTCATTCATGTTTAGATTGGCTGTGAATCAGTGCTGGTCACAGCGTTGCGTAGGAAAACAAGTTTTTGATATGATTCACGTTACTTCCGAGTGATTTCATGCCTTGGTGCTTTTTCACTGATGAAATAAAATGCAATGTGCTGCAACACATGATTTACTGTATAATTATTCCAGTAACATCAGTCAGAAGATTAATCACGTTACATTTGACCTACATTAGCGAAAACAAAACATTGATCTTATGTTTTTTTTTTTTTTGTTTGTTTGTTTTTTGGAAAGACGCACCTTATTTAATTGCTGCTTTAGCAACACTAATTCAACATGTTAACATTTTATGCTCAACAGTGTAAATTTGATATTACTTAGCATAACTTCTTGGTAGCAGATCAAGAATTTCAACTAAAAAGGAGCTAATCCCACCTTTAAATGAGAAAAATATTCCAGTTTCCTCAGAAACACGCCGTACGTTTCATTAGGCTTTAATCCATCTTCCTGCTTCCACACATCAGTGCAATGTTACTATCAATGCTGCATGGTTTAAAATACCACCTGTTTCTAGAGCTGCTAACCTGAATAGAAGAACGAAAGGGGTGTTAATAATCACAGGTGACTGTGGATAAAAGGTGTTATTAGCACTCTTTTTAAAGGATGTTGAATTTGCATGTGTAGCAAACTTGTTATTGAGAACGACAAACAGTATTAACAAAAAGGAGTTCATGCGTTCTTTTTACCCAAATATTCAAAAAATGAGAACTACTTCTGAAAAGTTTGGCCTTTGGGGTATCATATTTGTATGACAGTTTGTCTTCAGGGAATTTAATGCGTTTCCCTACAATGCCCAGGCCTTGTGAGAGACTGGCCACCATCCATCTGTATCTAACCTCTGACAAGCCTCAGCCTGAGCTCAGGGTCTGGAGATCGTCAGGCTTGAGCCACAGATTTCTTTTGATCTCTGATTTCATTTGAAGAGATGAAGAGCAGATATTTTCACCTCTGCTTGCACCCAGTTTTAGATGTAATAGAGCATGCATTTGGATGCAGTTTTCTGAAGACTTTTGGGTGGAGATGTTATCATTAAAAATAGCTTTAATATGTCCATCTCTGAATTGTAGATAAGGATTTTTATTGTTTAAACAATAATTTGATAACACTGTTAAAAATCTATTAAAAATGCTTTTTTTAGCAAATCTCAAAATGATTATCAATTTTTCATACAGTGCATAATGCCTAAATTTGCTGAATTTTAGGGGTTTTGTGGTTTATTTTTAATACATTTAAAGAAAATGGCATAGAATTTTAATATTGGCCATTGATCAGTTATTGGCCATATTGGACCCTATGAAATCTGTTTTTTCTTTTTTTGTTTTGTTTTGTTTGTCCCCCCCCGCACCTAAAATTCTGTTTAATTTTTTCCCAATTTTTTTTCCCCCCATTTTCTGGATTCTGGGTTTTTTTTTTCTAGACAGTTTAAAAAAAATCAAAAAGCATGCCTAATTAATTGAAATCCTGAAACGTACACAATTTAACATCAGCATATTAAAAGTTTAACAAAATATTCAATTTTTAAGGCCCTATTAAATACATTTTAATTTTTTTTGTTTTTCTCAAATTCTGTTTTACTTTTACCAAATTCTGTGTTTTTTAATAATTTTCTGGATTTCATTTTAATGGTTTTATAAAATTTTCATAATCAAAAACCTCTCTAATTAATTGATTTTTATTTAAAAAAAAATGTGTTGTTTATTTTATTATTTATCTATTTTAGAAATACTGTGTATTTAAATTTTTCTGGTAAATACATTTTAGAAAATCTTGTAAATATTCCTTAAAATATTTCTGTCAGTTAAATCAAGCTTTTGTTTTATTTTTTTAGATTTAAATAGCATTTTTTTTGTGGCTTAATATTTACAGACATTTTGATTTGTGTACTGACCTACTTTTGATTTATTAATCCAAAATGTGGCAAATTCCGTGGCATTCCGCGTTATTCAGTAAATTCCATTTTTATGATTGGATTCCGCTATTCCGTTTGCAGTTTTCGCATCACGGAAATCATAGGACCCTAGCTATAACATAAAAAAAAATGTTACTGGCTTATCGATATTGCACAGAATTGGAATATCATTGCATCTAGAATTGAATAGAATCGACATTTTTCATCTTGCTGGTTTTCAGATGAATTATAGGTCACTAAAAGTCAACCATCTTCCTTATATTAGCTCCAAGCCAAAAATTAGCTCTTAAAGTTGGTGATTGCTTATAGATATCAAAGCAGTCCAGAGGTTAGAGGCGACAATGACTAATTTCTCCTTCACCGTGACTGGAAGATGATCGGGGTCATTTGTCGGGCGTAGTTTGATATGATGAAAGCTACCAGGTTGGCTTTGGGACAGGTTCAGTTGAATGTCAGTTTTGAATGAAATTGGCTCCAATCCGGATCATTAAGGGCATTTGGGTTTGTGTGTGGCTGTCTGGAGTCTTTCTCTTCTTTCTTCTCTTTGGGCTTCAAGGCAACCTGCAGCGCCAGACAGACTTCTTCCTTTGATAGAAGGCCTTCCTGCCAGAATTAATTATCAAGCACAGCGCTTGTGTGTGCCGTCTATCGGGCAAATGTGTGTATGAACAGGCATCTGTCAACACACAGCCTCGGTTGCTTTCTTCCGCGCCTCTGCCAAAAGGACACAATAGCAGTCTGGCGCGCTTTTACACTTTTAATGTAGAAATGTCCTTGTGTCTTCGCGTCTCTTGGCTCTGTCTGTGGTGCCTTTATTTGAAAATCCACAATTTTTTTTTTGTCTATATGTGAGCTGAACTAGTTTTAGGGAGTATAATGATTGAACAGTCTGCTGTTCATTGTTGAAGGGCATATCTGTGGCCCCCCTGCCAAGCGATAATGATATTTTAGTAATGCATTGCCTGGCATGGGGTAAGAGTGTGGCTTTATTAAGCTCTTCCCTGTGCCCAGAGCAGGAATCAAACACAGGGCTGTCAGAGAGTTCAAAGTGCTGGATACTTCACAAAAGTGGCTTTCTAATGGCTTTTCTAAAAGTGGCTAGAAATAATAGAAATATGTTATTGAATTCTCAAAGTAATTACAATCCAGTGATCTTCTATAGGAATGCTTATTGTAGAAGCCTGGGTCACAATGGTCAAGTAGTGAAAAAACCTTCAGAGAGACATCTTTGGCTGGACTTGTTGGTTTAAAAAAAAAAAAAAAAAAAAAAAAAAAAAAAATTATTTTATTTATTTTTTTTGACCTCAGTCTGATCAAACCAATTGTCTAACCTGATGAATCCTGAAATGGGAAATCAGAAAAATGTCATTCAGCTCCAGCAGAATGAAAGCAGTCTCTTTTTGTAATCGTCTTTCTTACTCTTTCCTTCTACCTCTCTCTCAGATTTCTTTTTTCTTACTTATGCTTTGTCAACATTATCCATAATTTATTTGTGTGTATTCAGGAAGCCAGCTCGCTAATGGAGGTATGCATAATGCATTCGTTTTGCTTTTATTGGAGCCTCTGGTGGCCCAATCCAAGACGGAGGCGAGTACAGCGTCCATTCCATGACGTACTAAAATCTGGGAATCACCATGGATTCCACAATACAACAGATTATCTCCTCTAGCACTTATTACTATAGTTTTCAGTGTCGCATGATCTTTCAGAATCATTCAGAAACCATTCTAATATGCTGATTTGGTGCTCAGGAAACATTTCTTAATGTCTAAAATTTTTGTGGAAAACGTGATGCATTTTATCAGGATTCTTTGATCAAAGGAAAGTTCAAAAGAACAATTTTCTTGGTTTTTAAAAGTTTTTACTGTCACTTTTTATCAATTTAATGTGCCCTTGCTGAACAAAATGTAATAAAAATAAAAACTGTCCAATCTATTTGCATATTGCCTTAATATTACGTAAGTTTTGCTGTGATAGTCGCTAGTGTACTTCCTCTATTCAGAGGAATAGGAACTGCAGAAGGAAGTCCAGCTGTACAGGTTTTCAGATTAAACTTTGTTTCAAATCTTTTTGTTCTGAAGTGGATGTCAGGTTTCCTCCTCTAAAACAATGGCAGCTAAAGTACCCGGAAGCATCTTAAGTGTCTTTTGACATCCATGCCTTTCTTGACTCATGTGAGCGTCTGGTTGTGTATGTTTATGTCTGTATTGGTTTATTCTATTGTATATGTGTGTATGGTTCATTGTATATAACTAAATTGTCTCCGGACAGTCACATGCTTTTGTTCGCTTGTCCTCTGTTGCAGCTGTGGAATTAAAGAGGATTTCCTGTTTGTGGAGTCAATCAAAGCAGCCTTCTTGATCTGTGCGTCAGCACGATCTCAGATGGAAGAAATCGCCACCTCGGATGAGAAGGGTTCACATGGCTAATTGATTTTTAGACGCTTAAAACATTGGCCGTGCACATACTGTTTTCCCTGTGTTGAATAAATGAAAGCACGCTCTCAAACTGGCCAGTCGCCCGGTTCTGTTGAGTCAGATCTGCAGCAAGATTGTGCCTGAATGTTTAGACTCCCCCCCACGCATCCACATTTATCTACGCTCATTCATCCCTGCACTATAAAACTCTGAGAGGAGAGAGAGCCTTGGTGAAAATAGGATGGGCTGGTTTTGAAAAGTCACATGACTGCATACTCGGCACGCAGACCTGAAGTTGTTCTTTCTGCCCAGATCTGACACGTCACCTATTAAAGGCAACTCTGTCTGACCCCACAGCCAGTGCATGGGATGCAGTCTCCAACCTTTTACTGTCATTTACGTATCGATCAGCACAAGCGGGTGAGGGCTGAAACTGAGGCTAGTAAAACTGAGGCAAACCTAAGACCTCCGTTCATCTTGGGAGCACAAATTAAGATATTTTTGCTGAAATCCAAGATAAATCAGTGATTTTTAAAAAAGCATTTTTGGCAAATCCAGGTAATTTATCATAGAAAAGGGTGACCAGACGTGCCACTTCCCGGGGACACATTCAGCACAGTTTATTTTAGGCAATTTGTGTCCCCAGGAAGTGGCACGTCTGGTCACCGTACCATAGAAATCTGATGTTTTTTGTAATGTTTATGACTGTTATAGTACCAGCTGTGGTCCTATCCCCTTAAAACTTTGCATGCTTGTTTAAAATCACCTGTCGCACGTGCTCAGCAGGTTTTGTGAAGTTTTGATTTTTCCTTTAGGCTTTATAGGATTTTGGGTAAATTTGGACAAGCCCTTTTTCTAAACGACCCTGTTACAGCTTCCCAAAGGATAAATTTCAACACTGTCTTTTCCACAGATTGATGGAAAAACCTAGGACTAGTTCGCAAAAGTAGGTTTTTTTACATCTTCTCAATCATTTAACAAATAATTTGAGTGACAGCAGTGGTTCTAGAGGCAAAGAGTTCTATTGTATGATACTAATATGCAAATGTGCGAAAAACTGTGCGATGTACAATTGTTTGCGGCCTTAGAAAAATTCGATATCGCCCCCCCCACAGTGGCCAGTTTCTTTCAAATTTCTCACAGACCTTTGAGGCCGTGAGTCAAACAGGGCTCCCAAGTTTCGTTCCGATCAGCCTTCGTTAACCTTGTCTAACAGGTGCTCAAAATTCATTGGCCAATGGCGGCCATGTTTTTTGAGATGCGCAAATGACCTTGTAAATACTTTTGGAACTTCGGACCAAGACCATGCACACCGATTTTTGTGTTGATAGGACAAATGGTTGCGCAGTTATATAGCCATTTTTATGGTTTTCCGTCTTATTGCACTGCCAAGTGGCCAAGCTACGAGGTTGTTGTTGTTGTTTTGTTTGTTTTCCCCCTGTGACCACAGATTGAACTTTTATATAAGTGTTACATAAGAGTTTGGCGAAGACATTTCAGGAGTTATAGGCATTTTACTAAAAGTGGCCCCAGCCCTTTCAAAGGTTTTGCCGTCTTTTTGCGACGGTGAGTCAAAAGTTTGACCTTTTTTTGGATAATTATTGATGTTCACTCTCCAGAGAATCTTTCCGCACTGATTTGGATGAACCTAGGACTAGTTCCCAAAAGTAGGTTTTTCGAAAAAAGCGAAATACCCCAAAATTTGATCATTCGCCATATTTCGCCATAATATTTCGCCCCCATCAGGCCGATTGGGGTGAGCCTTGGTGATGTTTCAGGTGGTGTGAGTACTACCATCCCTCCAAGTTTCAAGTCTCTACGACTTACGGTTTGGTCTGCACGATCAGTTTTACGTGGAGATCGCTGATCCGTGACCATTCTAACAATTACAATAGGGTTTCAGCCCTATGCACTTGAACCCCTAAGTTCTTCTCTTCAATGTCAGTATTCGACTTAAGAGTACCACGACGCATGCGTGTGGTGCTGCTAACACTTTAAATTGTTATAAAATGGCCTGTGAATGATTTGGATATGCACATAAGCCTAAAGGTACCAAAACTAGGAGGAGAACAACGTGTGTTCATTTGTGACAGAGACTCGTTGTCAGTGAGTTTTGCTCCGCGCTGAGGGATATAAAGCTTTTTGATGCATCTGATGTGTTTTTGTATGTGTTGAGAGGGTTTCTTTAGATGAGTTCGACTGGAGAGCTCAGGGGATCTCTGCCGTCTGCCAGGAGACTTCAAGGCCTCTGGGCTGCTGCTTGCTTGCTTTGACTCTCACACTTACTTACACACACACACACACACACACACACACACACACACACACACACACACACACACACACACACACAATGCTTCGTCCTTCTGCTGTCTGCCTAGATTAATGAGACCAGTGTCATACTTTGCCCAGCCAAACACACAAACTCACTCTCTTATTCACAAGGGCCCCGAAGGCAGGTGTTTAATAGATATTACCCAGTGCATAACCTCTAGCCTAGCACTTTATTTACATCAGCATGACTCTCAATGGAGCAGTTAGAGTCATTAGACAACACTACTCTTCCCTAATTAAACATCTCATGAGCTGGCAGAAGATGCTGATGTTGCAGTTGGAGAATAATCTCAATTTTCACTTCTTTTTTGTTTGGATTGATTGTCAAGGGCGCATATGTGGGTTTCTGAAGTGTGTATGTGGTGAGTGGACACATGGTCACAGGTCATGAGAATGACTGACTGTCTCACGCATGGTAGTCCAGACTCTTTGTGAGGCTTCCGTTTGAAGCCCTACCTCGCTGCTTATGCTAGACACTGCCTGAGGTCTTATTGATTTCTCTTATTTATTGTCTTCAGCTTTATTACTGCATTCTCAACAAATGTGTTGAACAAACACCTAACTCATCCTGGAATTGTTTTGCTGTGAAGACGATAACTCAAATCATGAAGTTTGTTGAGAGGAGGTGTGCTTTTCCTTTTCTCAGCAAGCAAACCTACTGTTTTTACCGTGTGGATGATAAACAGATTCTGGTCTCTCGTTGGCTCATGTTCCTCCTTAGGAAAGTCTTCAATGAGAGGCCAGTTTAAGCGTTTATTTAACACACTTGCATTTGCCAGTCTGTTCTTTTTGCCAGTGTTTACATATAACAGCCATCTCCTTTTTATTTCTCTATGATGTCTTCGTCCAGCAGTGCCAGCTGTGTTCTAAGTAAACGAGTCTTGAGAAGATGCTGTGTTTTTTTTTTTTATCTCTTTGTCTCTCTCTTGTGGGTCCTCTGAGTGCCTGGAGAATGGAAAATAATTCATCCAAGATCTAGTAAACATTTTTTCTTTAAACATCAAACTTTTGGACACTAATTAAACATTTATGGATGAATCTCTGAATTAATAATAATAATAATAATAATAATAATATTAATAATAACAATAATGAAAAAACAGTAGTAGTAGCAGTGGTAGTAGTAGTAGTAGTAGTAGTATACTATATATATGTGTGTTATTATGTTCTTCCTTGGGAAATGTTTTCAGTGATTTGACCTCTTACATCCTGGGTCTGTTTGACGACAGACGTGGAAGTGTTAGGAGGAACTCTTGCCAATATCTCTCTCTTTTTCTGTTCTTATGGGATTTGGAGGAAATGCTTTCATTTCAGACCCTTTGTTCTCTTATTCCCTGATCTAGGACCTGCTTCCTCCCCACCCATATCTAACCTTAACTGTTAGGATAAAACGGCAAGTTGTATCGTCTCGCCGCAAAGGGTCAATGTTTATGTCAGCTTTTTGTCTTCATTTAGTGTTGCTTTTCTTTCTTTCTTTATGTCTTTCTTTTTTGGTAATTACTTGTGGAATTTACTATCTGGGTCACCAGAAAAAGTGTCATTAAAAAAAACAAAATGTATTTCTATTTTTATTTTCTATTTTATTATAGAAATTTCTATGACTGTTAAGCACATTTTACAATTTTGAATAAAAAAAAAAATCATATTCCCATTACTAAAATATCAAACAATAATACAAATGTAACAAAAAAAAACCCACATTTATACTTTGTTTGTTTTACTGAATTTAATTTATGAAGATTTTAATTTTTTTTAAATAGTCATGAAAATATAAGATTGTTATTAGAATTAAAATGTATTTCTATATTTATTTACTATTTTATTTTAGAAATTTCTATGACTGTAAAGCCCTTTTTTTTTCTGAAGAATTTAAATGAAAATCATATTCCCATTACTATAATATCAAACAATTATACAAATTATAAAAATTATAACACTTTTATGCATTTGTTTGTTTTACTCAATTTAATTTATGAAGATTGTAATTTTTTAAAATAGTCCTAAAAATATAAGATTATTATCACTGGAATTATAATAATTGTAATAATTTTGCTAATTATTAAAATGAAAGAAATAGTTCACCCTAAAATGAAAATTCTGTCATTAATTACTCACCCCTCATGTCGTTCCAAACCTCTACGACCTTTGTTCATCTTTAGAACACAAATTAAGATATTTTTGATGAAATCCAAAAGCTTTCTGACCCTCCATAGACAGCAACGTAACTAACACGTTCAAGGCCCTGAAAGGTAGTAAGGACATCAGAATACTTTTTCTGTGCAAACAAAGCAAAAATAACACAAAAGAGAAGAAATTGTTATTTTTGTTTTCTTTGCGCACAAAAAATAATGTCGCCAGTTGTGTTGCTGTCTGTGCAGGGTCAGAAAGCTGTTTGATTTCATCAAAAATATCTTAATTTGTGTTCTGAAGATGAACGATGGTCTTACAGGTTTGGAACAACATGAGGGCGAGTAATTAATGACAGAAAATATTTATTTTTGGGTGTACTTTCCTTTTATATTATATATTCTGAAGTCAAGTATTACCTGGTCATTTCATGATATTCACCCACTAATCAATGTGGTCATGTAAGGTAATACTGACAAACACAGAACAAGAGAAAGCCAGCCAGCATAAAAGCCTGTAGAAAAATCAATTGGAATATTTAAACATCACACCATCTGAACAGCCTGTCATACCAGACCAGACCAGACCAGTCTGGTGGGTGCAGCCCAAGCTAGCCAAGACAGACCGCAGGCAAGGAACAAAGCACGAGCCACCCTAAATTATAGAAGAACTCAATGGCGATTATCTCACTCTCATGAAAACAGCTGATTAGGAGTTCATTACCGCTGCTTCTGCTGAGCTTCTAAAATCTGACACAGCACTTTGTCCAACTTTCAGAGCTGTACTTTAAAAGGAGCCCAAATGATTGACGCAGATGTGGACTAGAGGCTGTTAACGCCTTCATTTTATGCCAATCATATTCACCGTGCAATGGGCCCATGCAAGCAATATTACATTCTGTCCGTGTTTACTTCCTCCCTTCTGTTTGAATGAAAAGTTTTGCTTTGCTGATGGAGGCCTGGGGCCTGTGTGTGTGTGTGGCTGGTTCAGCTGTAATTGTTGTGACCTAAATGATGGTAAACAGTGGCATTGCTGTCCACACAACCAGAGCCACACTTACACTGGCCTCTTTGTCTTTCTCTTTCCACCCCCTCCAATACTCACACAAACACACACATACGGAGCATTTGTAGCCCCATAAGGGCTATAGGGAGCAGGACGGCCTCAGGCGGATAGGACTTGCATGGATTTCCCTCGTTTGGTGGAAACTGGGGAACTCTGGGACAATGGCCACGTGACAGTCTTTGGCATCTTAGGTGCCGGACGAGGAAGGAGTCTTTTGTTTCTATTCTGCATTTCCCAACGTGTTACATCACACATCCACTAATGCGCACGTGTGAGATGTTGTGGAAGCTGTGATTTAGATGCATGCTAATGTGGTTTCCAGAAAGCCTTAGTTATTAGCCTAAGAGTTTAGAGATATTTATATATCTTTGTTTACTTTTTACATTCATCTATTTATAAACAAAAAGTGGTTGAGTTGTTGTTCATGAGTACACTTAATTTATATTTTTAAGTTAATTTAATTCATTTTTATTATTATTTTTTTTTTTTAGACAGTTTGTTTTTGCTCTTAGACTCTTTGCACTGTAAAACCACTTTGGATGTGTACAGATTTCTTGGCACGTCACTTTGCAATTCATGCTGTTTTTTGAGGGTTGCTTTTTTTTAAGATGCTGAGTCAAGTTAAAAATAGTTTTAACTTTTCAGGACGTACTTAGATGCTTCTGTCTTCTGTTTTCTTTGCTAACCTTGTATTGTCCTCAGCAGTCTGCACTGCACATGCTGTTCCAAAACCTACCTAGACGGCATTTTAAGGTATCATAGTTGCTGGGAAAAATGTTTAAAAAACATTACTTTTATATATATATATATATATGAATGTACACTACCAAAAACAGTTGTGCTGCTTAAAGGGATAGTACACCCAAAAATGAAAATTACCCCATGATTAACTCGCCCTCAAGCCATCCTAGGTGAGGTGTATATGACTTTCTTCTCTCAGATGAATACAGTTGGAGTTGTATTAAGAAATTTCTTGGTCCTTCCAAGCTTTATAATGGCAGTGAATAGGTGATGAGATTTTGAAGTCCAACAAAATGCATCCATCCATCATAAAAAGTGCTCCATGTGGCTCCAGGGGTAAGCTCTGGTGAGAAGTGATGAACGCGAAAGCGCAGAGAAGAGAGCAAAACAAAACACCGGTCATGACTACAAAACGAGTATTTGTAAAGAAATAAAGTCGGAGGAGTTTAATGTAAGCCAAGAGGAGGCTGGTTTTCCTTTGGTGTAAACAAAACTTGGTTCTCACAAGTGTAGCATATTATCAGTAATCTCCACGTAAAACTGACTGGGCAGACCAAATCTTAAGTTGTACAGACTTGAAACTTGGAGGGATGGTAGTACTCACACCGCCGACAACAAGACCAAAGCTCGCCCAAATCGGCCTGACGGGGGCACTAAATACAAAATAACCCTCATAACTCCTAAACCATCAGTCGCAGGCTCAAGTGGCGGAATTTTCGGATATTTCGCATTTTTCTGAAAAACCTACTTTTGCAAACTTATCCTAGGTTTTTCGCCCGATCGGATCCAAACTAGTGCAGAAAGATTCTCTGGAGAGTGAATATCAATAATTATCAAAAAAAAAAAAAAAAAAAAGGTTGAACTTTCTACTCACCGTCAAAAAGGGGCAGGGCCACTTTTAGGAAAATGCCTACAACTTCTGACCAGAATGAGATATCTCCGTCAAACTCAGAACACATATGTAAGAACTCAATCTGAGGTCACAGGGGAAAAAAAATCATTTAGCTTGGCCATTTGGTGGCGCTACATGAGGGATAAAAATGGCTATAACTGCACAACCATTTGTCCTTTCAACATAAAAAACAATGCACAGTCTTGGTCCAAAGTGGCACAAGTGTCTGTTGGGACATTTGCTTATCTAAAAAGACATGGCTGCCATTGGCAGACGAATTTTGAGCACCTGTTAGACGAAGTTAACGAAGGCCGATAGAAACGAAACTTGGTGGGCCTGTTCGACTCACAGCCCCAAAGGTCTGCGAAAAATTTGAAGGAAATCGGCCACTGGGTGGCGATTATTGCATTTTTCAAGAGTGTAAATGATTATACATGGTGTCGTTTTTCGCACATACCGAAGATATTCGTATCATACGATAGAACTCCTCATTCCGGACAACTTTGCCTCTAGAACCACTGTTGGTACTGTTTGTGAACTAGTCCTAGGTTTTTCTGGAAAAAAACACTGCAGTACAATTCTTTTGTGTCTCTAGGTCAATAGTTATCAAAAAAATATTGAAATTTACCCCTTAGGAAGCTATAAAAGGGATGTTTAGAAAACGAGCCTGTCCAAATTTATCAAAAGTCCTATAAAGCCTAAAAGAAAACTCAAAACTCCACAAAACCTGCTGAGCATATGCAACAGGTAATTATAAACAAACATGCAAAGTTTCAAGGGGATTGAACCACAGCTGGTGTAAAACAGTCATAAATGTCAAAAAACATAATATTTCTATGGTAAATGACTTGGATTTGCTAAAAAATGCTTTTTTAAATCATTGATTGAGGTGGTTACAGGCTTGTATTTGGACTCTGAATTCTCAACAGCCATTTACTGCCATTATAAAGCTTGGAAGAGTCTCAGGACGTTTTTGTAATATAACTGATTGTATTCGTCTGAAAGAAAGTAAGTCATATACACCTAGGATGGCTTGAGTGTGAGTAAATTATGGGGTAATTTAATTTTTTGGGTGAACTATCCCTTTAAATTTTTTTTTTTTTCTAGAAGCCATGATACATTTTAGGAATGTTTTAAGAACAGAAAAGCTCAGAAAACAACATACTTGATTATAATTTCACTCAATATCTGGGTGTTCTATATTTTATTCTTTTTTGATTATCATTTTGTGAGCTTAGCAACATGTTAACGCCATTATCTACTGAAATTAATTGTTCTGTTCTCAAGATCCTGCCTGTGTAGTGCATTCTGATTCACTTTCAGACACTATTTTAGTCCTGTCTTAGCTAAGTATCTCATTTTGAACAGAGTTTGTGTGTGTTTCAGTTGACCAGCAGGTGCAACCAAGCTGTGGACGTGCACAGTTTGTTTATTGTCGAAGTTTTGAAGGTGTCTCACCCACAGACCAATGAAAGCTTATTTACTGAACACACAAACTTCTCATTACGTCACCGAGGGATGGTGTGTGTGTTGCTGTTTCGGGTATTACGAATGTGTACAATACCTTGTGAAACCACTAAACAAATGTGCAACACTTTTGGACTTTCATCTCGCTCGTGTTCAGAACAACGTTTCTAAACGCTATCGATCTGACCAGAGGGCGATAATCCAACCTGGGGAAAAAAATTAAAGCCGTAAATAAGCAGACAAATAAATTTTTCAGACAGCCCAATAAACGGCTGACAGTTTTATCCATTTACTAGATATAAAACGGGAGCATAAAAACAATCACGCTCGCCCATCCGCGGGGCATCATCCGTCTGCGGTCTCCGCTGGTGCATTGATCAGGGCGAGCTGCACCAAAAGTGTTGAACTGTTTTCACAACAGCTCTGTCATTGCCGATTCATTATCCAGCGGCGGGTTTAGCAGGCAAATAACATTACAAATGACCCAAGAGGCACTGCAAAGGATGTTCAGCACTTATTAAACCATCGCTTCATTAATCCAAAGTATTCGGTTTATAAGTGTGCGGTTTTATGTGTTGTGTCAAGGAGTGCATGATTCATAAATTGCTTGTTGTTCTTGTTCCTTTGTTTTTTTTTTTGCAATTACATTTCTGTGAAATGGCTCATTAAGATATTAAGTGCAAGATGTGGTCATAACTTATTTTAGTTAGACATCTTGTTTATTTAACATCACTCTGCACTGAGAATCCTAATGGAAATTGCTTGTTCCTTTTAGCTCTCATGCTTGTAGTTATGCCCAACAGGGCAGTCATTTGCGTTTTGTTTTAGAAGCTGCTTAAAATTGTATTACAAAGGAAGAGCGTGTGAATGCAAGATGGTAATAATAAAATTGTGGATAATTGACATTTAATTTTTTAGGGAAAGCTGACATCCTAC
The DNA here is from genome assembly GCA_036247105.1 of Cirrhinus mrigala. Taxonomy (NCBI): domain Eukaryota; kingdom Metazoa; phylum Chordata; class Actinopteri; order Cypriniformes; family Cyprinidae; genus Cirrhinus; species Cirrhinus mrigala. The sequence goes on along the minus strand of CM070017.1, from coordinate 7,616,568 downwards.
AGAGCGACATGCTGTACCATACCTTAAAAGTATTTTGAAAGGCATTTTGATCATTCTTTGTTTTTGAATTGGCTCCCTCAATATCATTTTTTTTTTTTTTTCATTTTATATTGGCCTTTTTTCCTGAGCATGTACACAGTGCAATATGGCAAAGCTCTGACACATTGATATTAATTTGAACTCTATAACCCTATATTGTACCTCTAAAAACTATTTTAAATAATATTTTATTTTATTGTTGTTATTTTATTTGATTTAATTTTTTTTTCATTTAATTTCTTTTTTTTTCACACATTTACACATTCATATTAATTTTAACCCTATATTTTGTACCACAAAAAATATTTAAAACACTGTTTTGCTTATTTTTATTTTTATTTTATTTTATTTAATTTATTTATTTATTTATTTTTCTGAACATCTGCACATATCTGACAAATTAATATTAATTTTAACCCTATATTTTGTACCACAAAAAAACAATTTAAAACACTGTTTTTCTTATTTTTTTATTATTATTATTTATTTTTTTTATTTTTTTTATTTTATTTTGGCCTTATTTCCTTATCATTTGCACATATCTGACACATTCATATTAATTTTAACGCTATTACTATATTTTATTCCATGAAAAACTATTTAAACACCCTTTTGCTTATTTTATTTTGGACGTTTTTCATCTGCACAAATAATTAATATTTTATACAAATAAAATAAAATTAAGACACCCTTTTGCTTTTTTTTTTTTTTTTTTTTTTATTTGATCATGACTCCCTGATTTATTTATTTATTTATTTATTTATTTATTATTTATTTATTTATTTTTTAATGAACTATTTTTTAAGCTACCCATGATTACCCCTTTTTTTTGTGTGTGTGTTTAAAGGCTCTCTGCAGATCATATAATAGTGTCCAGAATTGTTATTAGACTAGCCTGTGAACACTAGAGCAGACGAAAGAGGAGAAGAGGAAGATGCATTTATTAAGTGAACAGTCAGAGAGATCACGCTTTGCTTGTGAAGGCCTGGAGATTCTTAGAATTTGAGCAGAAAGGAGCTAATGCCTAGCAACCGCACCACTAAGGGCGGAGAGCTGTGGTCAAGTCTGTCTGCTGGAGCAATGAATACAAAAACCCAGAGGACAAATGAAGTGAGAGAGCAAGAGCGAGAGCAAGAACTTAAGTCTGTTCGAATGTGATTAGATGGATCACACGCATGATCTCAGCCTTCCAAATAAGTAAATTATTTGCTTATGATTTCATAATGCAGTTGAAAGACCGTAAAACTGGCTAAGTGATGGCCAAGCTAGAAAATAAGACAGCGAAGTGGACGGAGACAGATGTGTACTGTGGTAACCTGGGTCGCAGCTGCAGCAACAAAACCGAATTATTCTCGTCTCCACTGTGAACCTGTGTGCCTCAGACCATAATGACCACAAAAACTCAGTGAACCTCAGCCAGACAAACTGGCGCCCGATCAGGAGTGCACACCTGAGCTCACTGGCACATCGCACTACTGTATTGCAGCAGCTCTCATTAGCGTAGCCCATATTGTCATTTACACACCCACGCCTGCCCTCAGTTCTGAGGTACCGTACCCGTGTGATGAGACCACCTGATACCAGGCCTTTTGCACACTTTTGAGTATGTCTGGGTTTAAAGGTTAGCATGAAATTAAAAAAAAAAAAAAAAAAAGAATTTTGGTTTCGTTTATTGCTTGTTAATTTATTGATTAATTGTGCCTCTCAGTTCCTTTCTTTTTGCCTCATATGACCTTTATTTTCTTCTGATGCTCACTTAATTGTAAAAATAATACAATAATTTAATATAATGTGACAATTTTTATACTGTGCATTAGCTTTATTTTTAATAAATATTTTTAGACAAAACTGTCATTTTAATATAATTTATTAGAATCACCATAATATTGTAATATGAAAATGATTGTCCTGCTTCTCTTAAATTTTATTTTATTTTATTCAAATTGTGCCCAAATGCCAATACTGATAAATTGCAAATCCAAAACAAATCCTGTTTTTATTTTATTTTATTCTATTTTATTCAAATTATGCCAATACAGATAAATTGCAAATCCTGTTTTTATTTTATTATATTTTATTTCATTTTATTTTATTGAAATTATGCCCATATGCCAATACTGATAAATTGCAAATCCAAAACAAATCCTTATTTTATTTTATTTTATTCAAATTATGCCGATACTGCTAAATTGCAGAGTTCTTTACTATTTTGGGGTTTTTATCCATCTGAAAAAAAAAAAATACTGCAAGTGAATGTTCATGTGCATATTGCTTTGGATTTGAGCTAATCAAGTGAAAACAGGTCAGGTTTAATTGGAGGTGTGCTGAAAATATAGGCCATTGTCTAATAAACGTTCTTGGATAAAGGAAGATCCCGAATACCATCCCGGTGGAATCGCCAGTAATGTTTAAAATTAATTTTCTAGGATATGGCACACGGATTCCAGTTCTGAGACCCGAAGGATCTGTAACCGTAATTGGATAAATTGAAGAGATGAAACTTCCTTCTATGTGTGGCTCATTTAAGAGTCTTTAAGAGAGAGTTTTTCTGATAATCCATCACACAACTACTGTTCAGTTAAGTGCTGCTTGTGTGACGACCTTTTGTCTTTTGTTATGGTTAAAAACGCATTCCGTGGAAATCCCGCCAGTGCCTGATGTTTTATTCACAGACAATAACTAAAACATACACGGCCACATCCTGCAGGTGCACATTGCCAAATATATGAACACTAATGAACAATAGACACGTTGACTCATACAGGCATTCGTTTTCCCATGCGGGCCATCTCGTCTCCTGTCTGCCCTCTAAGGGACTGAGTTCAATACAAGTTTGCTAAGTATAACAATAACTATATTAGTGTCCATATCCCATCCCCCCACCCCCAAATTCCGTGTCTACTTAATTGACATCATGAAATACACAAATTAACAGCAATTTATTAAACTTTTTTTTTTTTTTTTTTTTTTTTTTTTTTTTTTTCAAATTTTCAAAAATAATTTATTTTTACCAAATTCTGTGTTTTCCATTAATTTTCTGGATTACATGTTAATGATTTCATTAAATTAATTAATTAATCAAAAGCATCTCTAATTAACTGATTTTGTAAAAAAAAAAAAAATTGTTGTTTCACTTCTTTCTTTTTTTTTTTTTTTTTTTTTTCCAGAAATGCTGTGTTGTGTATTTACATTTTTCTGGTAAATAAATTGTGGTAAATAATTTTTCTGGTAAATATTCATTAAAGAATAATGTTTTAATAATAATTGTATTATTAGTAGTAGTACTATCTTTACATTAAGTAATATATTTCTGTCACAGTCTCTTCAAGTTAAATCGTAAGTTCCATTTTTATTATTCTTTTTTTTTCTTTGTTTTTTGTTGACTTTATTTGAACCTCTGTTACCCAATAAAAAAAAATTAAAAAATTATAAATCATCACATTGTTAAAGTTTATAAATTCAGTTGATTAGACATGCTTTTTGATGATTAAAATGAACTAAACCATTAAATCAGAGTCTTGAAGATGAAAACTGAAAGAAAAAATAATTTGGGGGGGAAAAAAAACACCTTGATTTCATAAAGCCCTGTTATAGTTACATTCTATGCTGAGAACAGCCCTTAACACGCTAACTTTCTAAATGTGCAGTAGCAGCAAAAAGCTCTCAAGTGAAAGCCGCAAACTGACGTGTGACTGAAGTCTGAACGGCTGCTGTCTCCGTAAGATGTGGGAGATCTTATTTTACGTGTTTAAGGTGTTGACAGCAGCTGCTCACGTGTGAAGTCATCTCGTCACGTAGAGTAAGTGGGTGTGAGCGTATGGCACGTTGACAGGTGTGCTAACACTGTGATTTTAAACTCAGTAGGCCATCTTTTGACAAACAAACGGGCTTTCTTTACTCTTTTTTTTTTTTTTTTTTTTTTTTTTTTTTTTTTTTTTTTAGGCTTCGGATCTTCGGATACCATTTCATTGCAGTCCGAGGGTAGTTTTCCGCTCGGTTTGCAGCGTAATCCGTGTGTGTTTAGAGTTGTGTAAGAGGGCCGCAGACTGACGGCCGGGGGGCAGCGCTACATCTCAGAGCAGCACGTCATGTGACATGAACACGCTCCCCAGAGTGCAAACATGTGCCAGTCTGTATCAGATACGTCGTTACGTGTAGATGTTTGAATGTTAGAAGGTGCTTGTAGGAGCTTGTTGATTCTAGCGTATGACCGTTATGTTTTGCATGTTTATATAATGCTCAAATGAGGGAGTTAGATGTCAAATGAGTAGCGTGCCCCCGCAGGCCTGTGGAAATTACCCTGATAAGGCCCCGTTTCCTGTTTGTGAAGCACTCAGACATCTCCATTAAAGGCCAAACTTGATAAACACCAGGTCTGGGAGAGAATGGAACGACGAAGATCGGCAGCTAAGTCAGCAAGACTTGAGTTATTGAAAATATAGGCTACACACACACATACGCAATAGGGTGGACATTAGCGCTAAGACTCTGACTAGACGAGGGAAAAAACATTGACTGTGAGCTTGCTTTCCTGTCTGAAGATGAAATGTGTGGATGAGTGTGTTGTTTTTCTAACCTTGTTTTTTTTTGTGTTTCTGTCACAGGTGCTGGAGAATCGGGGAAGAGCACCATCGTAAAACAGATGAAGTGAGTGAACCTTACTTTTCTTTCAGACACATCTCTCAGTGCCAGCTGTTGACGCCGGTGTGGATGATATAAGAGGAAACAGCTGCAATTCTAAAGTGGAAAAATTTTAAAAAACGAACATTTTCGCCTCACACACAAACACACACATCCGTTTAAATGGAACTTTGGGAGTTTTTTTTGCCTCTGCACTGGTTAATGAACAAACCCTAGAACTTCAAGTGTAAATTGGTGTTTAGAATCATTTCATTGAATCAGTTCAGTTCTCAATTTGAACATGTTGCTATGTAACAGTGTAACGGAAAAAGCATCAAATATTTTATTACACGTTGTGATGTACAGTTGAGGTCAAAAGTTTACATTCACCTTGCAAAATCTGCAAAAAGTTAATTATTTTACCAAAATAGGAGGGATTGTACAAAATGCATGTTATTGTTTTAGTACTGACTTGAATAAGGTATTTCACATAAAAGACATTTACATTTAGTCCACAAGAGAAAATAATAGTTGAATTTATAAAAATTACCCCGTTCAAAAGTATACATACACTTGATTTTTAATACTATGTTGTTACCTGAATTCTTTGGTTCTTCAGCATTTTTGTGTATTTGAACCCTTTCCAACAATGACTGTGTGATTTTGAGATCCATCTTTTGACACAGAGGACAACTGAGGGACTCGTATGCAACTATTACAGAAGGTTCAAACGCTCACTGATGCTCCAGAAGAGAAGAAAATGCATTAAGAGCCAGGGGGTGAAAACTTTTGGAATTTGAAGATCAGGATAAATTTAACTTACTTTGTGTTCTGGGAAACATGTACGTATCTTCTGTAGCTTCTGAAGGGCAGTACTAAAAAAAAAAAAAAAAAAAAAAAGATATTTAGGCAAAATAAGAAAATTCTTCATTCTGTTCAGAAGTTTTCACCCCCCGGTTCTTAATGCATCGGTTTTCCTTCTGGAGCATCAGTGAGTGTTTGAACCTTCTGTAATAGTTGCATATGAGTCCCTCAGTTGTACTCTGTGTGAAAAGATGGATCTCAAAATCAAGCAGTCATTGTTGGAAAGGGTTCAAATACACAAAAATGCTGAAAAAACAGAATTTGTGGGACCTGAAGGCTTTTTCTAAAAACTGTGGGCAGACTCATGAACAAATATCACTAAAAAAACAAAAAAACGCTGTGGATCATTCAGGTAACACAGTATCAAGAATCAAAGAATCAAGCATATATAAACTTTTGAACAGGGTCATTTTATAATTCGACTCTGATTTTCTCTTGTGGACTATATGTAAACATATTTTATGTGAAATATCTTACTCAGGTCAGAGCTAAATAAAAAAAATAACATGCATTTTGTATGATCTCTCTTATTTTTGTCAAATAATTAACATTTTGCAGATTCTGCAAGGTGTATGTAAACGTTTGACTTCAACTATATATTCAAATGATAAAGGTTATTGAAAATAAAAAATATAAAGAGTCTTAGTTGAGTCCTTCAGTTGTTGATCTGAATGTGAGCTTGAGGTCAATTCAAAAGAAAGGGCCTAGGTTTATGCAGACAAAATCACTGAAGATGTCCAGCATATATCATCAAAACATAATTTCACCAGAAGATAATGGATGGATTTGACATGCTCGGCAAAGTTATTTTCCCATAACACAAAAATAGTAGTTTACATTAATTCATGCAATAGCACCCCTTGTGGCAACTCTGAGTATGCAACATGTATTTTATCAGTTGCGTTCTGACATACAAAAATGAAAATTCTGTCATTAATTACTCGCCCTCATGTCATTCCAAACCTGTAAGACCTTCATTCATCTTACACAAATTAAAATATTTTGGATGAAATCCGAGAACAAGAATATTTTTTTGTGCGCAAAGAAAACAAAATAAGCGATTTTATTTAACAATTTCTTCTCTTCTGTCAGTGGACGTGCAGTCACAAGAGTACGTCATGGAAAAAATTGTTGAATAAAGTTTTCCTTGTGCACAAGTAGTATTCCCGTAGCTTCATAAAATTACTGTTGATCCACTGATGTCACATGAACTATTTTAATGATGTCCTTACTACCTTTCTGGGCCTTGAACGTGGTAGTTGCATTGCTGTCTATGCAAGGTCAGAAAGCTTTCGGATTTCATCAAAAATATCATAATTTGTGTTTCGAAGATGAATTTCTTACAGGTTTGGAACAATATGAGGGTGAGTAATTAATGACAGAATTTTCATTTTTAGGTGAACTATCCTTTTAATAAAACAAATTTGTTTGCATTGTAGACATACTGTTTTTTTGGGGGGGCCTTGCACATAGAGGTTGTCTCTCAAAACAGAGCAGGGGCTTACCATCAATATGATTGAATAAATGTTACAAATGTAACCCTGATGGTTAAAAATGCTGTCCAAGTTGGTATCGGGTGTCTCCCTTGCTTATACTCGCATAAAAAGCTATGTGTGTGGGTGTGTGTGTGGTCGGGCCCCTGGCAGCAGTTAATACTGTTTATCTGACCTTGACCTCCGCTGTTCTTCTTACGCCTCTTTTTCCCAAAGCAGTTTTACACTCTAATCACTCTGATGGAAAATGATTTGTACTCCATCTCATCACTGAATGCATCCCAAATCACACACTCTTTAATCTGGGGCACAATCACAGCATTCATTCTTTCATAATTGAATTATATTATTATAAAGTTACTCTAGAAACTAGTTGTGCTGAGCTATATTAGTAAAAATTGTTTGTATTTTCCCCTTAAAGGTGTTTGTGAGAGTCATTTGAGTGTTACACAGTGAGCTGGCTCTCCGGTTCTATCCTCAGAGATTTTTTTCCCCTGTTCTTCTGAGCCAGAGCTGACTATATTAAAAAAAATCTCCATAGATTTGTAGTTGGACAAGATCCACAGGACAATTCCCACCAGCACTTTAAATCAATTCAGTGGCCAAGTTCTATCCACTGCAAAAGCCTGTAGATTTTACATTACATCTGGATACTTCAGCCAGGCTTTGGGTTAAAACCTAATGTGCTCAACCCCTCCCTCTTTTGTGCCATCCTGACTTTGTGATCTGTTTTATTATTACTTTCTTTTATTTATTTATTTATTTATTTATTTATTTTTGTTTACCTTTGTATTTGTACATTTACTTTTATTAGTTATTTAGTTATCATTTAGGGTTGGTATTTTTTTTTTTTTTTATGCTCAACACGTCTGCGTTTATTTGATCCAAAAAAAAGTATATATGTATAATAATATAATATAATATAGTAAAATTATTACAATTAAAACTAGCTTAAAAATAGTTGTTGTCTATTTTAATGTATTTTAGATTTTCTTGATAAATATAAAGTTTAAAAACAGTATTTATTTGATTTTTTTTTTTTTTTTTTTTTTTTTTTTTTTTTTCTCAACAGTGTAAAACTTTTTACTGTCACTTTTAATCTTTAATGCACTATTAAAGATCAGTTTTACATACACTACCAGCCAAAAGGTTTTGAACAGTAAGATTTTTAATGATTTTTAAAGTCTCTTTTGCTCACCAAGCATTCATTTGATCCAAAGTACAGCAAAAACTGTACAATTTTGAAATATTTTTACTATTTAAAATAACAGTTTTCTATTTGAATATATTTAAAAATGCAATTTATTCCTGTGATTTCAAAACTGAATTTTTAGCATCATAACTCCAGTCACATGATCCTTCAGAAATCATTGTAATATTCTGATTTGCTGCTAAAAAACATTTATTATTGTTATTACTTTGAAAACTGCTGAGTAGAATTTTTTGTTTGTTTTTTTGAGCTTTAAGTAGAAAGGTAAGAACAACAGCATTTATCTGAAATATAAATCTTTTGTATCATTATAAAGGTCTTTATCAGTATAATTTGATCAATTTAAAGCTTCCTTGCTAAATAAAAGTATTAATTTCCATCACCCCCCCCGCCACTCCCTATCTAATATATATATATATATATATATATATATATATATATATATATATATATATATATATATATATATATATATATATATATATATAATATGGTGATCTTTCTGTTCATCAAAGAATCCTGAAAAAATGTACTTAGCTGTTTTAAACATGGATGATAATAATAATAATAAAAAAATGTTACTTGAATAGCAAGTCAGCATATTAGAATGATTTCTGAAGGATCATGTGACACTGAACACTGGAGTAATGATTCTGAAAATTCTGCTTTGATCACATGTTTATCACCATAATATATATATATATATATATTCAAATAGTAAACAGATATTTTAAAAAGTAAACATTTTCTTTGGATCAAATAAATGCAGACTTGGTGAGCATAAAACATAAAAAATCTTACTATTTAAAAACTTTTGAGTAGTAGTGTGTATATACAGTATATAAAAACAGTATATATATACCTATATAATATATTTCTATTGTACAATAGAGTGTACTTATAATAGTAGTTGTAGTAGTAATGACACTAAAACAATACAAATTAAAATATAACACTGATCAGTTGATCGCATGTGTGTCCGTTATGCAGGATTATCCATGAAGACGGCTACTCGGAGGACGAGTGCAAGCAGTATCGAGCAGTGGTCTACAGTAACACCATCCAGTCCATCATGGCCATCATTAAAGCCATGAGCAACCTCAAGATCGAATATGAGGACAGTGCCAGAGCAGTGAGTACACACAGTGTTCCCTCAGCAAATAAATCACACAGCATTACACACACACTCAGATTATCTCAGAAGCCCGCCAGCCTCAGATGATCCTTCCCTTGTCACAAAGCCAGACGTCTGGTTATCAGCATAAGTCTGGTCAGCACAGCACAGTGACTAGGTTTTAATTTGGTAGTACACCACCATTTAAGTTTGGAGTTGATAAGATTTTTAATTTGATTGAAATACAGTAAAAACAGTGAAATAGTATTACAGTTTAAAACTATATAAAAAAGTTTGTCAAGACAAACTTTAAGTTGGCTTGAGAAAGCCGGACCAGAAAATTTAAAAAAATGTAGAAGTTTGATGGTTTTTAGTCTGAATACTTTGAAGTTTAAATTAGTTTTAAAGCTTAATTCGTGAATGTTTTGAAGGCAATACAGTTTCAGATAGATAGCATGTTTCTAGCATGATTGGCAAGTTGCTGGTATGTTGTTAACATATTTCTAGCATGATTAGCATGTTGTTAACATGTTTTTAACATGTAGCATGTTACTAGCATGTTGTTGGCATGATTAGCATGTTGTTAGCATGTTTGTCATGATTAGCATGCTACTAGCATGTTTTAGCATGATTAGTATATTTCTAACAGGATAACCATGTTTCTAGCATGTTTCTATTATGATTAGCATGTTACTAGAATATTGTTAACATGTTGCTGGTATGTAGCTAGGATGTTTCTAGCATGATTAGCATGTTGTTAACATGTTTTTAAACATAATTAGCATGTTACTAGCATGTTGTTAGCATGATTAGCATGTTACTAGCATGTTTTAGCATGATTAGTATATTTCTAGCAGGATTACCATGTTGCTAGCAAGTTTTTAACATGACTAGCGAGTTACTAGCATGTTTCTATCATGATTAGCATGTTTCTAACATGATTATATATAACTTTATTTCAGACACACAATTGGTCCATAGAGAAAAATAAAAAATAATATGAATTAGCATGTTACTAGCATGTTTTAGCATGATTAGTGTATTTCTAGCAGGATTACCATGTTGTTAGCATGTTTCTAACATGATTAGCAAATTGTTAGCATGTTTCTATCATAATTAGCATGTTACTAGCATGTTGTTAACATGTTTTTAGCAAGCTGCTAGCATGTTTCTAGCATGATTAACTTACTAGCATGTTTCTAGCATGGTTAGCATAATTAACATGTTGATAGCATGCTGTATGATTAGTAAGTTACTAGCATGCTAACATGATTAGCAAGTTAGTTTGAGTTTGAAATAGGACATAAAAGGAAAGCTTGATTCAAAGGATTCTGGGAGTTTTTACAGTTGGAGTTTGAATAGTCTTGGCTCATTTGAACATTCCTTCAATGTAAGTCTATGGGATTTTTCCCAGATTTAATCGTAATTTTTAGGAAAACCGTAAGTCCGATCAGTTAGAAAAGATATAGTACACTTGGTCAGATCAGTCTGAAGATCTGGGCTGAGTTTGGAGTTTGTAGAGTTAAAGCTCTAGGAGGAGTTAGAGTTAACAGTTTTAGTAAGCAGAATAATAGTAAGTTTAAATAGCATTTCAGTAAGCCAACTTAATAATAACAGTTTTTTTTATTTGAATATATTTTATTTTCAGCATCATTTCTACAGTCTCCAGTGTCACATGATCTTTCAGGAATCATTCTAATGTGCTGATTTGCGATAATGAAATATAACCTGCAAGAGATGGAAAGCCTAAGTGTAAAAAGAAGTGGAAAAAAATAGAATGGGGAAGTGAGAGTGTTAGCTTTCTAGCTAGGATCTCAAGAGAACAGCCTGAAGGCAGCAGTATGTTCAGTGCATCTGATCCACCTGAGGCTCTGGAAAAACACTGATCTCTATCAGCTCAATTTATCCTCACTATATACCAGAATCTATGAGATTAGACCAAATTTACAGTGAATGTACAGGGTTAACACTGACAGTATGAAAGGAAGTAGGGCGCAGGAGTCTTGAGACGTGTTATTAACAGTCAGACTTCTTTTAACTTGTCACAGCATCTTAAAAAAAAGCAGCACTCGTGCTGCAGAGAATGAAGAATCTGGCTCCTTTAAACTATCACAGACCCTTTATTTTCAGTGTGCGGCGGCAATGTGTAGTTTAATTAGACTGGTGAAGGGAGAGATGGATGATTGTGTCTCTGCTCTGGGAATAGAGCTGTAAAGTGCTGTTAGAGAGGCTAACAACATCTCTCCATCACGTTTAATTAGCGAGAGCGAGATCTGTTAGAAACATTCCTTAAGTGTCTCTCTCTCTCTCTTTCTCGTTTATGAGGCATTTGATGAAGGATGTGCAAAAGTGATAAGTCAGTGGGTCGTCTGAACGATTAGTCTGTGTTAAGAAAACCCTTTGTAATTAAGGTAGTTCAGCGTCATGTCCACCAAACACTAAGCAGAAGCATTTCTGAGCTATTTATCAAGGGTGTCAGACTCATTTTAGGTCAAGGGCTATATTGGGAGGGCAAAATGTTTCAATTTTTTAAACCTTGGTGTACATATACAGACATATTGCTTCTGCAAAGTTTTGTTAAGCTTACTGTTGGCTTTCTTTGCAAGTCACTGCCAAAATAAAAGCTTGATCGTTTATTGTTTGAAAATGAAGAAATTGAGACATCCATAAATATTAATATTGTAATTTTACTGTAAAATTAAAGTATTATTATTATTATTATTATTATTATTATTATTATTATTATATTTTAAATACTATTTTTACAGTTAAATATTACAGTATATATTTTTTTGTAAATATTATTTATATTATTTATAAAATATAATAATAATAATAATAATAATAATAATAATAATAATTAAATATAAAAATAAAATAGATTATTAATAATACTAACAATACTAATTACTTTGTAGTCTTAGTAATATATCCATATTTTACTGTGAAGTTATATTTTATATATTTATATTAATTTATATTAAATTATTTATATATAATTATTATATTTTAAATACTAATTTTAGAGAGAGCTTACAGTAGTATATTTTTTATTTTGTTTGTTTGTATCGAATATAATATAAAGATAAAATGAAGATTAATAACAATAATAAAAACAAAATAACAAAATAAAAACTGTAGTCTTAATATATGTATCCATAAATACTATTTTTACAGTGAAAGATTACAGTAGTATATTTTTGTTCAATATTTATTTATATTTATTTACAAAATATAATAACAATAATATTATAAAGATAAAATAAAAAAGATAAAATAGATTAATAATAAATTACTTTGTAGTCTTATGAATAAATATATCCATCTTTTTATGTAAAATTGAAGTATTATTATATTTTAAATGCTATTTTTACAGTGAAAGATTACAGTAGTTTTTTTAGTATTTTAGATTTATTGTAATAGTAATATTAACAATAATAACAATTACTTATATATATTTATTTATATATATTTATTTGATGTAAAATTACAGTATTTTTATATTTTAAATGCTATTTTACAGTAAAAGGTTGCAGTAGTATATTTTTTGTTGAATATTTATATTTACTTATAAAATATAATAATAATAATAATAATAATAATAATAATAATAATAATAATAATGATGATGATGATGATGATGATGATGATGATGATAAAATAAAATAAAATAAAGATTAATAATAGTAATAATTACTTTGTAGTCTTATTAATGTATATACTTTTGTTTTTGTTTTGTTTTGTTTTTTTGTTTTTTTTTTAAATTGTGCAGCCCTACAAACAAGCATAGCAAACCTGTTTTTTATCGCATTTTAAATCACAGTTTTACAGACTTCCCAGATTTGAGTTGGTAAAAAAGGTAAAAGCCTGAAAAGTGAGCCTCACAGATTACTATCTTGACCATCCCTATGTTTGATTTAATTCTGTTACTCCTTAACTTCATCAAAAACATTGAGTACACAGTGCTGTGCGTAAGTCAGGAAGTGGAACATCGGCCAGTGTACCTTTTAAACAGCATGAGTGAGTGCATGTGTTAACCATATGTCACAGTTTGAGCAGTGTGCTTTAGACACGTGGAAAGCCGCATCCCATGGGGCTGATCGCTGTATCTCCTCATTTTTTTTTTCTCTCTTTTTTGCGCTCTCTCTTCTCTTGGGGCCGTAAATCTTTTAAAAGGCCTGTAACCATCCTGTCCTCTCTTTATTCATATCTCTTGGCTTTTTTTCACCACCTAGTAAAAGAACTTACAGTATTCCTGTTTCGAAATAGATTTCCAAGCATTCCATGAATTTACAAGCTATTTAACTTCTTGCGAAACACAGTGTTGTTTTACCTTTACGATATCTGCAGTCTACAGTAGCACACAGTGTAAGAATTCATCACGTCCCCTAGAAGCACGGGGTCGTTCGTGTCACACGTCTCTCAGCCCATCACTTCTGCTCATGGCTCCCATGTTCCGCCCCAGGGTTGACTTCCTGTGACCTAGATCAGATCCGTGGTGGGAGGGGTTTTGGTGTGAGACTCCATTTCTGCAACATATACTCTGGGAAGGGAGCGACAAATATGTAGGTAGACGGTTATTTTTGTAGCTCTGAGAGAAGCGTGTGGGAGACAGACAGACAGGCTGCAAAGACGCTCGTCAAATGGATGGAGACTCCAGTCTGAGATGTGATAGTAGAATCTGGAGGTGAGAGCTAGTCATAGGCTCCTTCTCTCCCTCTATTTTTCTCTCAAGGGATGCATAGCTCACATTTGTATATTGCACTTTTGACCCGCCTTGCAAATAAATCTCTGGAGAAATGTGAAGTAACCCCCACAAAGTACACATACGCACGTGCACACACAACAACAACTGTAAAAATGTCCCTCCTCCCAGAATGCCACCATCCAATCAGCCTTTCCTTATGATAATGGAAGTGTATATATAATGCAAATGAGCAATCAGTATTTCTTTTTACCAATATTTAATCAAACAGTGATCAATATCAGGTCTGCTAGCATTTTGGGGGTTCTAGGAAACAGGAAATTCTAATTTTACACACAAATATATATATATATATATATATATATATATATATATATATATATATATATATATATATATATATATATATATATATATATATATATATATATATATATATAGAGAGAGAGAGAGAGAGAGAGAGAGAGAGAGAGAGATAGATAGATAGATAGATAGCGAAGGATAGAAAGAAAGATAGAATGTAAGAATGGCTAGATGGCGAAAAAATGAAAGATAGAAAAACAACAAAATATAGATGGATAGATAATAGAACGAAAGATACAAAGATCAAATGAAAGATAGAAAAAAAATATAGATGGATAGATGATAGAAAGAAAGATGGAATGACAGAGAAATAAAGATAGAATGTTAGAATAGATAGATGATCGATAGAACGAAAGATAGATAAAATGAAAGATATAAAGAGAATAAATGATAGATGATAGAAAAATAGAATGAAAGAGAAAGACGGATGGAACAAAAGAGATGCATATATGATAGATGGATAGATGAATACAAAGATGGCTAGATAGTAGAACGAATAAAAGAGGTAGAAAGAACAAAAGCTAGAATGAAAGATAGACAAAACAAAAGATAGATGGATAGATGATAGGCAGAATGAAAGACAGATAGAAAGAGAACGAAAGAGAATGAAAGAAAAGATAAGAGGATGGATGGATGATATATAGAATGATAGAACGAACGAAAGATTAAAAGAAAGATAGAAAGACAGAACAAAACAGATGGATGGACGATAGATAGATAGAATGGAATATAGAAAGATAGAATGAAAGGTAGAAAGACAACAAAAAATGGATGGACAGATGATGGATAATAGATGGATAGATGGATGGTAGATAAGTGATGGATGGATAGATGATGGATAGAACGAAAGATAAAAAGAAAGAGATAGAACAAAAGATGGATGGATAGATGATAGATGGATTGAAAGAGATCGAATGAAAGAAAGACAGATAGAACAAAGGATAGATGGAATGAAAGAGAAAAATAGATTGAAAGCTAGAAAGACAGACAGAACAAAAGATAGATGATAGATAGATGACAGATAGAATGAAAGATAGATCAAAAGAGACAGAATGAAAGGGGACATGATAGATAAATGATGGATGGATAGATAGATGGATAGATGATAGAATGAAAGATAGATCAAAAGAGACAGAATGAAAGAGAACATAAGAATAGATGGATAGATAAATGATGGATGGATAGATGATAGAATGAAAGATAGAGTGAAAGAGAAAGACGGAACAAAAGATGGATGGATGGATGGATGAATGGATGGATAGATGATAGAATAAAAGAGAACGATAAATATAACAAAAGAGCTAGAACAAAAGATGGATGGATGATAAAACGAAAGAAAAGATAGAAAGACAGAACAAAAGATAGAATGTAAGTATAGATAGCGTGACTTTTGCATGTAATTGGGCTACTTTAACATTGTTGCTGCGTGTTGTTTTACATGTTTGCGGGTCGAAGCGACAATAACGTGATGCTTAGCACCTTGAATGTGAATTTTACCAGGGAAACCCCACCAAAAAAACATCTGTTTTACCCCCTGGAATGCAATTTTTACCGGGGGACCCCTCTGAAATGTGATTGGGCTAATTTTAAGTAAAGGTTATGCAGGTTTTTGCTGAGAACCTGGCAACCAAGACAGACAGACCGACAGACAGATTTAAAAGTGAAAACAAGCAAAGTTTAAAAAAAAAAAAAAAAAAAAAGGGAAAAACAGTTGTGATTAATGTGCAGTTCTGCTGAGTCACTTTCCAGCTGCTGTGAGAAAATATGTTCACATTACAGATTATTCACAGTTGGATTGGATTTACAGTATAGATTGGTTAGACTTTATAAACCTGCCTCAGACTCCTAGTTCGGTCTACTTTTCTTTTTATTTATTAAAAACCTTGATCATTAAACACAAATGTTGTTCTTTTTCTATTCCAATTACTTGTTTTCTTTTTAATTATTATAAAAATAATAACTTGAGACTCTAACACTAGCTCTGTTCTATTTATTTTATATCTGCTTTTTATTCTTTTCATTTATTATGAACAAAAACTTGCTACATGTACTTGTTAGACTATCTGGGACCTGTCACAGCACTTATATATTGTTGCTCTTGTCGTTTTGATTGTTTCTATTGTCATCATTTGTGAGTCACTTTAGACAAAAGCGTCTGCTAAATGATTAAATGTAACTTGTTTGCGTATGATGCATACAAATATGTTAGCTTCTTTATTCTGTGTTAATATGCAATAAATGGATCTCTTTATTCGTTTGTTTTATAGGATGATGCACGTCTGTTGTTTTCCCTGTCCGGGGCGGCGGAGGAACAGGGCATTCTGCCAGATGACCTGGCCAATGTCATCACCAGACTGTGGGCTGATGGAGGGGTACAGAGCTGCTTCACTCGCGCCAGAGAGTACCAGCTCAACGACTCTGCTGCATAGTGAGTTCTCTCCCCGTTATTGGCCAGAAAGATATTGACCAATGGCCATTCGTCAGTATTCATGGGAAAAAGAAATCTCATAATGCTCACCCACAGTTAGATATTAAATATGTATTTGCATAGAACAGGTTGGTGCACTACAGCATCATTGGTATTTGTTCCTGGAAATTAAAACACGTTATTAAATAAACTGAAACTGAAATGTATTCAAGACTGCCTTTAAATTTAAAAAAGATAGAAAGATGAAAATGTGTGACGGGAGCGGGCAGGATCAGATCGATACGTCAAAGCGAGCAGAAATTCAAGCGCTAATAGTTAACGCTCAGTTGAGAAACCAATTGCTCTTAAACGGAGGGTTGGCCTGGGTCAGGATTTCCATGAATTTTCCCATGCTTGATACAGTCAGAATCAATCAGGGGTAGGCGGAGCATTCCCTCACGGGGGACCACGGTCGATTTGGCCTTGAATTAGGAAATGAATTATGATGTCATTTTTTTGGTGGGAAAAGGGATAGAGGCAGTGCTAATCTTAGTTTTCATAATATTTAGTTGTGTTTGCTAGGTTCAGCAGATGTTTATATGAGAGGGTTTATAGCCTGTGTGGGTGGGTGGAGAGAAGTGTGGTTTTACAGAGGCAGCCACTCCTTCCCCACCCTCAAAACAGAGGCTAAAATGACTATATTAAAAAGAATAGCAATACCTCCTTGAAGAGAGGGCTATAAGAAATTATAACTGGCTCATAATAAAAACAATAGAATAAAAATAGAATATCCTTACACAAACTGTTAAAAATTGTGAGGTCAGTAAAGACTTTAACATTGTTTAAAAATAAACGTATATCACCAGTCAAAAGTTTTTGGACAGTAAGATTTTTTTTTTTTTTATGTTTTTCACAGAAGTTTCTTCTGCTCATCAAGCCTGCAGTTATTTGATTCAAAATACAGCAAAAGCAGTAATATTGTGAAATATTTTTACTATTTAAAATAACTGTTTTTCTTTTTGAATATATTTTATAATGTAATTTATTCCTGTGATCAAAGCTAAATTTTCAGCATCATTACTTCAGTCTTCAGTGTCACATGATCAGAAATCATTCTAATATGCTGATTTGCTGTTTGATGAATAGAAAGATCCTAAAATCAGCATTTAACTAAAATAAAAAGCTTTTGTAAAATTATACACTATACCATTCAAAAGCTTGGAGTCTGTATTTTTATTTTTTTTTTTGAAATGATAGAAATTAATAATTTTATTTACCAAGGATGCTTTAAATTCATCAAAAGTGATGGTAAAGACAAAAAATGTTACAAAAGATTTCTATTTCAGATTTTTGCTGTTCTTGTGAAATTTCTATTCATTAAAGACCCTGAAAAATTATACCCAGCTGTTTTCAACATAATAATAAAAATAAAAATAAATGTTTCAGAATGATTTCTGAAGGATCATGTGACTGGATATATATATATATATATATATATATATATATATATATATATATATATATATATATATATATATATATATATATATATATATATATATATAAATCAGTCATTATTGCTAAATAAACTGCAAAGCAAATGCAAAGCTTGCTAAATGCACAACTCCTCAAGGTTGCCAGGTTTTCACAACAAAACCTGCCCAAATGCGTTTCGGAGGGGTTCCCCCCAGTAAAAATCGCATTGGGGGGTAAAATGCACATTTGTTTTGGGCAGGGTACCCCTAGTAAAATATGCATTTCAGGGGCTAAATATCACATAATTGGGGTTGCTTCAACCCACGGACATAAAAAAAAAAAATAAAATAAAAAAAAGATGCAGCAGCAATGTTAAAGTAGCCCAATTCTGTAGAAAAACTGTGAACTTGGCAACACTGCATCTACTTGCCAAATACTTAAATAAATGGTAATAAAATGTAGGTTTTGACTCTGTTAAAGAAATGTCGAAATTGCAGAGTGACACGAGACATAAACTACCAGACCACGAATTGAATGACATTTTCTTAGAATCAGGATTCAGATTCATGCCAAAGATGTCTACTGGGGTTCAAATTGGTGCTTTTGTGCATGCTCCTCACTAGCCTCTGTAAAACATTTCTTAACGAGTTCATTCCAGGAAAAAATACTTTTGATGCACACGGTTCTCTAAAAAACCAGTGTCTGCTGAAGCATTAAGGCTAGTTTTCACTGGAACTAAGAAGCCTAAAAATTGGAACATGTTTTTGGCCAAGTTTCACAAGATCTTTCCAGTCTCTGAACCAGAGCCAGACACCAAGCACAGTTCCTGTTCCAGGGAAATCAAAGAAAATACCATCTTTGTCTGTTTGCACAGATCTTGTCAAAAACAAATTCCATGCCAAACATCAGTAAATGGGTATTGCCTACATAACTACATAGTATGTGCTGAATCGTTTTAAGTGTAGTAAGATGATGTATTATTTTGAAGAGCCACTATATTACGTGTCTAGCCTTGGTGTATTGTTCTCATTACAGTGTCAGACTGTACTCTTGCCTCTTATAAACTCTACCTTTGTTTATCAGAGACATGACTTTAATTCCCCAAACCTTAAATGATAGCAGGTGGTCATTAATCTCTCTCTCGACACAGTCCCATATTCCTGCACCCTGCAGGCCAGATCCTTCATTGCATAAATCAGAGCACACCGCATGTATCAAAGTGTGATTTAAAATAGTTTAATAAGTCGAAATGTCCAACTAAATGTTTTGGTTTTGCAGTAAGACCACAAAAGCAGCTGTAAGCCAATCTTTGTGAAGAGGGATTATTTGATTTGGTTGTGCTTGATTGTTTTGTGCCGATGGACTCCAGCGGAGTGTGAGTGTCTGCGGGGATCCTCACAATGTTGAACTGACAAACGTGTAAGAACTATAAAGGAAAAGAATCAATTTGGAGGAACTTGAGTAATTCAGTTTTGAAAACCTGAGCTCTTGGTTAGTCACGACGCTGTACAGTTGTGTCGTGGTGGGATTGTATGGCATTAGGTGGAGCAAAAACATTCAGTGTTGCTGGCAGGAGTTCTTGCCTACGCGGCTTATCCAAGCTGTGTTACTGTGAGGCTTCATCAGCCTTTGATTGGCATCTGAATGAAGATCTGCATCGTTACTGTCGCAGCCTCCTAGACTAAGGCGGTTCGCCTGTTCCTGTGTTTGGAAATCTGATTAGACGATTGCACAGAGTGTTTTGCGTAAGAACATCTATAAGGCTTGTTCACGACAACGCTGCTACAACTGAAAGACACAGACGTGTACAGTATTTCGAAATTATATATACCTAAAAATTTATTTAGGGGGAATATTTAGCATATTGAAGTAATATTTTTTATATATATATATATATATATATATATATATATATATATATATATATAATATATTATTGTTTCATTGCTTATTTTAGCAAGATTTTTAATGTTTTTAAAGAATTCTTTTATGCTTATCAAGGCTGCATTTAAAAAAACAGTAATATTATGAAATATTATTACAGGTTAAAATAAAGGTTTTCTAAAAAAAAAAAAAAAAAAATTTTAAATATAATTTATTCCTGTGATGCAAAGCTGAATTTTCACCAGCCATTACTCCAGTCTTCAGTGTCACATGATCCTTCAGAAATCATTCTAATATGCTGATTTTTTTTTACTTTTATTATCAATGTTGTGCTGCTTAATATTTTTTTGGAACCTGTGATTCTTTTTTTTTTTTTTTTTTCAGGATTCTTTGAATAAAATCTTAAAAGAATAGAAATAGAAATATTTTCTAGCTATACAAGTCCTTTCTATCACTCTTTTTTTTCAATTTAACACATCTTTTGTGAATAATAATATTTTTTTTTTTTAAAGAAAG
The DNA here is from genome assembly GCA_036247105.1 of Cirrhinus mrigala. Lineage (NCBI taxonomy): Eukaryota > Metazoa > Chordata > Actinopteri > Cypriniformes > Cyprinidae > Cirrhinus > Cirrhinus mrigala. Next base: position 7,595,877 of record CM070017.1, on the reverse strand, counting down.
AATAAAAAATTTACTGATGTCAAACTTTCAAATGGTAGTTTATATTGTTACAAAAGATTTCTATTTTAAGTAAATGCTGTTATTTTTAACTTTATTTATTAAAGAATCTTGAAAAAAAAAAAAAAAATCACAAGTTCAAAAAATATATATAATAATTAAGCAGTACAACTGTTTTCAACATTGATAATAAATCAGCATATTAGAATGGTTTCTGAAGGATCATGTGACACTGAAGACTGGAATAATAGAGTGGTGAAAATTCAGCTTTGCATCACAGGAATAAATTACATTTTAAAATAAATTCACATAGAAAACATCTATTTTACATTGAAATAATATTTCACAATATTACAGATTTTTTTTTCTGTATTTTTAATCAAATAAATGCAGCCTTGATGAGAATTAGAAACTTCTTAAAAAAAAAAAATAAATTATGCCTAATATTTTCAAATTTAAAAAAAAAAAAAAGAAAGAAAAAAAAAGCTAATGTTTTTCTACCATCTTTTTGCAGTTATCTGAATGACATGGATAGGATAGGTAAAGCAGACTACATCCCAACCCAGCAGGACGTGTTGAGGACCAGAGTGAAGACCACTGGCATCGTAGAGACACATTTCACCTTCAAAGACCTGCATTTCAAGTGAGAATCTTCTCTGCACTTTCTTTATTTTCGCTCTGATTTTAACTAAGATTTTTTTTTTTATTCACACTTTCTAGTAGGCACGCTAGCATGCGTGTTCACACACATTCACACTTCAAACAACTCGTCTGCCCTATCTAACAGCCTCCACTATTTCTGTAAGCTAGCAACACCCTCTTAAACCCTCCATGGAACGAAAGAATTAATTCCGTGCCATCCATGTGTTCTGGCCTGAGGTTTTGGGATTAATTTCCGTTAAACCTGTTGAGGGTATTCGCTTTGCGAGTTTATGGGATTTAACAGGGCCGGCATGATTCTCTTTGAATGAGTCTGCTTTAATCTACAGAAGAAATGTCAGCCCAACCTTTTGGAAACATCAAACACAAGCCAGCTGTCCAAGATGCTATTACTTCATTTAATGTTTTGTAAATCATATTATGCATCGCGTGTAATAAAGCAAATGTCACATAAGAGGGAAGATAATTGCGGAATTTCCTGGAAATGCCAGTGACGTCTTTTCCAGGTCCACACGGTTATATAGACAAGTGTGTGACAGGCAGAAATGAATGATTCCTGCGACAGACAGGAAGTCCCTGCTCTTCCATCCTCCCACCCCATCTCATCCATCCTACTTTCAACCTCTCCATTACCATGGAAACAAAGCCTAGACTCAAATGTCAACAAATGCCAGTGACACACATAAACGTCCAGACCTTAAGAAGAAAAAGGGACATAGTAAACCTCTCACTAATACTGAGTCAGCAACCTCACCATGATGCATTTAAAATTTTCCCACACATTTCCAGTGGACACAAACAAGCTCCAGGGAAAATATGGTTTGTGGAAGCTAGTAAAATCTAAATGACGTAAATTGAGGAATATTGTTGATTAAGACATGTTGGGAGGACTATGGCTGTTTGGACAATTTATCAGGGTTCGTACAAGGTGCTTAAAGTGCTTGAAGTACTTGAATTTGACTTCTTTTAATTTAAGGCCTGGAAAACCCTTGAAAATAGCATTATTCTTGAAGAGGTACTTAAAAAGTGCTTGAATTATTAAAAGACAATGTATCTATGAAATAAGTGTTTAATTTATTATATATCTCTTTAATATCGTTTCACACCTAATTAATGCAATTCAAAAAAATGAAATACTTTTGTTGCGTATTTCAGTTAATAAAACTAGTTAAAAAATAGAAAAAGAAAAAAATGAATAAAACATAAAACTAGTGGGCTAAGCCAGTAGTAGTACTGACAACTTCATGGCTGAAGATGCGAAAAGAGGAACAGATGAACTGAATCAATTGGGTGAGTCATTTACACTGAAACCGCTGCATTTGATTCAAACTTGTGACTTCGATCATTCATTTCAAGCGATTCACTAGCAAAAAAACCGAACCATTCAAATTAAAAGAGCCATTATTTTTTTATTTTAACATTGCTTGTAATGATTTTAAAAAGCACGTAGTGATGGGTGAAAACGGAGTTTTTCGAAACTCCAAATCAGATAAACCATTGTGTTCCAAAATGAATCACTGTTTCAAAGCGCTCCAAACAGATCGCGTATCGTAAATCATTTTATTCAGATCGGGACTTCGGATCACGTATCGCTAATCATTTGATTTAGATCAAGATTTCGGAGCAGGTTCGCAAATCATTTGATTCAGATTGAAACTTTGGAGCGTGTATCATGAATCATTTGATTTGGATCAGAACTTCAGAGCGGGTTAGCGTATCATTTGATTCAGTTCGGGACTTCACATCACATATCGCTAATCACTTGATTTAGTTTGGAACTTTGCATATCTCGAATTATTTGATTCAGATTGGGACTTTGGAGCGCGTAACGTGAATCATTTGATTCAGTTTGGGACTTCAGATCACGTGACGCTAATCAACTTCAGAGTGGGTTCGCGAATCATTTGATTCAGATCGGGACTTTGGAGTGCATGTCGTGAATCATTTGATTCAGATCGGAACATCAGAGCGGGTTTGCGTATCATTGATTCAGATCAGAACTTCGGAGCGGGTGTGCGTATCATTTGATTTAGATCGGGACTTCGGAGCAGGTTCGCAAATCTTTTGATTTAGATTGGAACTTTTCATATCTTGAATCATTTGATTCAGATTGTGACTTTGGAGCGCGTATCATGAATCATTTGATTCAGATCGGAACTTCAGAGTGGGGGTCATGAATCATTTGTTTCAGATCAGGATTTCGGAGTGGTTTCACAAATCTTTTTTATTTTATTTTTTTTTATTAAACAGTATAAAAACAAAACAGAAAAATAAAGTATATGCAAATACAAAATTAACCATGGTTTTAATTTAAAAGAGAAGACTGTTTGATAAGTGAGATCTTGAAAATCAAAAAAGTAGTGCTTGAAAAGTCCTTGAAAGACCTGGAATTTTTATAGTATCTGTGCAAACCCTGAATTTTTGGATGAAATCTATAATTGACATGACAGAAAATGATGACAAAACTATTCCTGTAAAGCAGTGTGGTATATTATACAGGTTGTTCTTCTGCCTATTACATCTTCATTGCATTTGCGTCTAATTAAATAAGCTTGTTAGGTTGATCATATGTGACCCTGGACCACAAATCCAGTCTTAAGTAGCTTGGGTATATCAGTAGCAATAGCCAACAATACATTGTGTGGGTCAAAATTATTGTTTTTTCTTTTATGCCAAAAATCATAAGAATATTAAGTGAGGATCATAGAGATATTTTGTGAATCTCCTGCCATGAATATATCAAAACTTAAATTTTGATGATGTATAAATCTCAATTTTAAAAAAATTGACCCTTATTATTGTTTTTTTTATTACAGATTTCTTTGTTTTATACAAGATTTGTCTGTTTATACATGTGTCTGCTCTCTATATAGGATGTTTGATGTCGGTGGTCAGCGTTCAGAGAGAAAGAAGTGGATCCACTGTTTCGAGGGAGTGACAGCCATTATCTTCTGTGTGGCCATGAGCGCGTACGACCTGGTGCTGGCTGAGGATGAAGAAATGGTGAGACCCTCTTAGCTTTATTAGTCAATAATTCACAGTCCATGACATTGAAGAGGCTGGACTTTTTTTCAGGATCCTTTAAGTATAAAGTTCAAAAGAACAGCATTTATTTGAAATAGAAATCTTTTGTAACATTAAACACGTCTTTCCTGTCCCTTTTGATCAGTTTAATGCATCCTTACTGAAAAAAAAAAACCTTTTGAACAGTGGTGTAGTTGCGTCACAGGCCGAGTTCCTGAATACTGACCCGTCTCCTCATTCCATTACAGAATCGAATGCATGAGAGCATGAAGCTCTTCGACAGCATTTGCAACAACAAGTGGTTCACGGAGACCTCCATCATCCTGTTCCTTAACAAGAAGGATCTGTTTGAGCAGAAGATCACACGCAGCCCCTTGAGCATCTGCTTCCCTGAGTACGCAGGTACTATAAAACAGCCAACTAGCCAATAAATCATTTAAATCAAGTGCACAAGTGCTCCAGTAGGGGAGTGCTTTTGAGTGCTCCAGTTGAATAAATGGCAAGCTCTTGCTTGACCTGTGCATTTAAGACACAAAGAAATCAGTATGGACAGTTTTAATAATTGTACCTGGTGTTTTGTGCAATAAAAAAAATGATAGATATTAATATTATAGCAGACAAACAATTATTCTACTAAGTAATATAGTTAATAAACTAAACTTGTAGTTACTTACTTTTTTTTTTTTTTTTTTTATTAAAAATATTAACTTTTTTTTATTAATTAATATTATAGCAGACAAAACAATTATTCCACCAAGTAATATAGTTAACAAATAACAAAATAAATAATAAATATAGACTATATTGCTATAGTTATAAAAACTGTCCATATTGATTTTAATATATTTTAAGATTTAAGATTATTCCTGTAATGCAAACTCAATTTTCAGCATCATTACTCCAGTCATCAGTTTTACATGAACCTTAAGAAATCATTCTAATATGCTGATTTATTATAAATGTTGAAAACAGTTGATGCTTTTTTTCTTCTTTTTTTCTTTTCTTTTGATGAAAAAAGTTAAAAAGAACAGCATTTATTCAAAACAGAAATCTTTTAGTCTTTACGGTTATTTTGTATCAATTTAACACACCCTTGCTGAATAAAAGTATTAATTTCTTAAAAAAATAAAAATAAAAAATAAAAAATAATGACCCCAAAGTTTTGAACAGTAATGTATATTGTTACAAAAGATTTTTATTTTAAATAAATGAATTCTATTCATCAGAAAAATGCTGAAAAAAGTATCACATTCCAAAAAAATGAAAAGCATCACAGCTGATGTTTATTATCCAACACTGATGAATCAGCATATTAGAATGTTTTCTGAAGGATCATGTGACAATGACGACTGGAGTAATGATGCTGAAAATTCGGCTTTGCATCACATGAATAAATTCTATTTTAAAGTACATTAAAATAGTATTTTAAATTGCAATAATATTTCACAATACATGCAGCCTTGATGAGCATTAAAAAAAAACATTAAAAATTGTACTGACTTTTCTATACTTCTAATTCTATACTTCCAATACTGATCAGTTCATGTTTTTCTTAAGAAAAAAAAAAAACATCATAACAGTCCATTTAAAAAAAAAAAAACAAAAAAACAAATTCTGACTAGAATAGTTCACCCAGAATTTAAAATTTAGGCCATCCAAGATGTAGATGAGTTTGTTTCTTCACCAGAACAGATTTGAAGAAATTTAGCATTATGACTTGCCCATCAATGGATCCTCTGCAGTGAATGGGTGCCATCAGAATAAGAGTCCAAACTGCTGATAAAAGCATTACAAAAGTCCACAAGTTATCCACACAATTTGTCCATCAGTTAACATCTTGTAAAGTGAAATGTCCTCCATCCATAATATTGCTTTCTCCAGCAGTAGCGTCAAGCTGAATATTAATTTCCACTCAAAAAATGTATTTCATAAGTTACAGAAGTTAAATGTGACACAGGACCACAAAACCAGTCATAAGGGTCAATTTTTTTTTTTTTTTTTTTTTTAAATTGACATTTGAACATCATCTGAAAGCTGAATAAATAAGCTTTCCATTGATGTATGGTTTATTAGGATAACAAACTATTTAAAAAACTGCAATCCGAGGGTGGAAAAAAAATCTAAATATTGAGAAAATCGCCTTTAAAGTTGTCCAAATGAAGTTCTTAGCAATGGCTACTACTAATCAAAAATTAAGTTTTGATATATTTACGGTAGGAAATATACATGTTCTTTACTTAACATCCTAATGATTTTTGGCATAAAAGAAAAATTGGTCATTTTGACCAATACAGTGTATTTTTGGCTATTGCTACAAATATACCTGTGCTACTTAAGACTGGTTTTGTGGTCCAGGATCACAAATGTTTCTAATGCCATTTTCACTTTTTTGAAGTGTGAAAATGTGTACTGACCAATCAAAACCAGTTTTATTCTGGCATTTCCAGTCTTTTGTGAGGCTATTCAATTCAAGTGCTCATCAAGTGCTTTATTCAAATGAGCTCCACTTTGGTTGTCCATCAGTGTTGATGTCGAAAGGCTAGCAATTCATTATATCATATGCATAGGACATCAGTTTAACACAGGATAGGCTTTACTGATATCAATCAATTGGAAGAGATAATATGTCATTTTAATGGTCATTATAAATATACTGTTCTGTTTTTCTAGAATTTAGTTTTTCCAGATTTTGTTTTCCCACCGTGCTTTGTATTTCCCCTCTCAACAAGGTGCCAACAACTACGACGAGGCTGCCGAGTACATCCGTACCAAGTTTGAGGACCTAAACAAGAAAAAAGAAACGAAGGAGATCTACCCTCACTTCACCTGTGCCACGGACACGAAGAACGTGCAGTTCGTTTTCGACGCGGTCACCGACGTCATCATCAAAAACAACCTGAAGGATTGCGGGCTCTTCTAGAGCGCAAAAACAGGAAGACGAGTCGAGGTACAAAGAAACACTCCAACCAGAGCGTCCTTTCTACTTTGGTTTCCAAACGACTCGTAACCTCAGTCTCTTCCTCTTTCAGATTACTTGAACAGTTTTGATGACCAGAGGAAGTAGGGGTGGAATACGTCCTGAGCATCTGCACTGGCCAACCACGACTCCTGCTTCCACACGACGACTGATAGCTCAGAGGAGCCCGATACAATTTCAACGATTGCCAACAACCTTAGCCTCTGTCCTCCCTCCTGACATTGTGTTTTGACATTTAATATCTGTATTATTAACTCCTTGGGCTATGACCACCAATCACCATCTTTTGTATTATGCTTTGTCCATATTTGTTGTTTATTTTCTTTCCTTTTGTTCGTTTTGTTTCGAGTAATAGCAGAGGCAACAAAATGTTTTTATATGATACTTTGGTTTTACTCTAGGGAATCTGATGTGCAAATTTTATTAAACTTTTACTTGCATAATGCTTATTTTTTAAACAACCAGCAGGCGTTGGATACAGAGTATGATTGAAAAAGGAAAGTGCTTTTTTATGATGTTTACATGATGTCCTTATTGATAGCGAAACAAAAAGTTGTCCTGCATGATAGAAGATATAAATATATATCGATACAAGTAATCAGTTCACATCAGCGTAACATTCCTTTTTAAGATTAAATTTTGAAAAAGTACAAAAAAGAACAAAAAAATTAAAAAAGCACAAAAAAAAAGCTTCACGAATGGGGAAAGAACTGCTCAAATGTAACAGATATTTAAAGTATGTACGTAACCGTATCTAACGATATTTTTTTCTTCTCTTCTATCTTCCCGTTCCTCTTTCTAGCATTCTGTTTGTGCCTTGACTTCCGTTTACAATGGACTTTATTTTCTCCCTAAGTTGTGCTACTGTACGTAAACATTTCTGCTCCAGAATTTTCACACCATGTAAGAATAAATAGTGATTAATAATGGAAATCTAATTGAAAAAAGGGTAGTGTTTTTGTTTTTTCTTTTTGGTAAAGATTAAAATTTGAAAGTCCTATATAATGATTTAATTTAAATAAAAGTTAATTCACTAGATCAAGCCATGCCAGCTGTGGTTTTTATTTCACTTGTACTTTTTTTGGAGGTTAATAAGTTCACGTCGGTGGCTGAATAATTAATTTAATATCCAATCGCTGTAATTAAATACACATTTAAGGGCTTGCTGTAGGGCATCAACTGGAACATTTTCTAATTTTAGCATATTGTGCTCTAGCTGATTTTGGCTATCCATTACCTGGAGAGGTCTGAAAGAACATTAACTAACTTAATTATTTAAGAACATTAAGATTAATTTCTTTTCTGAGATCAGATCGCAGGAAGACAAGGCTCCGACCAACGTCGCTCCCCTGTTGCTGAATTAAAACTGAAGTAACTGTTCTTTTTCTGTTGAAAGATCATCTGTGGTTAATTAATCACCATGTTCGGAACATATGCTTCTCAAAATTATAATTACATTCATTTGGAAATGTCTCACACTGTAATCTAACCTGGGTCTTCAGCTTTTCCATCAAACATCTACAATGAAAGGTGAATTGAGATCTGAACTAAATTAGAAATTGGACTTGTCACCTTTGTGTTTTTGTATGCTGATTTTGGACAGACTGACACTGCCATCTAGTGACTTCTTTGTGAAATTACATATTCTTACATGAGCCTATTATCAGCTGAAGATTTTACAACTAAATCTACATATCAGCTTTCAGAAACAGATGTAACAGTATGTCCCACCTTGCAATTCTGATCTGATGCTGATGGATTCTCAGTGCCTTCACCCTTAGCTTGAGTCCTGAAAAGATCAGAAATAAAACATGAAAAAGTGAGAAACAGCACAAACCTAAGAAACCAATCTTTTGCCTTTTGTTCCACAAACTGACATATACATCAAAGAATGAATGGCACGTTTTATATTTCAATGAAAATCTAACAAGCTTTTTAAAAACGTTTTATTCAAAAGTGTTTTTTTTTTTTTTTTAAGATTTATTTTTGGCGTTCTTATGCCTTTTTTATTGGATAGGACAGTGTAGATGGACAGGAAGCGACGTGGGAGGGATCGGTAAAAGTCTACTAGCTGGGATTCGAACTTGGGACGCCCACATGTCAGCGTGCTAACGGCGAATCTATTGACGCCAACTCAAAAGTAAAATATGTATGTATAATTTGTTTTCTATGTAAAAAGAGTGTTTTCACGACGTGTCATCGGCCATTCTGGCGGGACTGAACGTAAACAATGCCACTGAACCAAACGAAACTCGCATATTTTGCTGATTATTGCTGTTGAAAATGGTCAATTATTGTCATGTTTTGGGCTGTACTAATCGGTCGGACTGGGAAAAAACATTTAGAATACTATAGACTGCCAAATGTTATAACAAATCCAGGAGAAGAGTGCACAAAAACAATCTGAGGAACAAAAGACATTTGTGGTTGGCCAAACTGAAGCAGGAGTTCCAGGGCAAGAATCTTGACAACATTCGTTTTTGTAATTTCCAGACAGGTAGATGAAATATTAGGCTAATATGTTCATTATTTCCTGCTTATTAAGTCCTTCTCTCTATGATTCCACACGTTTTCCCCCCTGGTTTAGACTTAATAAATTAGCAAAACAACTTACTCAGTAGTACATTAACCGTGCAGTTGACTATCGCCAAGATGGGCGTGCATCCGGGTAACTGACCAAATTTAAGCGCAAACATGTTTTTTTAAATCAAGTGTGCCCATTTCCGTTGTTTTTCTATATAAACGTGCAAGTTTGACAGTTTCGCTAGCGCCACGCTGGATATGCGTTTTTTAAAAGCTGAACTCCAGACTTCAGGGCAAAATAAAATAATTTTTTTTTTAAAAAAACGTGCATTTTTCATTCCACAGCCCCGCTTCTCTGAAAACGTGCCGTGTTATTTAAACGTTATGCTCGAGTCTTGTGTAAACCCCAAAAATGCGTTTTGTGTGAATGGCTCCAAAGGCAGCATGAAAGTACAAATAAGGATTTTGGATCGCAACACAGATGTGTCATGCTGTATAGCAGCAGCAGTAGAGCTCCAGTGGCGGTGAGCAAAACCACAAACCAGGGGCTGTGGATCCCAGAACTCACTCCACATCGTAACTACTTGTGGCGCCCTCGTCTGGAGAGAACAGAAACATGATCTGAGCTACATGCGTCTGTACTATAAGAGATGGTGAGTGGCAATTATTGCTAAACATTCATATATATTCATTAGACTAGACTGAGAGAAAATGCTCACTATGGTGGTCCACAGCACAACGGTGTTGAAAGCGACCACATCAGTGCTGTATTTCCCGTCAGACACCTGAATGGTGACCTCAAACATGATGTCATCCTCCGGCACTTAGAAGAAGAGGTTTTTAGATGTCAAGCTCAGTCCGTTTTTTTGGAAACGGTCCACAATGGCACCTTTGAGAACGTAAACATGACACAAAACTTCAACTATTTGCACTACAAACAGGTGTGTTCATAATTAAATAAAACATTAAAATAATATGGTAAAATATACCAATTTGCAATATCAGGCAGCTTAAAATAGCTGGATGCGGATGAGACCGGAAGCCAGACCCATAAAATGGGTCGCACCTGCTCTTACGGGAAAAATAAGGTGGATATTATGCAATAAGTGTCATGTAACAATATGGTTAATATTAATATACTGTTTAGCCCAGTGTTTATTTCTTGTATTTAGCTTTGGGTGTGGTTTATGTTTACAAAATTGTCAGTCGCTATTCAGCCACTCACATTATAAAATTTTCTTATTAATTGGCTTATGAAGTTCATAATCATTTTATCAAATAAAAAAGAACACAATAAAACTATGCAATGCATATTTTAGTACATTTCCATAGAACTTAATGCATTTAATACAACTGTTTTAAAGGGATTTTGTTTACTTTTGTACACTATCTGTCAAAAGTTTTTAAACAGTAATATTTTATAATAATGTTTTTTAAAGAAGTCTCTTCTGCTCACCAAGCCTGCATTTATTTGATCCAAAATACAGCAAGAGCAGTAATATTGTGAAACATTTTTTATGATTTAAAAGAACTGCTTTCTATTTGAATATATTTTAAAATGTAATTTATTCCTGTGATTTCAAAGCTGAGTTTTTAGCATCATTACTCCAGTCACATGATCCTTCAGAAATCATTCTAATATACTGATTTGCTGCTCAAAAAAACATTTATTATTATTATTATGTTGAGAACAGCTAAGTTGATTTTTTTTTAGGTTTCTTTGATGAATAGAAACTTATTAGAATGACTTTTAATAAATCAGCTGGTCCTGATTTTTGAGTCACTGATGACTGAAGTAATGATGCTAAAAGTTCAGTTTTGATCACAGGAATAAATTACATTTTAAAATATATTCAAATAGAAAGAAGTTCTTTTAAATCGTAAAAAATATTTCACAATATTACTGCTTTTGCTGTATTTTGGATCAAATAAATGCCGGCTTGATGAGCAGAAGAGACTTCTTTAAAACACATTAATGTTCAAAAACTTTTGACTTGTATATTGTGTACATTAAATTTGTGTAATACGTTTAAATACAAACATTTTAAAGAAGTTTTTGTTTACTTTTGTACAATTTCATAATAAATGGATACATTTTGTAAATGTTTTAAGGACACATTTTGTTTGCTATTGTACAATAACAACTTTTTACATTTCAAACATGTTTTAAATACTTTTTTTTTTTTTTATTTCTTTGTCCTGCGTTGGGTCGCCAGTTCACATCCAGTGTAAAATCTTGGCTCCATATGAGTTTAGAAACAATAATTTCAAGTTTAAAGCATTAATTCAATGCTTCAAGCATTAATAAGTTAGTTTTATTTAAATGCTTATCTTAACTGAGTGGTAATACATGCCTGACCTGAACTTTTAAATTGACGTCACTAGCTTTGGTCCATTAGTTAGCTCTCTCTACATCCTGGTCAAAATCTACACCTTGAATTTTCACAATGTAATTCTGCTTTTCCACAAACCCCTGTTCTGCACCCAAATACAGGTGTCCTACAGACTGAGAAGGCAGCTGGAAAATGTGATTATTGTGGTGGACAATTGAAATAATCGTTTAAAATTATGTTTTGAGTATAATGGACCATTTATGAGCATTTAAGTTGGAATGATCCATATGATCTCACCTCCGTCTGGATCAGTGATGAAACATGAGTCTCTTCCTGAGATGGCCAGATGGAGAGTATTAAAGGGCCAGTTGGTCTCAATTCACCAAACAGACTCACAATCTGAGGGTCAAACTGATTTACCTGAGCAACAGCGATCAGCTGGAGAGAAAAGGGATTGGAATAATTTTAGCCAGCATTTCATACAGATTAGAAAGTTCAAATAAGGTCATACAGTACAAATGTATAGTCAATTTAAAAGTCTATTTTTAAAAAAAAACGACCATTTGTCAGTGAACTAATTCACATATCTAGTGCCACCAGATTGACATATACCTAAATTTTGGTGTCATATTGTCACTGAGTAGAGTTGAAACGAATTTCTCTCTTGGTAAAATGTTTTTTTACACTCCTTTGATTGCTTGGAAGTGTGAATTACTAGCACTGCAAATGTGTCAATATATAGTAGTTTAAGAGCCTGTTTAAGCCAAACGTTGTCCTTAATCTTTACAGATGTGAAGAGCAAACTGATTGTAGACCTCTAAGTTACTATCATCAAGCAGACTAAGAGATAAATTGAAAACTGAAGCAGTATGTTGTTGGGTTGTTTCTATTTGGTGAAGGCAAATAAAGAAATTAATCTTAAAGACATGCCCAGGTTACTGACAGAACATGTGCTTACCACAATAATCTTGTACATTAAAGTTTAACACTTAAGGAAAATCACTTGAACAGCCTGGATGAAGTGGCCATCCTTAAACACAATGGCTGGAATTGCTTGTTTAGTTTACAGCTCACACGTTTTCCTATATGTAAATTGGATTGCCACATTTCAGGTTAGCATCACAAAAGTATCAACGTTATTGTCCATTTATGTTTTTGTGTGAGCCTGATAGTCCACACACCTCTAATCTAACCTAATGAAAAATAAAAATGGAGACATGAATGGTAATGGGAAGATTTTACTCTAATTACAATAGCTTAACACCGCGCCATCAAACCCATGTGGAGGCGTTGTCAGTAGTTTAGAAAACAGTCTTTTCTCATAACTTTAAGTTCATTTGCTGAATCATTTGTGATATATAAATATTAACGCTTTAAATTAATCATTTTTAAATCGGGTTTATCATACCTAAAAATTCAAAAGAATCGATTCACAAACGTTGCAGCGTTTTCTCCGACCGCCAGATGGCGCTGCTCAACATGACGTGAATCTCACTGACTTCATATGGACACACGGAACATTATAAGGGAGCATGTCAATTTACGCTGATAACAGGTAAGCGAATTTAGCTCTGTATTTTTTTTTAACATATTTAAGTTTAAAAATAAAAGATATTTAAAAAAAAAAAAAAGGAATTCTCAGGAGCAGCTTAGGTGGAAGAAATAAAGGTGTTCGCAGATTACAGCTGAAGCTTATTCTTCCAATAATGCAAACATGCTGCTTAAATGTATAAATATTAAACATAAATATGACTTTTAGAGCCAAATAAACGATAAGGCACCTTTCAGCATTTCACACGGTTTAAAGACACTTCGATGCTTCCCCGCCTTTTTTTTACCAATAGGCAAGAATAGCAATTAAAAGTACGTAGATAACAAAAGTACATAATTATTTAATTATGTTGAGCCGTAAATAACAGCTATTATTTATAATACTTTATTATTTACAATTTCTGTGAACAATATTGTTTATATTTTGAAGCTGCTTTAAAAAACTCTATTGTATAAAGCACCATAGAAATAAAATGACTTCACTTAATGTGTTTAAATGAAAAATGTATGCAGATAGATAGATAGATAGATAGATAGATAGATAGACATTTGCAGGAAGTTCAAACGTGATTGTCGTCATAAATTGGTTATTGTCTGTGGTACCTTGGAATTATTAAATATACTCAGAATTTGAGAGGGAGGAAATATGCGCTCAGATTTCAGTGGAGCTCTGATTGGCTCCCGCTGAGTTGATTTGATTGGACGGCGCCGAGATGCTGCGCGGTGATTGGCTGAGACGCGCATGCTGGAATGACACAGACGCACATATGCGCTTGTCTGCACTGAGGGGCTCATGATCTGGAGTTTGAGTCACGAGAGCCACATCTGCACAGCCTGGATTGTACTGAAGGGTTTTTTTTTTTGTCTCTCAGAACAAATGTAAGTGCAAGACTTTATTCTACATTTGAACAGCCTCATGCATGTTTTTTTTTTTTTATCTGATAAAAGCTACCTGTATATGTTTTCCCAGCTTTTCTAATGCAAAAAAAAGCAAATAATTTATTTGTTGCTTTATTTTCACTTTTGCAAAGCATAATGTTTTATAAAACATTTATTTCTATTTCAGGAGTGTCTAAATTACTGGATTTGACTGTCATCATTCCAGAATCATGGTAAGCATGCTTTCAAAATCATCACTTCTCCACAGTCGTTAGTTCTTTGTGTTGTTAATTACCATAGATTGTTTACTCAGTAAAACTACACTGATTGGAATCACTTTACATTATGTGCTGCATAGGATTAGTTACTGTGAAGAAATGTCCGTTGCTGAAATTTCAGCATATGGGATGACATCTGCAGCCCATGTCAATCTGTGTATAGAAATAGAGTTAATGCCAGCCACTCAACTCTGTGTGTATGCTACTATTACTGCAAGCATGTGATTATTATGTTTCTTTAGATTTCTTTTTTTTAAAAAACACATGCAAGTTCTCTATGTGTCAAAAAGCCAGAAAAGCTTGCCAATCATGCATTAGACATGCATTAGGCACTTTGTGGCATTTATTAGAAATTAAAATGCATTTGGGTTTTAATATTGGCAGTTGCATTGTTTTTGAGTTGGGAACTGGGACTAACTTGTTGCTTACATTTTAAGACTGTTAATCCTAGATCATATTTTCTTTGATGTAACCCAGTATTTGGTATTGATTTTTGCAAATTTTAATGTCTATGAACCAGCTTCCTAATTGCATTTGACTCAGTGTATTTCAAATGAGTAAGCTATTGTGCTTCCGTTTTTTGATTATGATTTGTGTGTGTATTTGTGTACATGGATCTGACAGCATGGATAGAAGGTGTGGTAATTACTCTATTGAAAAGATTTGTTCCAGGTGTGGCTAGTAACAGGTTTATTCTAACTGATTTTGATTTGAAGGTAGTAGTCATCCGTCCTTTTGATAGCTGGGCGTGAGTGCGTCCACATGATGTGCATTCACCGGTTATTCGGTTGCCCTCTACCTAGAATAGAGTGGTTTTTCAGCTCCTCCAGACAAATAGAGCCATGCCCTCTCTAACAGAGCTCATGCAGGTCCAAGCCTGTCTAAGGAGCACGATTAGTCAATCTAAGGAAAACAAAATCAAAGGGAGGGTGACCCAAATTTTATATAGACTTATTTTTAAATTGATGCTTAAGCTCAATTAATAATGATAAGGATAAGATGAATAAAATGATAAAATTAGAATTTTTCAAGTGTATTAAGTTTAATTAAGCTTATTAAGCTTACCAATATAAAGTAATGCAATTTAAAATTAACTTAAAAGTTAAGATAAAAATTAATTTAAATTATTATTTACACAAATAAATGTATACATATACACTACAAGTCAAAAGTTTTTGAACAGAAAGATTTTTAATGTTTTCTTAAAGTCTCTTCTGCTCACCAAGCCTGCATTTATTTGATCCAAAATACAGAAAAAAAACTGTACAATTTTGAAATATTTTTACTATTTGAAATAACTGTTTTCTATTTGAATATATTTTAAAATGTAATTTATTCCTGTGATTTCAAAGCTGAATTTTCAGCATCATTACTCCTGTCTTCAATGTCACATGATTCTTCAGAAACATTCTAATATGCTGATTTGCTGTTCAAGAAACATTTATTATTATTATTATTATTATTATTATTATCAATATTTAAAACAGTTGAGTACATTTTTATTTTATTTTTTTTCAGAATTCTTTGAGGAATAGAAAGATCCAAAGGTCAGCATTTATCTAAAATAAAAAGCTTTTGTAACATTATACACTATGCCATTCAAAAGTTGATAAAGAAATTGATCAAAAGTGATGATAAATACATTTATAATGTTACAAAAGATGTCTATTTCAGCAAAATGCTGTTCTTCTGAACTTTCTTTTTGAGCAGCAAATCAGAATATTAGAATGATTTCTGAAGGATCATGTGACTGGAGTAAGGCTAAAATGCTTTGACATCACAGGAATAAATTACATATTAAAATATATTAAAATAGAAAACAGTTAAATAGTAAAAATATTTCAGAATTCTACTGTTTTTGCTGTATTTTGGATTAAATAAATGGAGGCTTGGTGAGCAAAAGAGACTTATTTAAAAACATTAAAAAATCTTACTGTTCAAAAACTGGTAGTGTATATTTACATTTTTCAAATTTTGCACCCAGTAGTCTTACCATGTCTTTCTATCTTTTTGCAGTTGTGTCTGCAGGAATCAAACGACTGTCTGCGGGAGCAGATGCGTTATATGATGCGATCCCTGCAGGATCTGAAGCATTTGCGGCGGAGCTGCGCAGCGCCCCCTGTCGGACCTCCAGTGAGGTTGCGTGCTTGTAAGCAGCTGATAGCCCAACGGGAACGCCGAGCACGGCTGAGGATCAGCGACGCCAGTGAAGCTAGCAGTTACGACTCTGCCTGTTGTCTGTCCAACTCTTTGGAAGAGGAAGACTCTACGGGCGGCCCATCGGCTGTCAGCTCACCGAGCAGCGAGCGTAGTCTAGAGTTCGATTCGGGATACTCTGAGGCCTCCTGGCCGGATGAAGGAGTGGTGTTACGGCGCACCAAAAACATCCGAGTATCTTCATCTGCGTGTCTTCGCACCAACCAGCCTTCCAACACCCGAGTGCGTCCTAAGTCCACCTCAGATGCTTGTCTAGAAAGTTGGACGTCGTTTGAGACCGCGAGCGACCCTGACGACTGGACTACGTCGCTACTGACGCGCGGACGCAACCGGCAGCCGCTAGTGCTGGGAGACAACAGTTTTGCCGATCTCATTGAGAACTGGATGGACTTACCGGAATGCCCGGAACAGATGGAACAAAAGCACAGTTCTGGACGCAGTTTTGCTAAAGACTTCTTGGTGAACGTCAAACGGAGGATAGCTGGGATTTCACGGAGCGCTGATGGGAGAAGAAAGTCATCAGATGTCACAAAACTGAGTAAATCAATTGTGGCTGCCAAACGATTTTCTTGCCAGGTTGATGTACAGCACAAAACGCCATTCTTTTATAAATCCCACACAGGTCTCAACGAACTGGACACAGATTTCTACCAGTTTACGGCTTTAATGAAATCTGGAAGCAGAATGCCCATTGTCTGTAATGACATTATTGGGTACATTTGACTGCAGTGTCTTTATAAACTCTCAGACTGAGTGCACAATATCTCCTGGAGAGACTAATTATTTTTTTATGAAAAGCTCTGTTCGTAATTCTGTGTAAAATGCACAAAAAATAAAAACATTTAAAATTCATATTGGTTATTGTATTAGTCTTGGTTGGCGGCCTAACTGATCTGAATGAATGAAATGAAACTAAACTGTTTTTTTTCTCAAACACATTAGGTGATAATATTCACTCAGGCTGTTATTATCACAAAATAAACCCAGACAGGCTAAAAAGGGGCCAGATATGAAGAGAAATGGTCCTTTATCACCCCGAAGGGGTTTATTTTGTGATAACGACAGGATTAATGTACATTATCAAGCTGTATTTACACTTAAACACACTGCTGCTCAAACACTTAGACACATTCAATTAATTAAAAGTGACAGTAAAGATATTTATAAAGTTACAAAATATTTATATTTAAAAAAAAATGCATTGGTTTCCACAAAAAAAATATATTAAGCAGCACAGCTGTTGTCAAAATTGACTAATTAATAAAAAATGTTTCTCGAGCAGCAAATCAGCGTATTAGCATGATTTCTGAAGGATCATGTGACATTTCAGTTTTAATATAACAGGAATGAATCACATTTTGAAATATATTCAAATGTAGTGTTGTTTTTATTATAACAATATTTCATAATATTTCTGTTTTTACTGTATTTTGATCAAATACACTACCAGTCAAAAGGTTTTGAACAGTAAGATTTTAATATTTTTTAAATTAGTCTCTTCTGCTCACCAGGGCTGCATTTATTTGATCCAAAGTACAGCAAAAACAATACAATTTTGAAATATTTTTACTATTTAAAATAACTTTTTTTTTATTTTTGAATACATTTTAAAATGTAATTTATTGCTGTGATTTCAAAACTGAATTTAGCATTATTACTCCAGTCACATGATCCTTCAGAAATCATTCTAATATTCTGATTTGCTGATCAAAAACGTTTTTTATTATTATCATTATTATTATTATTATTATGTTGAAAACAGCAGAAGAACAGCATTTATCTGAAATAGAAATCTTTCGTAACATTATAAATGTCTTTATCATCACTTTTCATCAATTTAAAGCATCCTTGCTAAATAAAAGTATTAATTTCTATAATTTCTTGCCAGTTTCTTTAGTAATATTTTTTACTGATTAAAAAAAAAAACAGTTATTTTAAATAGTAAAAAATATTTCTGAATTTTACTGTTTTTGCCGAAGAAAAAAAAACAAAAAAACATTTGAAATCTTACTGTTCAAAAACTTTTGACTGGTAGTGTAAATGCAGCCTTGATGAGCATAAGAGACTCAAAAACATTAAAAATCTTACCAACCCCAAACATGTGAACAGTTTATAAGCAAAAAATAATATTTTTTAATCTTTTAAGCACATATTTTAAATGTGCCGTTTCTCTACTCGTTCAGTTATATCCTTGAACCAGTTTTCGTTATTATAAACAGCTGAAATTATTTATAGCAGCTTACAGCAGCAGACAGGAACGTGGTGTTCCTTGGACTACAAGTTCTTGCTTTTTGATGTCTCTGGAGGGGAAAAAGAATTTGAGCAGAAAGCTTTTTAGTAATGGCAGAGAGGCTGTATCAACACGAATATCTCTGGTGGCCCCAGCAGCATGTGTTAAATGAGGTAACCCTTCTTGCGTCCCTTTACGACCACATGGGGACAAATCCACAGCAGCTGGATAGAGGGTGAAGACGTTGACTTTAGCTTCATTAAGCTTTAGAGTGCCTCAGTTATCAGACTAATGCATCCTACGACACTGCAACTTGTGCAAACTCATGGATATGTCTCCTTAAAGACTTATTAATCATTTTTGGTTCATTTGAAAGATTTGCAGTCACAGATGGTGACCGTAGAGTCATAAAAGTCTCCTACACGGTGAAGGCTGTTCTCACCGTATGAGGTCAGAGTTAATGAATCAAGATTTGCAAGATAATAACAGGAATTAATGACGAATGCATAACGGCCTGCTGTCTTGACCTCAGACATGCCGAACGGACATACTGTAAGAGAAGAGAGAAATACTCGGTATGTTGTTTATCCTGGCCTTTGTGTGGAAAAAGTGAATTACCGTGCCAGTAAAATCAGGCCTTATCCCTAAACAGTCTTTAATTTACTGTGCTTATAAAAAAACAATTTATATTTAAGGCTTTTTCTTTTTCCATTGAGGTTACATGGAACAGATGGACCGAGTTGCCAGTGGACAAGTGGAAACACGGGATTGCACTTAGGGTTTAGAGGGAAATACATTACGGCCAACGTGTGCCTTGTCAGACGTAGTAAGAATATCCAGGAGCCTCGTGCCTCACTCCTCGGAGACAATTTTGGCAATGTGACTTCAAAATTCGTCCAAGATGATTCAAATAACTTAAGGAGAAAAACAAAAGACTCTTAATAGATCCAGGTCAACTTGAGTATTTCATGTTTATGCGTGGAAAAAGCATATAAGATTCATTGACACTAGAAGCACTTTAGCACTACTTCTTCTGTAGTCAATACTCTTTTACCTGTAATTCAACTGTCATGGTTTGCAACAGTTTGACACATTTATAGCTAACTACCTGAATTATAACACATCTGGTTTAAAGGAATAGTTTACCCAAAAATGAATATTACCCCATTATTTATTCACCCTCAAGCCATCCTAGGTGTACATGACTTTCTTCTTTCAGATGAATACAATCTGAGTTAATTTTAAAATTAGCCTATAGCCTTGTGGTTAGGGCATCAACATATAGAGCAACTGTGCTCATGACGACCCGAGTTCAAATCCCGCCTCAAGGTCCGATCCTGCTCCCCTCTCTCTTCCCAGTACATTCCTAACAGCTCTCCACTGTCCTCTCACAATAAAGGTGTAAAAACCCCTTAAATATAATTTAAAAGAAAAAAGAAAGTCATATACACCTAGAATAGCTTGAGGGTGACTAAATCATGGGGTAATTTTCATTTTTGGGTGAACTATCCCTTTAATGACAGACACATAGTAGCGCAACTATGTGTGTTGCAATGTATTCGCCAGGCATTTGCGTACTTGTCTACTGCTTGTTTATATTCTTAGTCTGACAGCGTCTTCTGTTGTCACCACATTTATTTAGTTGTAAAGACTGAAATGTCAAATGTTGGTATTGTAAGATTCCTCACATGCATGAAAGCTCTGTCTACTGGTGATGTTTGCCGTCTGTGTTGTACAAAAGCAAGCGCTGAATGTGTGCCAGCTTTTACAGTGTGTAAGTGTGTGTGGAGTGTGTTAATTGAAGTAAACGTGTAAGTGTGTGAGGGGGCCAGATGTCAATGCTTTCAGACTGTGTGCTGCGGGGGCAGCCATTCAACCAGTCAGCCCAGACCAGACGCCCTGAGACAGAATCATCACCTCTGTCTGTGTTAGCAAACACTGTGGAGAAGCTTCCAGTTCCAGCTCAAATACATCTTAAATTAACAAAAGCACATGACTGCCACTGTCAGTGTGTGTTTACCACAATCACTGACTTCCCGGTCATCCTTCTCATGCTTTGCATTCCACAATCACACTTAATATAATACTGAATTTATATATCAACATATACTGGAAGGGGAAAAATGTGGATAGCTTGTTTTTCTAAAGATAAAATTGCAATATGATGTATTTTATAATAAGATGGCTGGCTAAAATGACTTCTGCTCCAATTAGTGAACATGCTTTGAATTCTCAGTGCAGGTTGAGAGAGGTTTTTCTAATTGAATACACGGTGAGCATCTAGAGTGGAAACGTACGCTGACTCTGGTGGTCATATACCTTACAATAGAGTCAAGAGGAGACAAGAGATTCCTGCCAACAGCCCCCAATTAGCTGAAAAGCATTTTGACAACCTCCAATGACACACTGATGTCACGTTAGACCGATGTCCAAGTGTTAACACCTGTGTCAATGGGGCAGTTAACCTCTAATGCAAATCTCTGCATTAACAGTTTAAATGGTCAATTCAGATTTGGATTAACTGGTTTATGAACTATTTAATAGATTAAAATAAGTAAGGAAGCTTAAACATAAAAGGAAGCGTGGCCTAAATTAAATTGGAGTTTTACCACGTGAGGGGAAATCCCTGTTCTAGTCTAACAGGTATTTATTTTGTTACACATTTTAGTGCACAATGGAATTATGGGCGTTTTTCCACAATTCCCTTGAAACTGGAAAAGTAAGCCCTAAGACTGTAGTGATGCGCCCAGGAAATGTCATCAAACCCCTTGGAAGGCTGAGACATTTCCAAAGAACGTGACTGCTGAAATAGGGTGAATTAAACACGAGGAAGAAAACACGTTCAGACTCGCCGGCTAATGCTTGTTGTCTGTGTATGCGCCGTCTGCTATTCTTCAAAAGAAAACGGTCCTATTTTTTTGTGTGTGCCTTTTCTGTGCATACTCCTCCACTCATCCCCCCTCATTAAAAGCAGAGTTCACCTCTTGAATTAGTATCCCGGTCTATTATACTAGTCAGTCAACCAGCCGCTAATGGCCTGGCAATGTCAGGAAAATGTTAATGCACACATTAGCGCTTTGTGTGTGTGTGTGTGTGCAGATGTGTACATTACTGCTTCTACGTGTTCTTCGCTGCCTAATTGGACAACAGTGCATTTGGGCTCACTCAGATTGTACGTTTCTATATAAAAGCCTTAAAACACACACACACACACACACATCTGTATGTTCGTATCAGCAAAATGTGGGCTACATTTTGAAAGGAGAAAGCATTACATTAATACACTGCAATTATGTCATTATATCAAGAGCAGTAATGCATCTCAGAGGTAAACTGAAATGTGCAAAGGCAGACTGTCATAGACATTTATTTGTTATATGCACATATATATGTTTTAATGAAATATAAAATTGAATAAAATTATAACATTTTTAAACTGCTAAATTGTTGTCACATTTTATTGCACTGTGTAAAATAGGACATAAATGAGCAGGAATGTTATACGGCAACCACCAATGGGAATGCACAGGATCTGTCAGAAAAGCATTCTGGGTGTTTGATTTATACAGTGGTAGTTGTTCATTTTGCTCACAATATGATGTATGCACTATAATGATTTTTGTTTTTAGGAACAAGAACACTTTTTTCGTGCTACAAATCACACAAAAAGAAAAATATAGCTGCAAGCAGCAATTATCGGGGTTCAAGTGCTTTAAGGCCTTTTAGCATATGTGTAAAAAGGAGTTATGTTTTATTAGATGGACAAGACCATTTACAGCCAATGCAGGCAATTTACTAAGGAAATACATGGATTTTAAAGCTTCTTAACAATTATAGTGCCACCTATGGTCCGATCTCCATAAAATTTTGCATGCTTGTTTAGAATCATTTTGCATGTCCCCACCTAATTTTCGTTTTGTAGTTATAAATTTTTGCATTCACTTGACCATGCCCCTTTTCTAAATGACCCCATTATAGCTACCCAAATGGTGAAGCTCAACATTTTTTTTGATAATTATTGATCTGGAGAGTCCAGAGAATTGAGAGTTGAGTGAAAAACCTAGGACTAGTTTGGAATGAAGAATTTGATTGACAGCAGTGGTTCTTGAGGCAAAGTTGCTCAGTATGAGGAGATCTATCAAATGATATGAGTGTGGAATGCCATGTAATTACAGAGGCATAAAACTCGTTATGATATGTAAAACTCGTTATGAATTACTTTCAAAGTTCTTACAGACCTCTAGGCCTATGAGTCGAACATGCCCACCAAGTTTCGTTCCAATTGGCCTCTGTTAACCTTTTCTAATAGGCGTGCAAAATTCATTGGCTGATGGCGGCCATGTTTTTTGAGATACACAAATGTCCTTACAGACGCTTGTGGCACTTTGGACAAAGACACCTCATACCAACTTTCAAGTCAATCGGACCAATGCGTGTGTAGTTATAGATGTTTTAGTTTTTTTTCCCCCGGTTATAACGCCGCCAAGTGGCCAAACTCCACTTTTTTTAAAATGTGACATCAGATTGAGCTCTAACATACTAACAGTTGCTCTAACATACGCATCCTGTCATGACGATGAGTTGAAAGTTCAACTTCTGCTCTGATTTGGTTCTGATTGGGTGAAAAACCTAGGACTAGGACTAGGTTTTTCAAAAAATCTAAATTTTCCAGGGTCACAATCGAATCTGATTTGGTAGTTAACGGTTTAGGATTTATGAGCAATTTCATACTTTTGATTGCTGTAGTGCCACCATCAGGCTGATTGGAGAATGCTGATCCTTGGCCATTCTAAGACACTTGAACCCCTAAAAAAAGAGAAAGAAAGAAGGGCCTTTAGTGTCATTTCTAACATTTTAATTTTAGTTCCGCTTTGTCTTTGTGCTGCTCAAGTCCTGTCAATTGAGGATAAAACACCTGACCTGACCTGCTGTATTTTCTGACATGTAGAGGTGCTGCATTTGTTATTTATGGTATTTTTAAAAAATGTTCTTTCTTTCTCTCTCTTACACACACACACACACGGCAAGTCATCCGCCGGTTTTCGAACCCAGGTGAATGTGATGAATACCCATCTCTCTGCAGGACCTCTGGGTAAACAGAGTGGATTCTGGGTAAACAAGAATCAGTCAGGATGAAGACCATAGCTGTCACTCAGAGGTCAATCCCTCCCCTCCTTCAGAGAGAACTACCTTCGACAGAGAAAAGAACATTTGCCGTTGACAGGATTTGAGCAAATCCATAATTGCACTGCAGTAGTGTGTTTTTCTGGACATTTAACTCTCTCATTGATCACATTCAAACATAATAACAGTCATAAAAAAACTCTGCTCTGTTTAATGTAAAGCAACCCTTCTGATGTGCCATATCCACTAGGTGAATTTGAAGCCTCATCTGTAACCCAACACTTAAGTTCATGGGAAAGGAACAGGCCTGTAGGCAGAATCGACAGCGTATCCCACGAGGCTTTGCAGCGCTGTTCTCATGGTTATGAGGAAGGCCAAACGTGGCCTTCAGGGTCACAGGCCATTTCCCTCTGCTGGCCAAACATGATCTTTCACAGGCCAATAATAAATTGTTAAGCACGAAGGCAGACTCTGCTATGAAGTTGTAATACTCACAAACCGTGGTTTATTTTTCTTACCTTTGAGAATGTAAATCTGGGTCAGGGTTGATCTGCAGGGTTAACTGTGTGAATGTTGCTTTGTTTTAATTCACAATCGTGAACAGAAAAAGTTTGGGGAGCTGTTTCAAATCAGTCTCACTATACTGACAGAGTATACAAGTATGATCAATGTTAACTTAGTATTTAAATCTTTAAAAGTTTCTGAAAAATCAAACATATCCCTTAAATCTTTTCTGGTTTTGTAAAGTTTAGAGGGTTGCACTTACATCACGATTTGGTCGGATGTGCAGCCATATTGGCAATACTCGGATTTAAAGACCCGTAGGAGCAATATTAATTATTAGCCTAATATTTCAACTACCTGACCATAAATGATAGGAACAAACACTTTTGTTGTCAGAATTCTTGCCCTGGAAATCCTAGTTCAGTTTGGCCAACCAAAATGTGTCAGTCTTTTGCACTCTTCTCCTTGATTTGTGATAACTTTTGGCAGACTATAGTACTTCAAATTTTTTTCCAGGTCCAACCGATTAGTACAGCCCAAAACATGACAATAATTGACCATTTTCCTCAGCAATAATTAGCTAAATATGCAAGTCAGAGGCATTTTAGTTTTTCCGTTAAGCCACTATTTTAAATTTTTATTGAAAATAAGTACGATTAAAATCATTTAGTGTATTAAGCTACTTAATAAAATGACATAAACCACAATTAATGGACCTTTCTCACGTTTTCGTGTTTCTCATAGCGGAAGTCGTCATAGTTGGGTAAAATCCAAGAGCAGTGAATGGGAGAGTATCACAAATATATTTTATGCATTCCCATTTGCTTAAGTATCAAAAGGAAAAACTCCACGATAGTGTTTTCACGACTTTCAGTCAAAGGAAAAAAATTGAGAGAGACTAATATCAGCAGTCACAAGAAAGAACGATGTCAAATTTACTGTCCCTTCCATAGACGCTGCATTAGAAACACCCTCGCATTAGCTTTAACTCGTTTTTTGTAACTTGATGAAAAGGTGATATAATACAAAATTAATTATTAGTTATTAATGTCCTTTTTTTTTTTTTAATTAAAATATGAAAAAATGTCAAGGGTTTATGATGATGATGACCGTTGAAACGCGTCATCACAGTCTTGTGAAAAGGGTCCTTTGTGCGGGCCATCACTGATAGAAGTCAAACAAAAGAGGTAACGTTAAATCGCTTTTTTTTCAAGCTGCATGTGGACGATTAGTGCTTCTACTAACGCGAGAACTATTTCGCTTCTCTCCGAAATGTTTTTACGAACTGCAGACGCTCATATACGTAAGTTCCAGTAAGTTCGGCCGGTGTTTGAGACTCGCAAAACAACAACTGAATGAAATAACGCCGTTCAGAGGAGGTTCAGCGTTCCTACGCGCCAACCGCAAGATTTTAAAGGTAAGATATGGGATTTACGTGACAGCTCTTACGCTAACTGTTAGTAGGATATTGAGCTAGTGTATGTTTGGACGTTTAAGCGTTTTGGCAAGCTTCCTGCTGTGACAGTGGTAACGGTTTTGGAGACTGCTGTAGTCGTCAAACCTATATAGCACAAAGATGAGGCAGTCACCAGCGCTTTCCAACGCTGGGCGAATGGATGTTAGTGCACGCGATTCTCTGTCATATTATACTATTTATTATTCGCATAGTCTTAGTAGAGAGATAAGTAACTGGACAGTCGTATGTGATTAGTAACAATATTAAGGTTGAATATCTTATCTGTGGTGGTTGAGGCAGACAACGTCTCTTATATTTCCTGAGGTGTCACAATGAAGACAGATGATCGTTTAGTGCCAAAAGTTAAGTGGAGGGAAACGGTTTTTCTACAGAAAGAGAATAACACAGGATAAGATATGTGAGAAAATTACTACAGAAGTCAGCTAAAATCGGTTGCTTCATGTTTCAGGGTTTGTTTTTTTAGCCTAAGCGGTTTACTTCCTTTACGTTACTCCTTCACTACATAAGAATATGGACTCTGCTATTTTTACCATTGTGCAAGAGAGCAGATCTTTTTTGGAAATGTATGTGTGTGAGTAACAAAACCCTTCAGGCTGTTCCCCATTACAAATCCAGAATCCGTGGAGTCACGTTCACTGCATCAGAATCAGGCATGATCTGAATTCGCTGTGGTTTAGTGGACTTGTGGAAAAAGGGGAAGAAAAGAGACAACTTTGGCCTACAGATGCACAGACACACCTAATTTACAAAGAATGGAAAAACACATGCACACCTCTGGAAACAGTTGGTGTTGCTTTATTTGCTGGGTTTCATTGTTGTTCATAAGTTTCATTCATGTTCCTGATGTCAGTTTTGATAAAACTAAACTGAAGCTGAACTACAGTCAAAAGTTTTTGAACAGTAAGATTTTTAATGTTTTTGTAAAGATGTCTACTCTGCTCACCAACCCTACAGCAGAAACATTTAAAATATTTTTTTCTATTTTAATATATTTTAAAAGGGGAAGATTATACAAATTAATACTTTTATTTAGCAAGGATTGTTTATATTGATCAAAAGTGATGATAAAGACATTTATAATGTTACAAAATATTTTTATTTAATATAAGTGCTGTTCTTCTGAACTTTTTGTTCATCAAAGAAAATGGTACAAATTCTACTCAGCTGTTTTCAACGTAATAATAAATGTTTTTTTAACAGCAAATCAGAATATTAGTATGATTTCAGAAGAATCATGTGACTGGAGTTTCTAAAGAGTTTTTAAAAATTCAGCTTTGAAATCACAGGAATAAATTACATTTTAAAATATATTCAAATAGATTACAGTTATTTTAAATGGTAGAAATATTTCACAATTTTACTTTTTTGCTGAGCATAAGAGACTTCCTTGAAAAACATTAAAAATCTTACTGTTCAAAAAATATATAATTTTTCCATATATTGTCACATACATCTGTGGGAGGCAGAAAAATAAACAGGGTTTATAAAATAATTAGAGAAGTCAGTTTTACTTAAGGAAAAAAATATATTAATAAAAAATGCATGTCTGAATCATACACAGTAAGATCAATAACATGCATTTAGAAAACAGTTTCCATTTCTTGCTTACTTTATTATGTAAGTTCTCCAAGTTTCTCCTTAGATGTTTCTTCTGAGCAAAAGAAGAAAAAATATATTTAAAGTAAGATGTATTTAGCTTGAATTGGATAAACATCTGCTAATTATAAGCATATATTTTTGTGGCACTCAGAGCTTTTCACTCATGCAAGAATAGCCAGTCAGTTTCTGAATATCACCACAGTGCTGTGAACTGAGCTGTGTCACATGTGCTTCAGGTCAGAGGTGAGACTCTGTTTGTTTGAAAGTATATGCATCTTTACAGCCACAATAAGCAGAAGGTGCCACTGTGGACACATAGAGAGAGTACTCCACATTCCTCCATGTCTTTGCTATAAAGATCAGTGTATGTGTGTTTGTTCTGAATAGGAGAAAGAAAGCATTTAGATTCATGACAGATTTTATTACGCTTTAGGTGACAATTGTGTTTACTTAACAACACATATTGCATATTTTACAGGTTTTTATGTATAGCTTTTCTGCAAATTTGTGATTTAAAATGCAATTTTAAACAAAATCCAGGTTTGCTTGTTGAGTTTTGTGACTATATGTGATCCTACATGTGTGGGTCAAAATTATAGAGTTTTCTTTTATGCCAAAAATCATTAGTATATTAAGTAAAGATCATGTTCCAAGATATTTTGGAAATGTCCTACTGTAAATATATCAAAACCTAACTTTTGATTAGTAATATACATAAGTGCTTCATTTGGACAACTTTAAAAGCGATTTTCTCAATATTTAGATTTTTTTGAACCCTTAGATTCCAGATTATCAAATAGTTATATCTTGGACAAACCTCCTAACAAACCATGCATCAGTGGAAATCTTATTTATTTATTTTCGGATGATGTATAAATCTGAATTTTAAAAAATTGACCCTTGTGACTGGTTTTGTGGTCCAGGGTCACATATGACTAAAAAACTACTACCTGCTATTATTATTACTACTACTAAATAAAAAAAATATATATATTAAATAAAAATGAACATTTTTATTATTGTAATATTTCTGTAAATTAAAAAAGTATTTAAATTATTACAATAATTTTATTTTGCATTACAACTATTTACAATGCTAATATTTATGGCTGTCTTAATTTCTTTGGTTTCAAATGTTTATCAAAAGTTTGATAAGAAACTGGAAAAAACTCTTTTGTTGTCAAGCGCTTCATGTTACAAGTTTGAAAGGATTAGCTTTAGGTTGGCACATGCCTTTTGCGATTTGATACTTGCACTAAGCCATTTTGGTTTTATTCAATTTATCCCTACTTTTATGCATATTTTCACTAATTCAGCACCTCTAAAGCTTAAATGTGTGTTCTAGAGCTTGTGATGTTTATTCAACATTATATAACAAAATATGACATTGAAAGCCATCATTATCCATCATTTTTAAAAGTATGACAGATGGAAAGGCCTTAAAAACTGTGAAGTGCCTAATAACATCCTGTCCCGTTTCCCCTTCCCATTTCATCATCACCATATGAAAAGTCAGTCTCACTTGACGCGTTAAGCTTACCACTTGCATAATATGCTATTATATGATCACATTCATTCATATTCATGTGGTCCTGAAGAATCAAGAGGTCTTATGAACAATGTGGTCCATGACCTCTGTTGACCCACAACGCCTTTCATCAGCAAAAAACTGGTGCTCTCAGAGCCCGGCTGATGTCTGAAACACAGGAAATGGTTTGGAATGGAGGAGTGGATGTTCTTCTGGCCTTGCTACAGTTGGAATGGGACTCGCAGTGATAAGGACACACAAACTCTCTTTATTTCTGTCTTTCTGTCTGTCTCTCACACACACACACGCACAAAGCCGGGTCTGTTGAGCTCTGTGGCTGGCTGCAGGGGTGTAAAGTGCAGATGAACAGTGAGCGACCGCCGGTGGCGACCATGATGTCACCCTGTGTGGTCACATAAAGACTGGCTTTTGGGAGACAGGAAGCTGAGGTCAGAGCCCCGACCCTGATGCGGATCGACGCTGTGGCGGACAGTAGAATAGACACGTCAAGTGGTGTCCCACTGCAGACGCATAGAAGAGACTGACTCAGTATGTTACAGTGTGAATGAGGGAGGGAGGAAGAGTTTGTGGCTGTGTGTTTGTGTCTTCTTGGACTTCCTGTGTGTGTGTTTGAATATTCCATTCAAATTTGAGCTGTTTTATTGGTCTGTTGCTCCTATTGTTCTTCTTCATTAAAATCAAGCTGTAATGGACAGCATTTCAAGAGATGCATGATGTTGCTGGCCAATATTAGATTATTCTTACAATTACTTTCCGGTCATCTAACACATTTACAATTATTTAAATTCAGTCACTTGATTAAATGTAATCTTTAACACACCTCCAATTTGATACTGTACATTGTAATGTTTTTGATGCCTAAATTGTAGCATTTAAAATGTGTGATTTTAGTTTTAAGTGTTTTATTTTTATTTTTTAGACAAAAAAGATTTTTCTGATTTATCAGCTCTTGGCCTTAACATAATAATAATAATAATAAAGTATTAGCATAAATTGCACTTAATGTAAACTGTTTTAACAAAAAAAAAAATGAATATATGTGACTCTGGACCAAGAAACCAGTCATAAGGGTCAATTTAATTTTAAACTGAGATTTATATATATATAATCTGATTAAAGCTGAATAAGCATTTCCGTAGATGTATGGTTTGTTAGGATAGGACAATATTTGGCCGAGATAAATCTATTTGAGGGTGCAAAAAAATAAATATATTGAGAAAATCGGCTTTAGAGTTGTCCAAGTGAAGCTCTTAGCAATACATATTACTAATCAAAAATTACATTTTTATATTTTTACGGTAGGAAATGTACAAAATATCTTCATGGAACATGATCCTTACTTAATATCCTAATGATTTTTGGCATAAAAGAAAAATCTATAATTTTGACCCATACAATGTATTTTCGGCTATTGCTACAAATATATATCAAAATTTTAGTCAAAAAAAAAGTATATTAAAGTATAATGAAAGTATAGGCTCAATCACAACATTTATGTTAGCATTGTCAGTGCAGATTTACATACATACAGATTTATATACAAACTATTTTATTAACATTTATATTTATATTATTCATATTTTTAAGGGGCTGTTCACACAGAAAACGCGGTCTTATTTAGTCTTATTTAGCCAATAAAATACCCATGCAGTACCAAGTGCAAACCGGATTTTGCCTTGGTTTTACAAACTGACAAATTGAAATAATTGTCTGTGGTTAGTGAATCTGGAGCTTTCCTTTAAGTACCTCTACTTTTTACCACTCTATCTTTGTTTTATTCCCTGTTTTGTTTGATTGCTATGTTTAAATGTGCTATATAAATAACATTTACTTACTTACTTACTAAGTATCTCCTTATTGCATAAGTGCATCTGTATTTTCCCCTCATTTATGCAAACAAGAGCTTGTTTTTCTATGCCTGCTGCCAACTTAGCGGCACAAATGCTTGAGTATTATAAGAGCAAACCAGACATGACGGTTTGAATTTTGTCCTCAGACAACACCGTTGTGGCAATAGCTTTCTCATTAAACTGAATACATGGAGATCATTGCTAAGCCTGAGCGATGATGTAATACTGTATTGATGCTCTCTTTGGGTTAATCTCAATGGCTCTTGTATAAGAGCTGTCTGCTCGTCTGGATGGGCGGCAGTGGCCGAAGAGGAAGTCAGCGGGCAGTCTTGTGGCCTAGAGAGAGTATAGAGAGAGATGGAGAAAGGAGAAAGAGAGGGAAAAAGGGTCTTGTGAAGGGTCACATGACTGCCGCGCTAACCGTATGACCTCGGTGTGGATAATGCTCTTTTTCATAACCAAAGAATTAACATTCTTCCCCTCTTTGCTCCCTTTACATTTTTTAAAATTCCTTAATTGATTTATTATTAAATTTTATTTATAATTTTTTTTATAAAATTGTATTAATTTTGTTATTTTAATCATTTGTAACATTTTATACATTTTATTAATTTATTCATGTTAATATATAAGGGCCGTCTTGAGAAAATAATTTTGTCTTAAAAAAATTATTTTGTGTGCATGCAAGTTGTATAATATCCAAGGTACACATTTCTAATAATTGTGCAGCTAATTCTCATGTTGTGTTTTCAGAAAGGTTTGGAATAATTGTCCTCTCCCCAGATTTGTCACTACCGAAACACAGTAATATATAATTTAATAAGAAGGGTTATATTGACTTATTTTGCTTACATCGTCCGTGTAAATATATATATATATATATATATATATATATATATATATATATATATATATATATATATATATATATGTATGTATATATATATATATATATATGTATGTATATATATATGTATGTATATATGTATATATATATATATATATATATATATTTTTTTTTTTTTTTTTTTTTTTTTTTGAAAAAGTGTTTAGAGGCAAATCAATAACAATTACAATTTTAATAATATTTCAAGTTTTATGAGATTTGTTGTATTTTGAATCTAGGTTTTTTTGTAAAAGGCAAAAAGTTGATCATACAGATGTCAAACTTAAGGATTAGTTTGAATATACATTGAACCAAACACTATCATGACATATATTTTGTTTTTGACCAAGCATCCCATGTTTCGGTCCTGACAGCACATTTTCAGTAGTGACAGTAATGTTTTGGTAGCGATCACATTACACAATTTTAGCCCACATACTATAACACTACTGAAACATACTAAAATACTAAAACAATTGCATATTACGTGTTCCCTTTTGCCAGACGTTTCGGTTGTGACTGTTTCGATATCGAAAATTTTATGGAATAACACCCAAAAAAACATATTTTCACTTAAAAAAATAAAAATATACAACAACAACAATGGAATAAAATGCAAAATTTATTTTAATATCATTCAATATCTTAAGTTGCAATTTAGGAGTTAGGGACAGCCACCTCCCAATTGCACGTACCCACTAAATGATGATTTTATATATATTAAGCTTACTGATATTTTAAATAATATTGTGGGTTTCAATAGATAATAAAAGGATCTTAGTAAACATCTAAGATTTGAATACTTTTTAAATGTGTTTTTTGATTGTGGGACAGCAGTTTGCACCAATTCTGTAGAATGGCCCATATACTTTTTTAAAGAGTAAACCTTGTTCAATTTAAGACATAAGATCACTTTATTAGACAATGTTAAATATTCCCCTGGGAATGCTGTTATGAACTTGTACTTTTTAATATATTAAACATTTGACATTTTTTCTCTGTGAGTAATAATTTGCACTGTGGTGTTTACTCTTGGCGAGTTGAAAGGTGAGAGGGATAGATGGCAAGTGTGAGCGACCCGTTTTCCTACACCTGGACATCTGCAACCTCAAACTCGCCTGTCAAATCATAGTACACACACATGAAATACTGACCTGCCAACTGAGTTAAACATTAAACTGTGCACACAAGCCCCACTGCCAAACACTTATACGTAGCTGAAGCAGAGAAAGAGACTGAGAGATTTAGTTTTGTTCCAAAACCTAGTAAACTTTAAATATTCAGCTACCTTCTAAGGCAGCATGATTTGATGTATATTGTTAAAGGGATGGTTTACCCAAAAAAGAAAATTATTAATTACTTTGATTAATTAATTGTTATTAATTACTCAACCTCATGTCATTCCAAACCCGTAAGACCTTTGTTCGTCTTCAGAACACAAATTAAGATATTTTTGATGAAATCCGAGAGCTTTCTGACCCTGCATAGACAGCAACGCAACTGACACGTTCAAGCCCCAGAAAGGTAGTAAGGACATTGTTAAAATAGTCCATCAGTGGTTCAGCTGTAATTTTATGAAGCTACGAGAATACTATTTGTGTGCAAAGAAAGCAAAAATAATGATTTTATTCAACAATTTCCTCTCTTCTGTGCCAGTCGGCCAAAATGAGGTATCTTAGAAGGAATAACCTTTATGTCGCTTTCTTTTCACGCCTGTGAAAGTTACTAATAAGCGTTTTATCAAGAGCATCTCTCATAAATGCTCACAAATTTTGGCTAATAGCAGTTTCACTAACTTTTTATGCAATTTTGGTCTAATATGTAGCACAAAGGACAGAGGTTTTTCTTGAAGGACAGTGATTCAAGTGTTTTCTTTCAAATTCTCTTAATCACGCTGGCTAGTATTTCAAGTACTGCTGCTTAAGTCAGAACAAACGGATAATCAAACGGTAAACACAACAGGTTTGGCAAGAGCAAATTACTGATACGCGTAAACCCTGAACAGTCATTGCATTTTCATTTTGCTGCTTCCAAAAATATTGACTTCTTTATAATGTTGTATATTAAACATCACGTAAATCATTAGTAGGCTATAAACTTGTTTGATCGAAAACATAAGCCATAATGAACCCCTTCTGGAAAAATGAAAGAATACTTTGTGATTTAGTTTCCCTTTTTTTCTTCATTTCCCTTTTATAGCCTCCAAATGCAATAAAGAGAAACCAGTTAAAACCGATTTAAAAAATGAGAATCACACATTCACAATCTCCCCTAGTCAAATTCCAAGCAGTCATGTGGAGGATTGTCTTGTGTCTTTAAATTGCTTTTATTTAACAGAGCATCATTTGATTACATTATTTAAAAAAGAGATAACATCTAATCTAATCTGTGTTAGAGGGTTAATTTGTCCTACAGATACCAAACAATGTCCTCTGCTTTGCCTGAACTGATCCTTTTCAGGACTTGACCCTATTTGGATGTATTCCTTACAGGTAGGTGACATTTTAGACCTAATATTAGCGTGTAAACCCAATTATCGCAAACCAGTCTACAAGGACAATGTCACACCTGAGGATGTACAGTCACGTTACGACTTTTGTGTTTTAACGGTGTAACGGACTGAGTGTGTGAAATGAGATGAGTCAGCGAGTCAGTGACAGTGGCAGTGCCGCTACAGGGCACAATGGATCGTGGGAATCGACTGTTGTGGATATACCTGCAAAACCAGCTGTACATGCAAAAGAGAAGGAAAACACATCTAAAATTAGCTTCCAGAAATTCACACTATTAACTCTTTAGGTGTGATAACAATTATGTTTTTACATTTTCTTAAGAAGTCATGAATGGTACTGGTCATGCAAAACTCGCTGCTGCAATGTTATAGTTAGCTTGACTTTCTTAGTATTACTAGTTTTATTCAGTAGAACTAGTTGATGCAATTGCTATGGTTTCTGAGGAGTTTGTGTGGCTTGGTTGTTCGGCTAAAATGAAATGGGCTTATAAATTGTGCACCAAAATAGATAGAAATATTAAAGGATTAGTTTACTTTCAGAATAAAAATGTCCTGATAATTTACTTACCACGTTGTCATACAAGATGTTAATGTCTTTCTTTCTACAGTCAAAAAGAAAGTGAGGAAAACATTCCAGGATATTCCTCCATATAGTGGACTTCAGTGGGAGCCAACGGGTTAAAAGTCAAAATTGCAGTTTCAATCCCAGCTGAGGAATAAGGCTCTTATCTAGCAAAATGATTGGTTATTTTCTTAAAAAAAAAATCAAAATGTACATACTTTTTAACCACAAAATGCTCATTACATATATGTGACCCACAAAACCAGTCATAAGGGTCAATTTTTATGGCTGAGATTCAACTATTTGAAAATCTAGAATCTGAGGGTGCAAAAAAATCTAAATATTGAGAAAATCCCCTTTAAAGTTGTCCAAATGAAGTTCTTGGCAATACATATTACTAATTAAAAATTAAGTTTAGACATATTTACGGTAGGAAGTTTACAAAATATCTTCATGGAACATGATCTTTACATAATATCCTAATGATTTTTGCCATTAAATAGAAATTAATCATTTTACCCATACATTGTATTTTTGGCTATTGCTACAAATATAACCGTGTGACTTGTGATTGGTTTTGTGGTCCAGGGTAACATATATCTTGCATATATCTTACATATAAAGAAATATGAGGGGTTTGCAGGATGTGAGACGGGGTCGTGTCAGTCACGACCATGCTGGCTTTCTCTTTTTTCATTGGGCTCGTGGGTAGCCGTAGGGCAGACGACATCAATAGCTCCAAACATCTGACAGCACAGACTGACCAGTGTCTGCCTAATTAGCCTGACCAGTGATCTGACCCTGCACTGCCCCTGCTGAGAGCCCGTCAGCCATTACTGTCCGTTGCGTGACACCAAACACACACACACACACATTGGCTTTCACTTTACTCAAAAGTGAAACTTAATGACGCTGACTCTTCACTCATATGCTTTTCTTCAGCATTTCATGTATAGTGTCAAAGACACTTTTCATATCAGCATTCATGACCAGAAGTAATTCTTATATATGTATTTGCATAAAGTGATTGAATGCTTTTGTGTGTGTGTTTTAACAAGCTGACCTGTTTAATTGAATTCACTTTTCTTTTGCAGCACACTTTATCATCAAACATACTATTTATACACCAACACAAATGGTGCAAAATAGGCAAAAGATTGTTTTTTTAGCTAGTACAAACATGTTCCAGTTAGGATCTGGCACTAGACAAAATAGTTCAGTTGCAGTTAGTTGACCATCATCCCCTCTGACATGTTTTCACTGGTATGTGGACTTCTGTTTGTGGATTTTGATTTTTAGCTTTACAGAGTACATGACGCGAAACCTTTCCACAACTTGACAATCAAACACGTGATAAGAATATTTATTTTAACATTTAACAGCAATACACGTGTGAAATCTTCTTCATTCTTTCATTTTAAATCACTTTAACAAAGCCATTATTGAATTAGTATGTTTACATTTATGCTGTATGTTAACTTTTTCTTTCCTGGGAATCGTCATTCAGGTCAACCAGTGCATGACTTGCGATTCACATCTCTGCCAGATATCCTTGATGAGTAAACGCTGATCAAAGCGACGTTGACTGACAGATTCTTGGCTTGTATTTCAGGAAATATGTCACTCTGCCCTGATGTGTTACTCACAATGGTTCAGAAAGTGATACATAATAATGATTTCCCAAAACCTTTAACTTAAGTCTTAAACTTTGATGAGAAACTCATCCTGTGCTGCTTGTGTAACAGAGATATATATAATAGCTCAAATCAAGTGGTGAGTGATTAAAAATTAATTTTCACTATTAATTTTGACCTAGGAAATCAAGCACAACAAAATCATCAAAGGAGAAACCAAAGTCTGGAGACTTGACTATCTAATTGCGGTCTGAAATTGGTATAAGTGGAATGACTTTTACAAATCTGTTGAATTGTCAGACTGGGACTGACAGGTCTCATGTGATTTATTATCAGCCTGAATTTATTTGCTGACACGTGTAGGTGGTTCAGTGCCAAGGACAATTACAGGTGTTGATTGGTTTTGGTCATACCTGTTGATGCTTGTTCCCCATGTAGTCGTTAAATAGCGAATTTTTGCTGTTTTATATTCAGCACATTCAGGATCAGCTTCAGATATGCTTTATCAAAACATGCACGTGAAACATTTTGTTTAATATTTTTTAATGTTTAATCTTTACTAATCATTGTCAGTCTATCATCTCATTGTAGCTTGTGTTTCAGTAGTTTGTCTTTCAATATATGTGACCATGGACCACAAAACCAGTCATAAGTAGCACGGGTATATTTGTAGCAATAGCCAACAATACATTGTATTGGTCAAAATTGTTGATTTTTCTTTTATGCCAAAAATCATTAGGATGTTAGGTAAGATCATGTTCCATGAAGATATTTTGTAAATTAACTACCATAAATATATCAAAACTTTTTGATTAGTAATATGCATTGCTAAGAACTTTGGACAACTTTAAAAGTGATTTTCTCAATATTTTTTTGCACCCTCAGATTCTACATTTTCAAATAGTTGTATCTCAGCCAAGTATTGTCCTTTCCTAACAAACCATAAATCAATGATAAGCTTATTTATTCTGTCCATGTAGAGTATAAATCTCAATTTCAAAATAATGACCCTTATGACTGGTTTTGTGGTCCAGGGTCACATATTTATAAAGCCAAATTGATAAAACTAAACTGTTGTTCAGAATAGATTAGCTGATTAGTTCACTTCCAGAATAAAAATGTCATCCAAGATGTTCATGTCTTGCTTGCTTCAGTCGAAAAGAAATTAAGGTTTTTGAGGAAAACATTCCAGTATTTTTCTCCATATAGTGGACTTCAATGGTGGCCAACAGGTTAAAGGTCCAAACTGCAGTTTCAATTCAGCTTCAAAGGGCTCTACACAATCCCAGCCGAGGAATAAGGGTCTTATCTAGCAAAACGATTGGTCATTTGGTCTAGCAAACGATTGGTCAAAAAAAACATCAAATTTGTCTGACCTTGTTGTTTTACCTTTTTTTGTAAAGGGTGTTTGACATTCTTTATGACCTTTTCGACGTTACAAGGTGAGCATTTGTGGTTAAAAAGTATATCTTTTTTTTTTTTTTTGTTTTTAGAAAATGGCCAATCGTTTCGCTAGATAAGACCCTTATTCCTCAGCTGGGATTGTGTAGAGCCCTTTGAAGCTGCATTGAAACCGCAATTTGGACCTTCAACCCATTGATCCCACTGAAGTCCACTATATGGAGAAAAGTTTAATTTTGCAGATTGTTTGATCCAAAGCAATTAAACAGCATAATTCACACTAAAATAAACAATGAAATCAACTCAAAATGACTTAAAATATTGTGTGATATGTATTTATGTGCCACATTTGAGTATGCTGTTGAGACTTGAAAGATGTGGGAGAGATGTGGCTTTTAGCAAATGACAAAGTTGATTTGAATAATGGCAGAATGAGTCATATGGACCACTTTATGGTACTTTTTTGTCCTTTTTGAACAAAAAAGCTTACTGTATGCTTTTGGTATATGGAAGAGCTGTGTCAACATTTTGCTAAATCTCTTCTTTTGTGTTTACTTGAAGAAAGAAAGTTTGGAGCATGAATACTGGTGTGTGAATACTGACTCATTTTACATGTTTAGCTGATCTAACCCTTTAAAGCTGAGGATTATTATAACACATTTATTTTTAGGAAACTATAAACTTTTAGAGAATCAAGCTTCAGACTTTCTTTCATGTTTATATGCAAACCAGTGTGGCAGAGAGCTAGTTAGACATGAGTTCAGCACAAGTCGTGAGTGTCCCTCATCAGTACGATCATATAAGTGCCAGATCGTTGGCTTTGTAATCCGCTTCCTAACACACATTTTATTAAGCATCTCGCAGCCAGTGGCCCTGATTAAAGAGAAACAGAGCCTCTTTAAAAGAAAAGGAGTTGAGTCTTTAATGTGGCATGCTGAGAAGTCACACAAAGTCATATTACCCAGACCAGGCCCCGGAGGCATCCGTCCACCGCTCTTTAAAATGTTGCATAAAGGATGTTGTACACAAATAGCCACTCTCTTCTTCCACTAAACACATTAGCATTTAAACGGTGGTCATGCGGATAGCATTTTCCATTCTTTTCATTTCTTTTTATGTTCCCTTACAAACAGAAGGGCTTTGATGACCAAAATTAAAACATTCTTTGTCAATTTTGACATTAATGTATGTCACATTGTGCTTTTTTTAATACGCCATTACATCAACATAAATGGTTGGCTCTTGCCTGCTTTGAGTTTCCACTTTTGATTGTTTTTTCTGTTTATTTCAGTGTTTTTATGAACATCTGGTAGACGGTGGTCTGTAACGGTCGCTGGTTTGGAGCCGTTTTTAGTAGCTTTGATGACAGATCTGAATAATAAAGACATTTTGATCTTACAGACCACAGGAAATGGCGCTCACTGTTGACCTTTGACCCCGAGTTTAACACAGGGTCTGGTTTTAGAGTGTGTGTATTTGTGCTTGTGTCTGGGTGAAAATGCTCTAGCATTTGAATGGTATATGTGCACCAGTATAACTAGTGAATCACTTACAACCACCATCAAAGGCAGGCAACATAATTATTATTTTAGTAATTATGGTGGTTATGCTATCTTCAAAGCCGCCTTCTTTTGGCTGAGTTTCTCAGTATTGCACAAATCTTTCATGAGCATAATCACAGAGTATTTTTAATTCAACAGCAGAAGGTATTGAGAAAAATAAATAAACAGTAATTAAATTCATAATAATTCATTATGGTAAATGACTTTATTTCACTATATATATATTTTTTTTGCTTATTAGAGACTATTGTCTTGTTGGTTAGCAACATGCTAGTGTCGAACTCGAATAGATTCAGCTGTGACAATGACAGACAGAAAAACTGACTTTGAGTAATGCTGCTCCCCTTTGGGACCCAGCAGATGTCAACTTTATTTTTTTGCATTTTACTTTGTATGCTGGGTCAGACTGAACTGAAAAGCACCAGCTGTTTTGAATCTTGGCTCTGTCTGATGGTCAGTGTAGGCTGTGCTGAATGAGATCGTAATTACAGGGCGTATGTATTTCAATAAGTTGAGTGGGAGCTGGTTTTACAGCATTGTGTTGCTTTTCGGACCTGGAATAAGAGAGTTATGGTAGATTAGATACTGATGACCTAATATGTATATCTTGTTACAGACTTTTATGGGATATATTGTGCTCTAGTAAGCATGTTAATGTTTGTTTTTTACCTTTTTGTCTCAGTAATGACTGATTTGAAAAGTTAAAGTTTTCTGATTTAATATAATTTATGATAACATGGTTAAAAATGCTGAATATTTATGCATAATAAATGATCATATGCATTAACCTGCAAATGCATTTTTTTGGGGACTGCAAATGTTTTTATAAATTTTTTTTAATGACATTATCAGGTAATTAATTGCACTGGTAATGCTGGCATTATTGTTTCTAGTCATTATGTCTTGTTCACCTTGATAAAGAGAAGAGCTGTAAATCTGAGCTGGCCAGCGAACCTCGGCCGTTCCCTGCTGGGTTAAGTGCAATCACCGCACCAATTTACCCCAAATCCCCTGTGTGTTACGCCTCCACTGCTGTCCTCATATCCAGTTACAGCTAAACTGTGCAGTTCTCACACCTGACCACACACCACCCCATCTACCTGCTATGAATGGTTTATGGGGTGCATGTATGTATGCAAATATATTTTCAAAGATTTTGTGTGAGTACAATTTTTTAAATTGTTTAAAAAACATTTCTTATTCTCACCAAGGCTGCATTTATTTCATCAAATATTTAGTATATAAACAGTAATGTTGTGAAATATTATTACAATTCATAATGACTGTTTTCTGTTTTGATATATTTTAAAATGTAATTTATTTCTGTGATGCAAAGCTGAGTTTTCAGTATCATTACTCCAGTTTTCAGTGTCGCATGGTCCTTCAGAAATATCTGTATCTCAGGATTAGAGGAGTTCAAGCAGTATGATGTGGTCCCCTGCTCTGACTCTGTAGGAGGTCATTTGCATGGCTCTGAAGTATAGAGAGCTGCTTTCAACCATATGGACCTCCAGCAAGTCCGTCAGCATCACTTAATGAGGGCGAGCATACACACTCACATGCACCCCACAAACCATTCACAGCAAAAACCACCAATTAGAATGTAGAAATAACAATCAGTTTGACAGCTGAGAGGAAGAGATTGAAAAGCCACATATGAGATTCACATGCCTTTATTCTCTGCCTCTGCACCTAAATACTTTATTTGTGTGTGTGTGCACCTGGTATTTATCACGTTATGGGGACCAAATGTCCCCACAAGGATAGTAATACCAGTAAATTTTGACCTTGTGGGGACATTTGTGAGGTCCCCATGAGGAAACAGGCTTATAAATCATGCAGAATGAGTTTTTTTGAGAAAGTAAAAGTGTGCACAGTCTCCTGTGAGGGCTAGGTTTAGGTGTAGGGTAGGTGTAGGGCGATAGAAAATAGGGTTTGTACAGTATAAAAACCATTACGCCTATGGAATGTCCCCATAAAACATGTAAACACAACGTGTGTGTGTGTGTGTGTGCGTGTGGGTGCACATCTTGATTGGAGCCATAGATCAGACAGTGTGCTGTGAAAAGAAGGAGAAGCACAGGTCTTAATTAACACTCTCTCGGGCTTTCAGGCCTCTAAATTACAGCCACATGCCCTACACACACACACACACACACACAATCAGTGCTCTTCAGTATAAGCTCTTTAAAAGAAAAAAAAATGCCTGTTGTCATCCCCTTTTCTAGATAGGTCTATCTATCTATCTATCTATCTATCTATCTATCCATCGTTCTATCATCATCTATCTGTCTGTCGTTCTATCTATCTATCTATCTAGCTGTCTGTCTATCTATCTATCTATCTATCTATCTATCTATCGTTCTATCGTTCTATCTATCTATCTATCTATCTATCTATCTATCTGTCTTTCTTTCACTTTCATTCTATCCATCTACTGTTTATTGCTTAGAACCAACCACAGTTTTATTCTGGCAACAACTATGGAGTCAGTTTTTGT
Source organism: Cirrhinus mrigala (assembly GCA_036247105.1). Taxonomy (NCBI): domain Eukaryota; kingdom Metazoa; phylum Chordata; class Actinopteri; order Cypriniformes; family Cyprinidae; genus Cirrhinus; species Cirrhinus mrigala. Next base: position 7,554,048 of record CM070017.1, on the reverse strand, counting down.
AATGGAAAATTTTCCCACTGTATCTGTGTTAATAAGACAGATAGTAAACTTTGCTGCTTCAGCTTGATGTGTGTTAGTCACTAACACAACTAACTGAGAGCAGAGAACATTTGCAGCAGTGGTTTGTTTGAGGATACACTGTGAGCTGTTCACTCTCCTGTTTTAACACTTTGTCACAAGCTATTCCAAGAGAAACTGCCTCTTTGAACTCTGTCAAAGCGTCTGTTTATTCTCTGGATCACTCGGTGTACAAATATAGGCAAAATCTGAGAAGCAGAATGATATACTGCCGTCTGTGCTTCCAGCAGCCTTTTACAGAAACATCCCTGCTGCTGCTGCCAAAACTGCAGTGCGTCCCGGCGCTGTGCGGCTCTGCTGAGGAGATCCAGATTGAGTGCAAGCGAACTCACCCCGTAATTTCACCCCTGAATCTGCTGTGCGTGCGTGACACTCAAATAGATCTTTCTTTTCTTGATTTCATGGGCGTTTCCAGTGACACAACCACACACATTTTAAGTGTCGGACAGAGATAGGTGCGGTCCTTGATTGACTGCACAACGGACCACAGTGGGTTTCAGTCTTAGTCATACGGCATCTTTTGCCACACCATTAAGTCATTCAATGTTTTTTCTCAATAAATCATAACTAGTAAGATTGCAACAGACATTTAGAATGTGTTTTGAATAAGGCTGTCAATTAGTGGTAATTATAAAAATGTAATAAAAATGTGTGTGTGTATGTGTGTGTGTATGTATGCCATTCAAAAGTTTGGGATCAGTAAGATTTTTAATGTTTTTCAAAGAAGTCACTTATGCTCTTATCAAAGTTCTATTTATTTGATCAAAATACAAAAGAAAAATTATAATATCATGAAATACTATTGCAATTTAAAATGACAGTTTTGTATTTTAATATACTGATGCTGAAAAATCAGCTTTGCATCACAGGAATAAATTCTATTTTAAAGTATATTAAAATAGAAAACCACTATTTTAAATTGCAATAATATTTCACAATATTACTGTTTTTTCTGTATTTTTAATCAAATAAACGCAGCCTTGATGAGCAGAAAAGACTTCTTCAAAAACACATTTGAAAACTATTTATGGATAGCTGTATGTTTGAAATGATATAGTGTGTAGGGTCAATCACTGGCCGTGTGTTTTTATGTGAGACATGTTGGCGGCAATGTCAGGCTCTCTTATTTGTGAGGAACCTGCTAATTTAAGACATAGCTCCCCATAGATTCACATCTGCCCGCCTCGGCTAACCCTCAGCCCACCTGCTGGGTTGCTAGGAAACCTCAGCCTGGCTGCCAGCACCTGCCCAGGTAAAGTTAAGGGCTTACCTCACCGTCCAAGAAAACAAAAAGCTTTGAAGACGGCTGGCTGTGACATGCACTGGTGCAGAAGAATCTGCTGAAAGAAAATAAAAGGCTCTGAGTAAGATGAAAATTCGAGGAAGTGAAAGAAAATACGGAGGCAAGGAAGGTGAAATAGACCAGAGTTAACTTGCTTAGATAAACAAAGAAATAAAGATTAGCCTTGAACGCTAAAATGTGCTGGCCAAGGGTACCAATAGTCAAAAGAGGGTTCAATTGCTTTAATGATCGGGTGTGTTGTTTCTAGATGTTTTCAGACTTACAGTCATGCAGGTTGTGTTAGCATGACTCCGAAAGGAAACTTTAATCTTGTGTCCTTTTGGTTCTTTTGCACTTTTTAAACTAATTGCACCTCCACAAGTTACTGCAGGGAGCTTTTTTCGGCGGTGCTCACAGTTAACAACATCGTTCTGGAATGACAAATCTTTCCATGGGCTCATTTGAATTTTTCCAGATGTCTTAACACTGTTCAACATTTGTTCGATTAAAGCCAAGAATTACGCAAATAAGTGTATGGAAGAGCTGAAAGTTGAATCTGTGAGTAAAAACAAATGCTGTTGTGGATCATTTGTTAGAGTTTCTAAACAACAGATTAAACATTTGCAGAAAAATCGTATTACTTTGTCTTTTCCTTGAGGAATTATGTTTTACAAAGAACATAATCTGTAAAATGTGGTAAAAATAATTCTGTAGATTCATAGTGGCCTCCCCTATTGAAAAAATCAGCATATGCTGGTTAGGTAAGTTTTGAAGCCTGGTAGCTGGTTTAAGCCGGTCCTTAGCTGGTTATGAGCTAGCTCCTGCTCAGGACCAGCTCATAACCAGGTTTTAACCAGCTCAGGACCATGTTAAACCAGGTCTAGACCAACTTAAGACCAGCTTAAACCAACTCAGAACCATCTTATAACCAACTAAGGACCAACTTAAACCAGCTCAGGACCAGATTAAAGCAGCTCATAACCATTATATATCTTGCTCAGGACCATCTTAAACCAGTTCATGACCAACTAAGAACCATCTTAAATCAGCTCATGAACAACTAAGGACCATCTTAAATCAGCTCAGGACCAGCATAAACCAGCTCAGGACCATCTTAAACCAGCTCATGACCAACTAAGGACCAGCTCATAACCAGTTTATAGCTAGCTCAGGACCAGCTTAAACCAGCTCATAACCAGCTCAGGACCAGTTTAAACCAGCTCATGGCCAACTAAAGACCTTCTTATAACCACCTTGTAACCAGCTCCGGACCATTTTAAACCAGGTCATGAACAACTAAGGACTAGCTTAAACCAGCTGATGACCAACTATGGACCAGCTTAAACCAGCTCATAGCCAGCTTATAACCATCTCAGGGCCATCTTAAACCAGCTCAGGACCAGCTTAAACCAGCTCATGACCAACTATGGACCATCTTAAACCAGCTTATAACCACCTTGTAACCAGCTCAGGACCATCTTAAACCAGCTCATGGCCAACTAGGACGAGCTCATAACCTGCTTATAACCAGCTTAAACTAGCACATGACCAACTATGGACCATCTTATAACCAGCTCAGGACCACCTTATACCAGCTCATGACCAACTATGGACCAGCTTAAACCATCTTATAACCGCCTTGTAACCAGCTCAGGACCATCTTAAACCAGCTCATGAACAACTAAGGACCAGCTCATAACCAGCTTAAACTTGCACATGACCAACTATGGACCATCTTAAAACCAGCTCAGGACCACCTTAAACCAGCTCAAGACCACCTTAAACCAGCTCATGACCAACTATGGACCAGTTTCAACCAGTTTATAACCACCTTGTAACCAGCTCAGGACCATCTTAAACCAGCTCATGACCAACTAAGGAACAGCTCATAACCAACTTAAACTAGCACATGACCAACTATGGACCATTATATAACCAGGTCAGGACCAGCTTAAACCAGCTCATGACCAACTATGGACCAGTATAAACCAGCTTATAACCACCTTGTAACCAGCTCAAGACCAGCTTAAACCAGCTCATGACCAACTATGGACCATCTTATAACCAACTCATAACCAGTTCATAATCAGCTTATAACCAGCTTAAACTAGCACATGACCAACTATGGACCATCTTAAAACCAGCTTAAAGCAGCTACAGTACCATAATTCAAAACATACCTAATCAGCATATGCTGTTTTTTTTCAGCAGGCTAAAAAACATTTATGGACACAAATACTGTATTTAAAACTTTGAATGTCATTACGATAAATACAAAATATCAAATCAAATTATTTTCTCACAACTAAATTCACTTCAATTTCAGTTTATTCCTCAGTCAAAGGATGATGGTGTTGATTTAAACCCAGAACATTTTCACATTTAATGCTCTGATGCTCGTGATGTTATAAATACCCACAAGGCTCCAGGAATGACCTTATATCTTCCCAACCGGCTTCTCTTTTGGGAGTGAAATTCGCTTTGAAATATCTGTTAGCCTCCCATGTAGACTTGCCACATTCTTACAAAAGGGAAAAGATCAACAAGGCATCCTTAGCGCTACAGTAATGTACACAGGACAGTCCAGGGGTCCTGCCTCATTGTGGGGGGTCCTTACACTGGCACACTTCCTCTGACCCTCAGGGTCATCTCCATGGCAACACCCATAGGGAACGCTACTGGATTGCATTCAGATGGTATTAGGTGGACTGTAGTGCTGGAAGGTGGTTTTGGTTTAATAGTTTTGATGTTATTATTTAAAGCAAAGTTTCCTGCATTTTTCATATGTATGTATGTATGTATGTATGTATGTATTTAGTAGCTTCTGTCACTTTTTTCAGTTTTGTATTTATTTATTAGTAGGCATATATATAATACATTTCATTTGAATAAAATATGGACTGTGGTGCTATCTAAAGGTATTGATTTAATAGTTTTATTATTATTAACTGATGAAAACCTCATTGCCTATGATTTTTTTAAATATTGTAATTTAATTATTTTAATTTATTTTTTTTTTTTTTGGTTAAAGCACCTTGTTTTTTTTTCAAGTCATATTTTTCAATGTTGAATTTATTTATGTTTAGTAAGTGGGCAAGTAATACATTTAATTTTAATAAAATGTGGACTGTTGTGCTGTCTGATGGTATTGATTTAATAGTTTTATTGCTAATAACTGATGAAAACCTTATTGCCTATGTTTTTTTAATTCCAATTTAATTAATGTAATGTAATTTATTTGTATTTTTTATTTATTTATTTATTTTGGTTGTAGCACTCTGCTTTTTCCAGTCACTTTTTTTCAATTTTATATTAATTTATATTTAGTAAGTAGGTATATAAAACATTTAATTCTAATAAAATATGGATTGTGGTACTGTCTGATGGTATTGATGTAATGATGCAAAGCTTTTTACCAGTGCTTTGTTAATATTGTATGTAAAACAAATTGAATTGAACTGAATTAAGACAGTCATGACAGTGATATATTTTGATGCCGTCAGGCATAATTTTATTTTATTTTATTTTTAATTTTATTTAATTAATTTCACTTTATTTCATTTCATTTCATTTTAAATTGTTGATTTTATATTTCAAATTTTTGTTTATTTTCTTTCAATTTATTTGTTTATTTGTATGGATGTTTTTGTAATACTGCATGTAAAACAATCAAGCCGATCACATACTACAAAACTGAGAGAAAGACATGCGCTTCTACCGACTAGATAAAAGTAAAAATAATCTACTCTCAATAGGATAGAAATGCTGTCTGTCACTGTTCATAAATCCAATTTAATATCATGCTCCACAAGCAAATATCCCATGACAAACAAGTTACCTCAGCGTTGGATGCAAAACCAAAGTTAACCTCAGCGTTGGATGCATGAGGTATGGGATTGTTATTCATTCAAGCCATAGATCCCCCTGATCTGCAGGTTATATAACTATTAACAGTGCTCGGCTAATGTAACCACCCTGACAAACACACATACACACACTTCATTTGAACATAATCAGCTGTATTTTTATGGCATGCATGTGTGTGCTTGAAGTTTTAGGGGTTCTCCAGCGCAGCAGGATGGGGATGTTTGGGTTGACGCCAGGGTCAGTTGGCTCTGCTTTGACAGTTTTATATATACCCAATAGATGGCTGGCTACATTCACTGGAAGGTTTCATATCTTCACTCCCACCGGTATGGCTTTCTCCGATTCTCAACTGGCTGTATTATTTACGTTAGCCGTGCTGATGAGACTCAGCCTGCGTGGGCGGCCCGTGGCTCCTCTCATGCTTGGGTGTTTCCCGCATTTGGCTCTCCTTTGTGTTTATATTTGAAAATCTTGCGCTGAAACAGGAGCCGGCGGAAGTAGAGAGATACAGAGTTGATCTTTCTAACAGATAAAAAGTGACAGGAGAAGGAAATAGAAAAACAAAGCAGATGAGTTTCAAAACCTCCTTTTCTTCCCTGTTTTATTCTCTCTCTCTCTCTCTCTAGCGATTAGCGCAGAGGTCTAGATCACAGGCACCAACGGGAGTGCAAATCTGTTTCCAATATGACTTCTTCCTGTGAAGGCAGGAAATGGCCCTTCACTCTCAAAAGCCCCAACAAAGCCTCCCTGTCTGCTGCACGAGCTCTGGAAACTGCTTCTCCTGCGTTCCTAAGGTCAGTTTCCCCACAGGAAGCCACATTAGAGCCGCTGAGGCCTGGGGTGAAGCCGTACCCGCCTGCCTTCAAAGGTCACCGGAGTCACCTGAAAAATCTGACGCCGGTCAGCAACATGTGGAGCTGACCTGACACCAGACTCGGTATGATAATGATATTTTCTGGGCTGCACACCTTTCGGAGAAAGGCGGTATCAGAAATCAACGGCTAAATATTTGCGCTGGAGTTTTGGGTTTCCACATTCACAGAAAACTCCAAATGTTGCACTCATTCCAGATCCACGTTTAATAAATATGCAGGAGGGATTGAGATTGGAAAAGCAGATGTGTTTGATGGCACTGACTATTCCTTGAGGAGGCATGAGATAAGAGGTTGACAAAGTTGAATGTATTATTTGTTCTGGTTTAAGCAAACAGATTTCAGCAATCTAAGTTATTTGCTCTTTGCCGACTGTGTTGAGATTTGTACTTTTTATTATTGGTGTTTTCTAATTTTTTTAATTTTATTTGTAGCACTTTCTTTTTTTTTCAGAAACAGTCATGACAATGATATACTTTCATGTCAGTGGCAATATTTATTTTTTGTTCGTTTTAATTACTACATTTTTTTAAATTATTTGTTTATATTTGTATTGATATCTTGGTAATACTGCATGTAAAACCGTTATTATAGACTTACTTAATAAAAAAATTTAATTTTAATAAAATGTAGACTGCTGTTTGGTTATTAACTGAGGCAAAACTTTCTTCCTGTTTTTTACATTTTGTTTCATTTACATTATTTTATTAATTAATTATTATATTATTTGTAGCAAATATTTATTATTTTCAAAACCGTCATAATGATATGCTTTCATGTTGTTGGGCAGTATTTTTTTATTTTATGTTATTGTTTGTTTTTCTTTTTCTTTTTTTCATGATTTGTTTATGTTTGTATTGATGTCTTGGTAATACTGCATGTAAAATCATTATTATAGACCTACTTATTTAAAAAAAAAAAAAGTTTAATTTTAATAAAATATAGACTGCTGTTTGGTGGTATTGATTTAATAGTTTTATTGTTATTAACTGATGGAAAACCTTTTTTTTTTTTAATTTATGTTATTTTAATAATTTAATGATTATATTATTTTTTGATTATTATATATTAAATATATTATATTAATATATTTATTATTATTATTTTTTTTATTATTACTATTAAATAATTTTATTTATTTATTATTATCATTTTTTATTATCAATGCTCTTGCCAAAAGTGTTGAGATTGTCTTTTTAATATTGGTGATTTCTAATTATTTTATTTTATTTGTAAGCTTTTTTTTTTTTACATAACACGTACTTTACGTAACAATGATATACTTTCATGTCGTTGGGTAATATTTTTATTTTATGTTGTTTGTTTGTTTTTATTTAGTTTTTTTTTCATTATTTGTTTTTATTTGTATTGATGTTTTAGTAATAATGCATGTAAAACTATTATTATAGACCTACTTATTAAAAAAAAAGAAGTTTAATTTTAAAATATAGACTGCTGTCTGGTGGTATTGGTTTAATACCCCCATTGTTATTAACTGATGAAAACCTTCCTGCCTGTTTTTTTATTATTATTTTAATTAATTTATTAGTATTTTGTTTTTTGTTACTGTTTTATTTTTTTTTTTTAATTATATTTTTATTGATGCTTTTTGCTAGTAGTGTTGAGATTTGTACTTTTTATTATTGGTATTTTCTTATCTTTTAATTTTATTTGTAACATTTTCTTTTTCTTTTCTTTTTTTAGTCATAAAAATTAAATACTTTCATGTTGTTAGACAATATTTTTTATTTTATTTAATTTTTTGTTATTGTTTGTTTGTTTGTTTATTTATTTATTTTCATTATTTTTTTAATTTGTATTGATGTTTTGGTAATGCTGCATGAAAAACTATTATTATAGACAATATATATTTTTATATATTTTTATATGCATTAAAAATAAAGAGGTTTAATTTTAATACAATGTACACTGCTGTTTGGTGGTATTGATTTAATAGTTTTATTGTTAATAACCTATCCAAAACTATTTTAATTGATTAATTTATGAGTGTTTTTTTTTTTGTTTGTTTGTTTTCTGTTTTTATTGATGCTCTTTGGCAGCAGCATTGAGATTTGTACTTTTTATTATTTTATTATTTTATTGTACTATTTTTATTATCTAAGGTTTTACAAACAATAATTAGAGATGTACTGACATTAAAATGACATATCAATTGTTTATTATTAAAGTGTTATGGCCAATAACTGATAAATAGCAGATATTAAGTCTATGCTAATTTGTACTGTATGAAAAGGAACACTAAAACCCAAAACATTTTGACTCATAAAAGTAAATTTAGGCGTCAAAACATTATATTGTACAGTATGAAATGTGTTATCTATTTTGAGATTTGCAAATGTAACAGTATTACATTATAATTGTTTTTAAAGATGTTTGACTTGAGCCAGAAAGCAACCACTTAACAGCCCAGAGGAAACACTCTATTAAATTTAATTACGCAATATTTCACAGTGTCCTCTGTATATTGTGTCATTTGTTGTATTATGCCTAGTAATGTCTTGTACTTGTACTGTGCATACTGTTACTGTTGTCTGATGTCACAGTGTTGGTGATTTCTTTTTCCCACAACTTTAAATAATCATCTAAAATAAATATCAAACCAGGGCCTGCTGGAGGAACACAATGTACTCATGTTCAAAAGACAAAATTTCCCTTAACCTGTCTTTGTATAAGCAGTGAGCGTCATAAGTGAGCTGGTAGACATTATTTGACTGCATCATTGGCGTAATGGATTGTTCTGTACTTTTAAAAGTAAACCCTTCTTATTGCCATTGCTCAGCATTTCCTTTGTGATATTATGAATGAACGCTCTCTCCTTCTCTCTCTTTCTCCCTCTCTCTCTCCAGATGATTAACCTGAGGTCAAACCATCTAATGACTGACCTCTTCCATTACTGAACAGTAAGATGTCACACCTCTTGCACAATGATTAGCTTCTTTTATATGTTTGACACTGTTAAAATGCCTGTAAACATTCTGACTGCATGTTTTCTCCCAGCATGGTGCCTATTAGTGTCTCAGTAGAAACTGTCCATGATGCAACACAAAAGAGAGTTTGCTTAGCTATGTAGGAAAAAATGAGGAGCATGTTTTGAAGTGTATCTGGATCAAATAAACATGTTTGTGATTTTTAGGTCTTTATAAATGTTTATTAAATCCTTTAAAGATCAATATTGAAATGCAAGTGAAAAATGTATTATTTTGTATGCATACACTACCAGTCAAAAGTTTTTGAACAGTAAGATTTTTAATGTTTTTTAAAGACGTCTCATCTGCTCATAAAGCCTGCATTTGTTTGATCCAGAATACAGCAAAACAGTAAAATTTCTAAATATTTTTACTATTTAAAATAACTGTATTCTATTTGAACATATTTTAAAATGTAATTATTTTTGTGATTTCAAAGCTGAATTTTTAGCATCATCACTCCAGTCACATGATCCTTCAGAAACCATTCTAATATTCTGATTTGCTGCTCAAAAAACATTTATTATTATTATTATTATTATGTTGAAAACAGCTGAGTAGAATTTTTTCAGGTTTCTTTGTTAAATAGAAAGTTCAGAAGAACAGCATTTATCTGAAATAGAAATCTTTTTTAACATTATAAATGCCTTTATCATCATTTTTGATCAGTTTAAAGCATCCTTGCTTAATAAAAATATTAATTTCGATAATTTCTATAAACGGTCTCCAAACTTTTGAATGGTATAGTGTATAATGTTTCAAAAGCTTTTTATTTTAGATAAATTTTGATCTTTGAATTTTTTTTATAAATCAAAGAATCTTAAAAAAAACCTCAATAATAATAATTATTTAAAAAAAAAAAGTTTCTTGAACAGCAAATCAGCATATTAGAATGATTTCTGAAGGACACTGGAGACTGGAGTAATGATGCTGAAAATTCAGCTTTGATCACAGGAATAAATTACATTTTAAAATATATTCAAATAGAAAGCAGTTATTTTAAATAGTAAAAATATTTTACAATATTACTGCTTGTGCTGTATTTTTAATAAAAAAAAGAAGTAGGCTTGGTGAGCCAAAAAGACTTCTTTAAAAAACATAAAAAAATGTAACTGTTCGAAAACTTTTGACTGGTAGTGTATATGCATGCAAAATATATACAATTTTAATTTAAAAAGTGAAAAGGCGCTCTCAATTACATTCAAGACTCTGTCTTTATGAGATCTTTATGAAATGTATTTTTTAATAACTTTACAGATCTGGCTAAAACTGTGCATCACATCACTGACTTGTCTGCTTGTGTATATGAGGCGTGAAGCGACCCGTTCATTCTGGGCAGAACAAAGTGGACATCACGCCAAGGTCTGTGTAATCTCAACAGCACACTCACACACCCAGTGCTTTAAGGGTTTGGTGATATGAAATAGAAGCCGCTGTGTTTTAATATAAGAAAATATGTGTGTACATGATGCTACTTGTGTATAATTGTACTAGTGTGGATGAGTGTGTATTTGTGACCACAGAATAACCCCTTCTGAAGATCTTCTGGGCCTTTAGGGTAGGTGATCTGTAGATCGTGCTGAATGTGTGTGCGTTTGCACGTTAGTGAAGGTCACTGGTGAAGATCAGGTAGTTGCTTGTAATCTGAGAAGCCAATTATTGTGCTTTAGCACTGTGCCAAATGCCCGGTTTCTCCCTGCCTCATTAGGCTAACACACACCACTATGACCATTGCCAGAAACACCTGAAGACTCTTTTTAGGTCCAGAACAAGCAGCATCTTGCAGTGTCAGCATTCAGCATGTGCAAATTTCTCTAAAAGCAAAAGCACAAACATTAGCTCCTCTAGCTAATCCAGTGTAGAGTGGGGTTATTTGGCTTTAAATGAAATGTATGGATGTTCACTTCCTATCCATCCTTTCTGCCATCTGTATAGTAGCTCAGGTGCACCAGACTCACACAAAGGATGCACCGTGAATTACCGCTATAGGGTAACTAAATACAAGGGCAGACCAAATCCCATCTGGCCCCTAAATCTACCTGAGACCTTTCACCATGGGGTGTTTTTCCTTTCTTTTCCTTTCATTTTACTTTTTTCAACCTAGGAAGCATGGTTTATGTCTTTCAAAAGGTTTGGGTTTAGTAAGAATTTTACATTATTACAAGATTTTGTATTCATTAATGATTCATTATTCATGAATCTAGGTTTTACAAAGGTTTTGAGCAGCACAAGTGTTTTTAGCATTGATAATAATAAATGTCTGAAGGATCATATGATACTGAAGACTGGAGTAATGATGCTGAAAATTCAGCTTTATTACTGCAGAATAAATTACATTTTAAAATATATTAAAATAGAAAAACATTTTTAAATAGCAACAATATTTAATATTATAAACCTATGACAGTAATATTTAAAACCTATGATAGTGGTAAATTTAAAAAATGTAGAATTACAACTAATTAGTATTTGGGGTGATAAATTGATTTTTGTTGTAAATATGCCTGACAGGATTATATTTATTGTATTATATTTATTTTTTGCTCAGAAAAACAAAAATGCAATTTAATTAAACTTTTTTAATTTTTTTTTTTTTTTGGAAAAACAAGAACAATTTAAAGCAGTATAACACTTATTGTTTTTATGCTTAAACACTTTTTCGTCTATGACCCATGGATAGGCACAAAATATTTTTCAAAACATCCAATTTTGTGTTGAACAGAAGAAAGAAAGTCATACAGTTTTGAAAAAACATGAGAGTAAGTAAATGATTACAAATTTGTCATTTCTGGGTGAATTTATATTTAGTTTAGAGCCAGACCGGCCTAGATCATCATAAAAAATACTTGTCCTTTTAACAGGTAAAGGTTTATTTGTATTATTATCAAAACATTATTCTTTATGTCATATTTACCAGAAAAATCTAAATACACAACACAGTGTTTCTGAAAAAAAAGAAAGAAGAAGAAGAAAAAAAAGAAATTAAATAATAATAATTTATTCAAATCAATTATTTAGAAAATAACAGAAAACAGAATTTGGTACAAATAAAACTGAATTTGAGAAAATAATTCAAATGTAAAAATAAAATTTGCATTCCATTTTTACATTTATTCATTCACACAACATTTTTTCTAGTCATCTAATTTGATTGACCAATCAGTGAGGGAGTGCTGATATTTTGTGTACAAGTAAAAATATGTTATAAATCAAAAATTCATTGCATATGTCTGTGCTTAAAATTATGTATAGAAGCAGGTTTTCACAGAGCCTGGACTGCTTTAGGAGAGCACAATAGAGAGGATTACACTATCAGCACGACCTTCACATGAAAGCTAATATAATCTCTCCCTCTCCTCCCTATCAAGAACACTCGTTTACCCCCATTCGAGCCGCATTCATGATTCTCTCTTGAACTTAAGCACTAGTTCAAGCACAAACCCACTGAATCCTGCGCATAAATCTGTTATATACTGTAAATCTACATTAGATATTAGACTCAGCTTTCCTTTTTTTCTCATTATCACAGGCCCAGAGTGCCGCTTGAAGATGCTGTAATTCATCCCAGATGAGTGTCGGTCAAAGTGACTGCCACTGGTTTAGGGGTCACCAGGGGTCACAGAGAGGGGTTACAACTGCCCGAAGGGGCCAGAGGTGACGGCAGTCCTGAAACAAAGCCACTCGGGTTACTCCACGTGCGATGATCACTTCAACAGGGAGCTTTGAGTTTTTTGACAAGTTTAGCCGATAACCGCCTGTGTCTGATTCTAGATGTGATTCTCCTCAAAGCATTTTTATCAGACCTTCAGCCACACTTTTACCTTTAACAATTTGTCATTCAGTTCTGTGAGAGAGAACTGTGTTTAATTAAAGGGATAGTCCAGCCAAAAATGAAAACTCTGTCATCATTTACATTTAAGTTGCTCCAGAGCCTCCAGAGTTTCTTTTTTTTTTGCTGAAAATAAAAAACAAAACCAACCAGTTGCTAGTCCCTGTTGAACTATACTATGAAAATAGAAATATATATATATATAGATGTCAACAGCTACCAGAAACTGTTTGGTTGCCCACATTCTTCAAAAAATACAGGGTTGGAACAACTTGTGAGTAAAGTCCCATAAAATCACCATATTGCACTATATTCCAAGTCTCCTAAAGCCATACAATAGTTTGTGTGAGAAAAGACTGAAATTTAAGTTAGAAACTTATGCTTAATAATAAATAATGACAGTATTACAATTTTTTGGGTGAACTATTCCTTTAGCCCTGTCAAATCCATCTACATACATTAGCTTGATATTTTCAATAATAAACACACTTGCTTACAATAGTCTGTGAACCGTGATTTTTGATCTGTAGCTTACAAAACAGCTCTGGAATTTAAGAAAAATGGTGTGTTTTTCATGAGAGGCCCAGTTACAACTGCTGGAGGAATTCTTTGCCCCTCAAGTGTGGCTCTGAGCCCAGACCCGCTCCCTTGACAAAATCTATTATGTCAGCGTGTGGTTACAGTCAGTGGTGAACAGAGACGTGTAGTTCACTGTGTTGAGTGTGGAGAGTGTTTAAGTTGGGTTTGTGCATACGTGTGTGTGTGTGTGTAGAGAAAATGAAACATGTATGTATGCTGCAGTTACAACGTTTTTTTTTTTTTTTTCAGCAACGATGCATTAAACAGACAGTAAAGAAATGTATATGTTACTAAAGATTTCCGGTTCACATAAATGCTGTTCGCTTTTGAACTATTTATTCATCAAAGAATCCAAAGAAAAAGTATAACATTATTATTAAGCACCGCAACTGTTTTCACCGCTGATCATATTAAGAAGACATGTTTTTTGAGCAGCAAATCAGTATATTAAAATGATTTCTGAAGGATCATGTGACAATGAAGACTGGAATAAAATTAAATATATATATATTTAAATAGTAAACAGTTGTTTAAAATTATAATATTTGTTCACATTACTGTTTTTACTGTATTTTTGATCAAATAAATGCAACTTTGGCGAGCAGGAAAAAAATCTTTCAAAAAACATTTCGTTAAAATTTTAAAGGAAACCACGGGTATTAGGACTTGTATGGCTTAATATAACGTAATTGATGTCTCTTATTTAAATAGTACAAAACCCATGAAAGATTTGTATTATTTAAAAAATCCACATTGTTTTATAAAGCAATAAGTCCCAAGAAGGCATTGTTTACAGTGAATTTATAAAAGCTAAGGAGCGTTGTTAGTGCGAATGGCCCCTTAGAATGGCATCTTTGCAACTAAAAAGGCAAGACAGCACTCAGGAATGGTTTTAAAAGAGCGCGGATCACGAGACATGCTTTTGAGACATGATGCAATAACGACAATAACGGAAATAATAGAAATAGGCAAACAGCAGAATTGATAGATACAAATTTTGACATGGAAAAAAGAAAATAATTGCAATGGCTATGGCATTTGACATTGTTGTTCCTCCTTCGCCATGTTGCTGTCAAATAAAACAGTTATCATGCCAACTTGCTACTGTAAACAGAAGCTTGCAGTGCTTACCCCACCTCCGAATTCTTCTGATTGGTCCACTGCTTTGCAACTGATATTGATGAGCGGTGCTGCGTGTAAAAGTTGAAGTTCTTTTAACTTGACACGGTGTCTTAAAAAAGCGATGCTCATGTGCAAGGCGCTGCAAAAGACATGAGCGTAGTGGTTATGCGTGTCCGTCCGTTTTTCTATGTTTACATAGAAAAACAATGGAAAAGTAGCGCATTGGAATGGAAAAACGTGTTCTCTGTGAATGGCTCCTTAGCTGTTATAAATTCACTGTAAACCACAGCTTCATGGGGCTTATTGCTTTTATAAAGCGGTTATTCCATATATGTAGTATGGTTTCACTAAAAAAAACAGAGCAAATAAAGTGTAATGATATAAATTTAAAAAAGTATTCTTCCACAAAACAATGTAGTTCCTCAAAAAGAGTTGTGGTTGCAACAAAGTGGTTGCCAAGCCATACACAGAAGTAAACAAAGGTGTATGTTTGTAGAGTAATTTACAACAGCTTCGAATGCGGCTCAACCTATCAGAATCAAGGACTGGAACTATCCGTTTTATAACACATATTTTGGACTACGGGGCCGCCATTATTTCAATGACATCAAATGGTTTCACTCGGTGAGCTACTGGCGCTAACTGTTGCTTTTTTTTTACCGCAACACAACTCAGAAAATAAAATACTGATTTAATGACCACAGCTGCTGAAAGAGCTTACAGATAGTGATGGATATTAGTGTAGGCATAAACTAAATGCCGCAGCATCAATTTTTCCCAACAAGGAGTCTAAATGGCACAGATATCGAGTGAAATCTGTGTTGAGAAACTCCTTCAGAGGTTGTAGTGTCATGACAAGCGTTGGCAAGTTGGCCAGGATGGCATCTAGCGTTTCTTGTCTCTGCCATTTGTAAGCTCTTTCAGTAGCTGCGGTCTACTAAAAGCCTCAAAGGCATCAGGTCTGAAGTGGAGAGAATAAAAACTTTATGGAAGTTTAGGAAGCTTTATTCGCCCACAGGCATTTTCCTGTGGAAAGCAGTGCATATTATCACTAGGAGCGCAGTGAAGACTTACATTGCTTCTCTTGTCGCCCTTCAACTGAAAATTACAACCAAAAGCTGAACAATGTGGTATCGTATCAGTATTTTATTTTCTGTGTTGTCTATTCTGAGCTGAATGACAACAGGTACCACCAGTAGCTGACAGAATGCAACCATTTCACATCATTGAAATAATAGCGCCCTCCATAGTCCAAAATATGTATGGACGGATTTTTTTAAATAACGCAAATCTTTCATGGGTTTTCTACTATATATTTCAGTAAGAGACATCATTACGTTATACTACAAGTCTTAATACCTGGGGGTCCCTTTAAAAACCACAAAGTTTTGAATGATAGTGTACAGTAGCATCATAAATACATGCGTAAACAGAATTATATTAAAATACAGAAGTGCATATAAACAAAAAAACAAGAAAACAAAGCAAAAATGCTAATAAATAGATAAACTAAATAAAGAAGTGAATTAAACTGCCTGAGGAAAGGCTCTAGTAAACAAATCCAAATTGAATAAGTCACTTGCAGAGCTTTTTGGAGAGACTTCCCCAGCTTGGGGAGTTAAAGTTAGTGTGTATGATGAATGTAAAGTGTGTTTGGCTGGTATGAAGATGTGAGACTGGGGACATTCTGATGAATGAGCTTTGGACCAGAATGACATGTGGAAACCAGATGGTGGAGAGAGAGAGAGAAACTAGAGATGAGGAGTGAGGAACAAACAGAAGAATGAAGAATAAAATTGCTTATGACAATAATAAAAGCAGCAGTGCAATTACAATAAAGAGCAAGAAAGAAAGCATACTCATTTTTTATATTTTCGGCAGTAATGTTTGCCTGTGCAAAATGCTCTGCTTAGTTGCTAGGGCATTCTGGGTCATCATCAGGGTGTTGCTATGTGGTTACTAGGGTATTTGGATTGTTGCTGCCGTGTTCTATGTAGTTGCTATAGCATTTGCTGGATTGTTGCTATATTGTTCTGGCTGAATGCACACTAAGAAGAGTAAAAAGGACTACCTTCAGTATAACCTTCATTTTATAATGCATACTTCTCGTAAGTACGAATATAAGAAATTCTAAAGTGTGCAAATGAACAAAATATGCTTCTATTCCTGCAAATGAGCAACATGTTTTTGTTGAAGTGATGTATGTGTGTGTCTTTGCCTTGAATCTGTTTATGCACGCTCTTACTGGAGGACTGCCCGGCCTTCACATGTCTGCCAGAGGAGTGTGTGAGGGAGTTAGGTCAAGCGCACACTCACACACACATAGATTATGACTTCCCTCCACCTGGCTTGGCTGTTTGTGAAAAGATCCACTGCGGTAAACGTTTGGGTTTGGTTTTGGACTGTAGTAATGCTGGGTTTTCTCCAGAACTGGGCCGCCTGTCTGACCTTGAGGTCTGGTACCCATCACACACCGGAAACAGAAAGCCACTTTAAAACTTGAAGGAAACAAGGTCTGGACCTTATACACTCACACACACACACACACACACACACTTGCAGCTCCCACGAACCAAAACCCCAGCCGACAGAGCTGACAGACTGTCTGACATCTCTGTAAGGCTACACACACACACTTTGCCATACATTCACTTGGCTTGTTCCCCTCACTATAATCTCTTTCCAAGTCAAATCAGTCTTCATCTAGGGCTCGAAGATTTATCTGTGCAAAGCACAATCCGTCTGTAACCCAAGGACTGAAGTCTACCCAAGATCCTCTGTCTTTCTTTGCTTTCTCTCGTTTGGACATGTAGATAATGACCAAATACAAATGGGCGTCCATTCATCTCCGCACGGCCGAGGAAGCCGCTTTATTCATTACCCTTCCAGCTGAGCTGTGCCGAACAGAGCACGGCTGTCGTCACAATCCCTCTCTGAGAGAGATAATGAGCCGCCTGCGTGTGTTTACTCTCTGATTAATCACAGTAATTATTTTAACGGGGCTTTTTCGGCGTGCCAGAATATCTGTTGATACCTCGCTCTCGTTTTTCACCTCTATGTGGAAGAAAAAACAGTGAGTGTTTAGTGTGGTGGCAGCAGGGAGTTGAACTTGGATTTTCGTGTGTTCTGAAGGTGTTGGCTAAACTGAGGAGGTAGTGCAGTGGGAAATGCTGTTGCTTAAATGTTGCTCTTATATAGCTCAGGACATTTCATCTAATTATCAGCTTTGATTCAGAAGTTTCTCCTGAAATTTTAGAGGAAATGGAAATATACTGTACATAAAAAACAATGGTTGACACTGTAAATTTATAGAGCTGAAAAAATGAATGTGTATCATATAGCTTGGATTATTTGATTTTGGGAAGATGTGATGCACATATTAAAATCTCTGACTTTTGATTGCAGACTTTGGAATCTTGTGAAAT
This sequence comes from Cirrhinus mrigala, assembly GCA_036247105.1. Classification (NCBI taxonomy): domain Eukaryota; kingdom Metazoa; phylum Chordata; class Actinopteri; order Cypriniformes; family Cyprinidae; genus Cirrhinus; species Cirrhinus mrigala. The sequence goes on along the minus strand of CM070017.1, from coordinate 7,536,007 downwards.
CTGAATCTGATATTTGAAATCTTTTGAGTCTTCTGATATTAGTGTAGTCTGATTTCCAAATGGGTGACTCGTATGAACCAGTTCTTTTTAGGGAGTTGGTATCATACATCGCACCCAGTGTAGTCCGATTTGAGAATGAATGACTCTAATGAGCTGGTTTGTTTTAGTGAACCACAATCATACATGGCACCCAGTGTTGTCCGATTCAAAAATGAGTGACTCTTTTGAGTTGGTTTATTGAGTGAATCAGTATTATACATCACACCCAGTGTAGTTAGATTCAAAAATTAATGACTCTTATGAGCTGGTTTGTTTTAGTGAATCAGGATCATACATGGCATCTAGTGTAGTCTGATTCGAGAATGGATAACTCTTATGAGCTGGTTTGCTTTAGTGAATCAGGATCATACATGGCATCTAGTGTAGTCTGATTCGAGAATGGATAACTCTTATGAGCTGGTTTGTTTTAGTGAATCAGGATCATACATGGCATCTAGTGTAGTCTGATTCGAGAATGGATAACTCTTATGAGCTGGTTTGCTTTAGTGAATCAGAATCATACGTCACAACCAGTGTAGTCCGATTCAAGATTAAATGACTCTTATGAGCTGGTTTGTTTTAGTGAATCAGAATCGTATGTCACACCCAGTGTAGTCTGATTTAAGAATAAATGACTCTTATGAACTGGTTTGTTTTAGTGAATAAAAATCTTACATTGTACCCAATGTAGTCCGATTCGATAATGAATGACTCTTATGAGCTGGTTTGTTTTAGTGAACCACAATCATACATGGCACCCAGTGTTGTCCGTTTTAAAAATGAATGACTCTTTTGAGTTGGTTTGTTGAGTGAATCAGTATTATACATCACACCCAGTGTAGTTAGATTCAAAAATTAATGACTCTTATGAGCTGGTTTGTTTTAGTGAATCAGAATCATACATGGTACCCTGTGTAGTCCGATTCGAGAATAAATGACTCTTATGAGCTGGTTTGTTTTAGTGAATCAGAATCATACGTCACAACCAGTGTAGTCCGATTCAATATTGAATGACTCTTATGAGCTGGTTTGTTTTAGTGAATCAGAATCATACATGGTACCCTGTGTAGTCCGATTCGAGAATAAATGACTCTTATGAGCTGGTTTGTTTTAGTGAATCAGAATCATACGTCACAACCAGTGTAGTCCGATTCAATATTGAATGACTCTTATGAGCTGGTTTGTTTTAGTGAATCAGAATCGTATGTCACACTCAGTGTAGTCTGATTTGAGAATAAATGACTCTTATGAACTGGTTTGTTTTAGTGAATAAAAATCTTACATTGTACGCAATGTAGTCCGATTCGATAATGAATGACTCTTATGAGCTGGTTTGTTTTAGTGAATCAGAATCGTACGTTGCACCCGGTGTAGTCCGATTCGAAAATGAAAGACTCTTATGAGCTGGTTTGTTTTAGTGAACCACAATCATACATGGCACCCAGTGTTGTCCGATTCGAGAATGGATGACTCTTATGAGCTGGTTTGCTTTAGTGAATCAGAATCATACGTCACAACCAGTGTAGTCCAATTCAAGATTGAATGACTCTTATGAGCTGGTTTGTTTAAGTGAATCAGAATCACACATCGCACCCAGTGTAGTCCGATTCAAAAATGAATAACTTTTATGAGCTGGTTTGTTTTAGTGAATCAGAATCACACATCGCACCCACTGTAGTCCGACTCAAGAGTAAATGACTCTTTTGAGCTGGTTTGTTTTAGTGAACCACAACCATACATGGCACCCAGTGTTGTCCGTTTTAAAAACGAATGACTCTTTTGAGTTGGTTTGTTTAGTGAATCAGTATTATACATCACACCCAGTGTAGTTAGATTCAAAAATGAATGACTCTTATGAGCTGGTTTGTTTTAGTGAATCAGGATCATACATGGCACTTAGTGTAGTCCGATTCGAGAATGGATGACTCTTATGAGCTGGTTTGCTTTAGTGAATCAGAATCATACGTCACAACCAGTGTAATCCAATTCAAGATTGAATGACTCTTATGAGCTGGTTTGTTTTAGTGAATCAGAATCACACATCGCACCCAGTGTAGTCCGATTCAAAAATGAATAACTCTTATGAGCTGGTTTGTTTTAGTGAATTAGAATCACACATCGCACCCAGTGTAGTCCGACTCAAGAGTAAATGACTCTTTTGAGCTGGTTTGTTTTAGTGAACCACAATCATACATGGCACCCAGTGTTGTCCGTTTCAAAAACGAATGACTCTTTTGAGTTGGTTTGTTTAGTGAATCAGTATTATACATCACACCCAGTGTAGTTAGATTCAAAAATTAATGACTCTTATGAGCTGGTTTATTTTAGTGAATCAGGATCATACATGGCACCTAGTGTAGTCCGATTCGAGAATGGATGACTCGTATGAGCTGGTTTGCTTTAGTGAATCAGAATCATACGTCACAACCAGTGTAGTCCGATTCAAGATTGAATGACTCTTATGAGCTGGTTTGTTTTAGTGAAACAGAATCGTATGTCACACCCAGTGTAGTCCGATTTGAGAATAAATGACTCTTATGAACTGGTTTGTTTTAGTGAATCAGAATCACACATCGCACCCAGTGTAGTCCAACTTAAGAGTAAATGACTCTTTTGAGCTGGTTTGTTTTAGTGAATCACAATCATACATGGCACCCAGTGTAGTCCGATTTAAAAATGAATGACTCTTATGAGCTGGTTTGTTTTAGTGAATCAGAATCATACACTGCACCCAGTATAGTCTGATTCTTGAACAAATGACTCTTTTTAGCTGGTTCATTTTATTGGAAAAAAGATAGGTTGCATCAAGTGTAGTCTGATTTCTGAACTAATGACATGTGAACTGCTTGTTTTTAGTGAATCAAAAGCTTAAAGCACAACCAGTCTAGTCTGATTCCCAAATGATTGACTCTTCAAACTAAATGCCCCCTTGATAGTTGCCTGAAACTAAATCAGTCTCTATAAAAGTGATGTTTTGCCCTTACGTTACCCAATATTTAATATCAGTAGCTTATAATAATAGTGATATTAATAATAATCAGGTAGTGGTTATATGTGGTGGTGGGTGGGGTTTTGGTGATTGGCCCACTGTGAAAGTTCAGGTGCTCCCATTGGCCAAACAATCTAGGCCTATTTTTCTTTTCCACCCCAAACAATCACAGGCCCCCTCATTGCTCAGGCCCTCCTGCTTCAGGCGTGCCTATCCCTTATGTTAATCCAACCCTGCTTATGAGATGTTTTGTTTTAGTGAACCAGTCATAGTACCTTATGTAGTCCATTTCCTGAACATATTAATTATGTGAACAAGTTCATTATATTGAATAAACTACATATATTACACCCAGTGTAATCAACTTTCCAAGTCAATGAATCTTATGAGGAGGTTTTATTTTATACACACAAGTTTTTTGTTTTAATGAGTCAGAAACATTAATAGCACCCAGTGTTGTCCAGTTACTGAACAATTGACTCTTATGAGCTGGTTCGTTTTAGTGAATCAGAATCATACTGTACATTGTACCCAGTGTACTCTGATTTGTGAACTAATGACTCTTATGAATCATTTATTTTAAGCGAAACAACTCAACCAGTGTTGTCTAATTCCTAAATAAATGACTGTAATTATGAGTAAATCTCAAATTATTCTGGAGCCAGTTTTTTTAGTGAATCAAACAAAACTGAGTCTTAAGACATGAGACTCGGAGACATGCATTTTGTCAGTAGTGTTTTTTTAATTGTTAATGTATAAAATGTGTTATCACTTTTTTTTTATTTAGTATTGTTGTTTAAGGTCAGTTATTGGTTATGCTGCCTCTAATTTTTCCCCAAATATTTATTCCTTAAAACTGCTAAAAGAATCATTAATGGAACCTTTAAAGAAACTGGAATCTTTAATACCAGTCGGAACCAGAATTATTTTTTTTGTGTCTTTTGTGCTTTTTCTTTCTTATTACATGGACAATATCCCTGGGTCGATTTTTCGAGGTTAAATGCCCTGCTAAGGGGCAAAGTGGTGATAGGGTTCTTTCAATAACGCTCAAGTTCACAGGTCGCCCCCACTTAGGATGAAACCCATGACAGAATAAAAGCATATGGCTCGTGCACTGCAGCTAGAAAGGAGGAAGACATGGGTGGGTGGTTTCTCTTCAGCGTGTTCAGACAGTTCCACTGAAACTGACACGCACCACAGCTGATTCAGTCAGCACTTCTGCTCCCTGTGACACGCGAGCCTGCGTGAACACACACATTCTGATTCATGCTGCATGAAAATCTAAGGAGCCCAGTGCCAAACCTCATTCTAGACAATTCATGGCTGCAGGGCAGGTGTGCACAGCCACACACATGCACACACACATATTAATGTGTACTTAGTGTAGGGGGAGGGAGTTTTCTTTCCTCACCTGTCTTTTCTGCCTTGAGTGGGCAGAAGGTGCTTATTTGTGTTTGTGGTTCACACAAGTTTTTACCTTTATTAGTTAAATTGCCTTCAGCTACAAATTTTGCTATTAAAGGTGCACACGCAAACATAAAACTTGCAACACAAACAGATTTCACCGGTTATTTCATAGAATAGTGCATTACAATTAGACTCTAGGATTTTCTTTCCTCAGTATTACACAAAAAAGTATTTAAAATAATGTTACCAAACTCCCAAAACCCACCATAAAGTAGTCCATATGACTATATTAATTATATAAGCCCTGTATTAAGTATTCTGAAGCCATACGAAGTACAAACTGAAGTTGAAGTCCTTATTCGCTCATATCCTTTTACTTACAAACACTATTGGTTGCAATGTGCCTTATAAATGATTGTGAGTTTGAGTGTGTGTGTCATCATTTTTGGACAAATGCACATAACAAACTGAAATACAGCTTAAATAAAACTTAAAAACTTAAAATACAAACAAGGCATTCAAAATATGAATAAATATTATATGTGACCCTGGACCACAAAACCAGTCATAAGGGTCAATTTTCTGAAATTGATATTTATACATTTTAATAAACAAGCCTTCCACTGATGAATGGTTTGTTAGGATAGGACATATTTGGCTGAGATACAACTATTTGGAAATGTGGAATCTGAGGGTGCGAAAAAAAAACAAAATCATGAGAAAATCACCTTTAAAGTTGTCCAAATGAAGTTCTTACCAATGCATATTACTAATCAGAAATTAAGTTTTGATATATTTACGGTAGGAAATTTAAAAAATATTTTCATTGAACATGATCTTTACTTAATATCCTAATGATTTTTGGCATAAAAAGAAAATCAATAATTTTGACCTAAACAATGTATTTTTGGCTATTGCTACAAATATACCTGGGCTACTTAAGGTTTTGTGGTCCAGGGTCACATATAAAAAAGTACAGAAAACAAACAAACAAACAAAAAAAAACTAAAAGTGCACTGCTTTGGACTTTTAACAGCATGTTTTAACTTACATTTTTAAAAATGCCTAGAATTAGCTATATTAAAAGAATAAAAGTCATTTTTATACAAACTTAACCCAGTATGTAAGCAAACAACAGCAGTATCATTTTCATAGTGGAGCTACTGATTTAATCGTAAATGTTGTCGACATGAGGTCACTCTCCTTGAATGTGCGTTTGAGTGTGTATAAAGGATTTGGTGAAGTGACTACTAGAGCCAGAGGGATATTTGCGAGCTTTCGTCGTTTGTTTTGGGAAATCCAACACCTCTGGAATCCCAAAGCAGCCATTCTGTTCATTGGTTGGCTACCTGCACAGGTACTGAGGTCAGTGATGCATGCTTCAAGCCAACACCTCCGCTCTGAAGTCAGGCGTCCATTATGCACTCCGTCATCTCCCGCTCGGTCTGCTCATCCCCAGATCCGCGTCTCAGCTTCAGTGCGGGGAAAAACAGAAGAGCTTGGAACAATAGGAACGCCACTCAAGCCAAACTCCTGCTGGAGGGATGGAGTGTGTGTGTGATGTTTGAAAGAATAGAAAGACTGTGGTGTCATCTAACCGCAGGGCCAAGACTGTTTTCAAGGGGTTCTTCACAAATGAGTGTATGATATTTTACTGGACGCCCCCTCCTCTCACCTCATATGCTTTATTCTGTTATTCTATTCAACTTCCACTTACATAATGAGAAAAAAAGACATCTCTGAGAGCTTTTATAGCCCTGTAATGGACTGGAATAGAGAGAATAAGAGAAAGAACCAAAAATTTTTTTATTTTTTTAAGAGTAGATAAAATATGTGAGTGATTGAAGAAGAAAGAGAAATAGAGGGTCAGTAACCTTGTCCTGCTTATCAGCAATTCATTTCTTGCATATCAGGAGAGTCTTTGACTGTTTGGTGTGGAAAATATAAAAAATATTCGTTTTTAAAATAAAATTAATAATAGCTGGATAGAACAGAAATACAATAGAGAGAGCTAGTATTGGAGGGTCAAATTATTTTTTTATAATTAGTAAAAAGAAAACAAGAAGATACAATAAATGTTTTTCATATTTAATAGAATAGAATAGAAATTGAAAATAAATAGAATAGAGAGATAGAAAAGAGCACTAGTGTTAGACTGTCATGTTTTTTTAGAAATAAAAAGAAAACAAGTACATAGAATAGAAATAGAAAAGAGAGCCAGTGTTAGATATTTTATATTTATTAATTAGAACAGAAAATAAGTAGATAGAACAGAAATACAGGGTGGGCCATTTATATGGATACATCACACATCAAACTTATTGGGAATTTCACAAGAAAAACAATGGTGTGCTTGGTTTTAACGTAACTTTATTCTTTCATGAGTTATTTACAAGTTTCTGACCATTTATAATGTGCCACAAACAGGACGTTAATATCACCAACCATTCCCATTTTATTAAGGTGTATCCATATAAATGGCCCACCCTGTAGAATAGAGAGTGTTATTGTTAAAGGGTCAGGTTTTTATATTTAATAAATAGAATAGAAATAGAATAGAGATAAAGAGTGATAGGGTTAGAGTGTCACATTTTAATAAATAAAAAGAAAACAGTAGATAAAATAGATTAGAGAGTGCTAGGGTCAAGTTTTTTAATAAATAAAAAGAAACAAGTACATAGAACAGAAATAGAATAAAGAGTGCTAGTGCTGGAGAGTCAGGTTTTTTAATAAATAAAAAGAAAACAAGTACATAGAATAGAAATAGAATAGAAAGTGCTAGTGTTAGAGAGTCAGGTTTTTATATTTAATAAACAGAATAGAATAGAAATAGAATAGAGATAAAAAAAAATGATAGGGTTAGAGTGTCACATTTTTATAAATAAAAAGAAAACAGTAGATAGAATAGAAATAGATTAGAGAGTGCTTGGGTCAAGTTTTTCAATAAATACAATGAAACAAGTATATAAAATAGAATAGAAAGTGCTGTTAGAGGGTCAAGTTTTTATATATAATAAATAAAAAGAAAACAAGTAAAAGAGAATAAAGAGAGAGTGCTAGTGTTAGAGGGTCATGTTTTTTATTTTTAATAAAGAATAGAATAGAATAGAATAGAATAAAGAGATAGAGAGTGCTGGTGTTAGAGGGTCAAGTTTTTTAAATTAATAAAAAGAAAACAAGTATATAGAATAGAAATAGAATAGAAAGTGCTGTTAGGGTCAAGTTTTTATATATAATAAATAAAAAGAAAACAAGTAGAAGAGAATAGAGAGAGAGTGCTAGTGTTAGAGGGTCATGTTTTTTATTTTTAATAAAGAATAGAATAGAATAGAATAGAATAGAATAGAGAGATAGAGAGTGCTGGTGTTAGAGGGTGAAGTTTTTTAAATTTATAAAAAGAAAACAAGTAGACAGAATAGAAATAGAATAGAGAGTGCTAGTGTTAGAGGGCCAAGTTTTTTTATATATATAATAAATAAAAAGAAAACAAATAGATAGAACAGAAATAGAATAGAGAGGGCAAGTATACAGTGGTAAATATTTCAGTAGTTCATATTGGTTCATATTTCAGTAGTTTTATTTCTTTCAAATAATTAGAATTATTGTATATTAAAAGTTAAAGGGTCATGAAACCCTGGACTACTTTTTCTGAGATTTTAGCAGAGCTGTTTGCGTTGCACATTATAGATGACAATGTTAGCATCTGTTAATTTTAAATGTTGGAGAAAACTGGTTAATTTTGAGCTTTTTGTGCTATTTTCATCTTGCGGGTTTAAAAACTACATTGTGTTGACATCACAGTTTGTGACGTGGCAGTGGACTCTATAGTACATCGATGACGCGTCGGTGTCTCATAATTATTCATGAGGCTGCGCGTTCTTATCCTATGAGAAGACGCTTCATCTAATTATTCATGACAGCGTGTGTTGATTTGCTATGACAGACGCTTCAAACTGTGAGATTGCTTATATTACCTGAGAGAAACCTTCATGGATCCATGGAGAGTGTTTGTTTTTGTTTGCTTTGTAAGAGTTCGGCACAAACGAGATTCATTCATAAAGTTTACAACTCTTTGACACAACCCATCAAAAGGATTATAAATGCTGCAAAATAAGCCTTAAAAAATTTAAAAATTAATTAATACTTTAATTCAGAAAGAACGCCATACATTGATCAGAAGTGACAGTAAAGACATGTATAATGTAAGAAAAGAGTTTACAGAAGTATTACACAGCACAAATGTTTTCAACATAGATGATAATAAGAAATGTTTCTTGAGCAGCAAATCAGCATATTAGAATGATTTCTGAAGGATCATGTGACACTGAAGACTGGAGTAAATATACTAAAATAGAGTATTTCGAATAGAATCGATTCCAACCCCAATCTTTTGAATAGTAGCATACATACTGTATACTGCAGAAATATGAGTAACGTGCTATTCTGCAATTTTGAACATACCCTTTGTGAAGCTCTGAGAAACTACAGTAGCATTCTTACTCAGCTCTTACCTCATTTCCTCTCTAACAGCCCAACACCTGCAAACTAGCCACATGACGCTCCACATGATGATCCAAACGTGAGTAGCCAGACTGGGTTTGATCCTATTTTGTGTGCATGTAGGTATGAGTCACATGATTTCCTGCAAACCTTTGTCTCCGTGTTTTACCTAATTGCAAAACGGGCTGTTATGTCACCGAGCAGACAGGCTCAGACATGGATCTGGTCAGGTGAGAGGTGGGGTGCCACAACAACCTAAAAGGCCAGTATGATCAGCCGGAGACTGGAGTAACCGCCGTTGTGTTGCGTTGGTAGGGAGGGTCAACTTGTTTTCTTGTAAACTGCTTTACTGATTGACAAACCTGTTAAGATTAATTTCCCTTTATTCAGTTTGACTTTCATTTCATGAAAAAAAAAAGAATGAATTCTAATGCATGATTAATATTTACACAATTTACAATTTAAAAAACAGCTTTTGAAAATCACATTAGGTATATTATAGAAAGTATAATAAATGTAAAGATAAAATCTGTGTTTGTGATGGAATATATACATTATCTTTGGTCTTTTTTGGACTCTGTTAGTTCAGTCTGAACTCGTGTGGTCTTTTTTATTGTATTTTTTGTTATGACCTTTTTAAAAAGTCTGAGATCAGTTAAATAAACATCAGCACTGTCTCAGGTAAAGGTCAAAGAATTAAAGCAACTGTCACCAAGCCTCTAGACAAAACCATGTCATCAGCAGCGGATGAGTCACGGTCAACCCAGCTCACATCTGACCTCTGACATTTAATAGTCAATACACTGATCTCAGACCAGCTTATAGCTGATCCTTTGGAATCACACAGGAGAGGCTGTTCCTGGATCAGGGCGTACCACAACTACCTGAATGTGACATTTACAGCAGACCCATCCTACCTTGTGAATTCAGGAAATAAGCACAATAAAAATAGTACTTTCCTTTATGTGATCATTTGAAAGCATTCATAGGTTCATATAAAAAAACTGACATAAATATAGTTCCCTATAAGTCATATTTAGAAAGCTCTCTACTTTCTTATCTTTGTTATATCATAACTTATAATTATGTAAGTTAGTTAGTTATGTAATAGTAATATATTACTATTGTGAGCTCTTTCAATCTTAATCATGATGCAATATTTCATTCAGATTTTTTTGTTTATTTATTTAGTATTGTACTTTGTATATTAATATTAACAATATACAGTTGAGGTCAAAAGTTTACATACACATACATACATTGCAGAATCTGCAAAATGTTAATTACTGTACCGAAATAAGAGGGATAATCAAAATATATGTTATTTTTTATTTAGATAGATTTTCATTTACATACACTTGATTCTTAATACTGTGTTGTTACCTAAATCATCCACAACTGTTCTTCAGAAAAATCCTTCAGGTCCCATAAATTCTGTGGTTTTTCAATATTTTTGTGTATTTGAACCCTTTACAACAATGACTTTATGATTTTGAGATCCATCTTTTCACACTGAGGGCAACTGAGGGACTCATATGCAACTATTACAGAAGGTTCAAACGCTCACTGTTGCTTCAGAAGGAAATTCAAAATGCATTAAGAGCCGGGGGGTGAAAACTTTTGGAATTTGAAGATTAGGGTAAATGTAACTTATTTTGTCTTCTGGGAAACATGTAAGTATCTTCTGTAGCTTCTGAAGGGCACTACTAAATGAAAAAACTATATATATGATATTTAAGCAAAATATGAGAAATGTACACGTTTTTATTCTGTTCAAAAGTTTTCACCCCCCGGCTCTTATTGCATCATTTTTCCTTCTGAAGGATCAGTGAGTGTTTGAACCTTCTGTAATAGCTGCATATAAAGCTGCAGTTGTCCTCAGTGTGAAAAGATGAATCTCAAAATCATACAGTCATTGTTGGAAAGAGATCAAATACACAAAAATGCTGAAATTTGTGGAACCTAAAGGATTTTTTCTAAAGAACAGCAAACAGTTTAACTGTTCAGGACAAACAAGGGACTCATGAACAACTATCACTAAACAAAAAAACACAGATGTGGATCATTCAGGTAACAACACAGTATTAAGAATATGTAAAATTTTGAGTGATTTTAATAAATTCAACTATTATTTTCTCTGGCGGACTATATGTAAACATCTTTTATGTGAAATATCTTATTCAGATCAGTACTAAAAAAAAAAAATAACATGCATTTTGTATGATCCCTCTTATTTTGGTAAAATAATTAATATTTTGCAGATTCTGCAAGGTGTATGTAAACTTTTGACCTTACAATGTATTTAACTGACATAAAGCTGTATATATCGTAGGATATTTTATCCTGATTGTGGTTATCTTTGTTGTCACATAACAGATTTAACTTCATATACCATGCCATATTTTTCTTAGGATATTTCTCTATTCCTGTTGTTTCCTATTTTCTTTTTCCTCATATTTTAGTGGCTTTGTGATTCATTGTGTGCCCTAAAAAAACTAAATTTTCTCTATGATTAATGAAGCTGTATTGTTTTATATTTCTCCTATTAATCATTAATAAAAAAAATACATATATATATAAATACAGAATAAAAAAAATGAGACATACCAAACCCGACAATTTCTGTTAATTAATGTGACAATAAAAGACGGCCCTGTGCACATGCACCATGTGATGTTGATGTCAGAGCGGGTCACTTCATTTGAGAAAACACAGTGGCTCAATAGGAGTCTTTCCTGTTTATGGCTCGTCGTTCTTAATAGAGCTTATTCTCTTTTCCCATGATAAAAATAAACTCTGACACAGGATGTGATCTTCTGACTGATGTGTTGACCATCCATGAAAAGCAGCAGTCAGATTTTCACACTCTCTCTTTTTTTCTCCTTTTTCTGTTTTGTTCTTTTCTTCCAGTCACCCCCATAGAGAGATTTTATCTCGTGAGAAAGTCCAGTTTATTTTTAAAACAGACACACTGGAATATTGATGGAGATGGTTTCTTGTAGGACTTTCTGTACAAAGAAAGTCACTCTTGATATTATTTTATAATTATATATGTATAATTCATCCCAGAGGATAGTATTAGCATTTCAGATATGACTGCAGGACATTTATGTCTAGCTATCTGCTTTTGCTTTTCATTATAAACTGTTATCCACCTCATTCTTCAACGTAGATGTAAGCCTATGGGTGAGGCCTGTTCATTAGCCACTATAGGGAAATAATTAAATGAATAACAATGTGCTGTAAACTGTAAAACTGTTTACAATACAAACCAGTGTGCTCATAATTAAGATAATACATTAAAATAAAATGGTAAGACACACCAATTTGCAATATCTGACCAGCTAAAAAAGCTGGACATAGATGAGACCAGAAGCCCACTCTTTTTATAGTGGATATAAAAAGTTGTGTGTTTTAAAGACACAGTGTGTTCAATAATGCACCGATGTAGTACAGTAGCTTGCAAATGTGCAATGAGGCTGTAAAAGTGCATTAGTTGTGCACTAGATGAGTTTACCTGCTCGCTGTGAGGATGTTTGATGTCCTCAACAATTTCTGTAGTAATATTTAGCCTTCTCGTAGTTTGTTCAAGACAAACTATCATAACTGGGATATTACTAATTTATTTTATGGTGTAGAATAAAATGTCAGACCTTATTTTAGCCATTTGAAGGCACAATATGTACGTTTTCGCCACTAGAGGGTGCATATTCAAAACATACGAAGAAACAAAGGCGTAGTTTGATGATGCCGTGATTGAGTGTGGAATCATGGGAGTTGTTGTCTTTATCACCACAGCCGATGCAGTCTGTTGCAACTCAGGCGGAAATCATGTCCATGGATGAGCTAATATATTAAAGACTTATTAAGGTCATTGTAGTATGAAACAGGGTGGGGCTAAAAGTCGTGGAAATGAAACAAGGTCGCTGGAGCACAAATTAAGATATTTTTGATGAAATCCAACAGCTTTCTGACCCTGCATAGACTGAGGTCATGTGGACTATATGTCCTTACTACCTTTCTGGGCCTTGAACGTGTTTTTTTTTAAGTTTAAGAATTGCATTTGTGAACGTTTTTATGACATTTTTCAACTTAAGATTTTTATGAATCTACCCCAAGGACAGAGAAATGTAAATGTGCACATGCCTACCCACACATATTTTTGGTGTCGGATACTTGAAAATGATGCCATTTTGGCTGGGGGCAGGAAACCCTGTTATTTAAGATAGGAAATTCTGTATGAGCACTTCTTACTTGCTTATACCACTTGTCAAGTGTCCTCGCTGGAGTTTAGGGGTGATAAAGCATTTGTGCGAAGGTCTCAACACAAACCTACGTGATCTATGATTCGTTTCCAGATCTGTATAGACATAAAATAGAGGAAATGGAGACCCAGCAGAGACCCTCTCCTGCTTTAGCTCTGCCTACTCGCTTTGGTTCACATGCTTGTCTGGCTGCCCGTTCCCCCACAGGCTCTATGTAAACACTCCAGGATCTGCTTTAAAACAGCCCAGAGGAGCAGAACGACCAAATCAGCCACAGATGTTTATACTGCTGCCCCAGCTGCTGCCCTGAACAGGAAGTGGCCGTAGCAAAAGAGCAAATCAACTCATCGCTAAATGTGGCAGTAAATATTTTTTGTTTATGGAAGATGAGAAAAGCCACACTAATTTCTTCTGAAACCTTGTTCCATGTCTTGTAAGAAGTTCAAGGCACTAGGTTGAAAGCGAGAGGTCAGTTGGACTGTGTTGTGTGCACAGCTTCCTGTCAGTTCTGCTTTCCCATGAGCCTCATGGTCCATAAAAGACCTCGTATCTTATCTTCCATAGCTTCATTAACCTAATGAAAACAATTACGGATCACGAGTCAGCCCAGATGGTTCTTATAAAGCCAGTGCACTGATCTGACAAGAACATGCTCTGAGAAATATTCAAAGAAATGTGAGAAGGGAAGTTTGGTGGGGATACAAGGAGACAAAGAGGGAGACGAGTTCTTTAAGTGCTTTAGACAAGGAAAATCTAAAACCATGTAATTCCAGAAAGCAATAGACGGTATGTCTATTTAAGCAAGACACCCTTCATAGACAGCAACACAACTGACATGTTCAAGGCCCAGAAAGGTAGTAAGGACATTGATAAAACAGTCCATGTGACATCAGTGTTTCAACCGTAATGTTATGAAGCAACGAGAATAATTTTTGTGAGAAGAAAGCAAAAATAACAACTTTATTTAACAATTTCTTCTCTTCTGTCAGTCTTCGATGCAAGTACCACGACGCATGAGTACCACAATGATATCCTTGCTACCTTTCTGAGCCTTGAACATGTCAGCTGTGTTACTGTCTATGCAGGGTCAGAAAGGTTTTCATTAAAAATATCTTAATTTGTGTTCCAAAAATAAACTAAGGTCTTACAAGCAGTGTTGGGAATGTTACTTTAAAGTAATTAGTTATAGTTGCTTCTTACAAATAGTAACTGAGTTACAGCATTATAAAAGTAACAAATTACCCAGGAAAGTAACTATTGTGTTACTTTTTTTTAAAAAAAGTTCAAATATGTCAAATAACTTGGATTCCCCCCAGTATTAAATATGTTAAATGAATGTTGATTGAACTTAGGACTGGTGGTGGTGCTTAAGATATTGTTTGTAATTGTTTCTATAAAAAGGGGGGAGGGGGGGAACTAAAAATGATACTGATAAGATAACAAAACAAGTACGAATTCTACTACTAATAACAATATAAAACGCACTAAGGATTAATGAGCTGCTGGGTTCATGAATATTAATCACGTTTTCTGCGTTCGCTCGAACTGATTTGCTAAAATCAGAACAGGGATGATAATAGGTGAGCGCCAGCCAATGAAATTGCCGTTTGCGCATTGGTTCCGCCTACTAATGGAGAAACTGGCAGTTCTTAAAAGCTGAAGAATTCCAAAGGAACTCGGTTATTTTGAGACGAAGATACAACAAAGAATATCGTTTACATGTAGTGGGTCAATTCTGCTTGGTATATAAGACTCTCTCTCTCTGTATCTTTGCGTGTGTGAGACAAAGCGACGGCTAGTCGTGTGCCTTCACACACGAGTTCACGGTTCGTCAAATACAGGTACGCTGCGCTTCCATTCAGATGAACTGAAAAATAAAATTATAACAAAATTATAATAAATTATACTTACGCCGCATTTTATTGCCATTAACGGCAACGGCGTTGTAATGGGGGAAACAGTAATTCATTTAATAACTCGTTACTGAAAAAAAATAACGCCGTTAGTAATGCCGTTTATTTATAACGCCATTATTCCTATCACTGCTTACGAGTTTGGAACGACATGAGGTTGACAGATTAATGACAGAATTTTCATTTTTGGGTTAACTATCCACCTTATTTTTCAATGCGGAAGTAAGCTGTTTTTTGGTAATGTGTTAGACTTCCTGATCATAATCTGCCATAGAGAAATAACGAGAAGAATATTATTTGTGCCGTAAACGGTAAAACAGTTTGCACTACAAACTATTGTGTTCATAATTAAGATAATACATTAAAATAATATGGTAAGACACGCCAATTTGCAATATCAAGCAGAAAAACGAGCTGTTTTGTACAAATGAACATAGCTGGATGCGGATGAGACCAGAAGCCAGACACGTAAAATTTACAAAAGGCCGCTCCCACTCTTACGACAAAAATAAGGTGGATACCTTTAAATGTTATCATAGTTTCCAACAGAAATGTGTTTATTTTGCACTGACGTTTGTAGAGACTAAAACATAGGTGAAAATTGCATCACTCAGTGCTCCATTCGTGCACCTCAAAGAGAATTATGGGTACTCGAGAAGCACCGGGAGGCTGTGGAGAAATAATAACCTCTACGACACAATTACCTGCTCCATGAGAGGCTTTCAAGATCAGTAATCATCCCATCAAAAACAGATTCCCTTTGTGCTCGCTGAATAAATCCCATGCTCTTTAGGCCTGATAGAAGCCTTCCAGAGTACGAACAGCATTCAGCAGGTAGTCCACACATATTATAAAGAAAAAATATGGGAGAAAATTGGAATTGAGAGAGCCCGATGCACAAGAGGCTTATAGGTGCGTAATGAAGCAGAAGTGTCAGAACTGATGATAAGATCAAAATTATTCTCCACAGGGCATCACGAGAGCTTTACCGTGATCTGTGAGCTCTGGCTTTATATTTGCTGTCTGAGATGGGTTTGATGGGTTTTGTGGTTGTCTGCACTTCAGTGTTATACTGCTTAAGGAGTCGTTTTTTGTGAATGTTATGATCAGGATTGAAGTTCTTGTATGGAAAGATGTGCCAACTGGAAATGGATGCATTGGATAAGGTTGTATGTGGTTTTGGATTGACAGCAGCTTTGGTGGCATTTCTTAGAAATGAATAGATATAAAAAGCAATTGTAAAAATGCAGTTGTTTTCTCAATAGCTGAAAGGAATCTCTTATGCATCCCAAGGCTGCATTTATCGGTTTAAAAAACAAATATACAGTCTGTTAAATATCATTATCATTTAAAGTGTTTTTGATTTTTTATATATTTTAAAATATTATTTATTCCTGCAATGGCAAAGTTGAATTTTCAGCATCTTTACTCCAGTCATATGATCCTTCTGAAATCATTATTATCATTATTGAATGGCACATACTGTATGTGACCAAAAAACAGTCATGAAGATCAGTTGTTTTTTTAAATTAAGAACTATACATCTTCTGAAATAAATTGATTACATCAGCTGAATAAATAAGATTTCCATTGATGTATTGTTTGTTAGGATATGACAATATTTGGCTGAGATACAACCATCAAAAACTAGATCAAATTTTTGAAAAATCAAAAATCACCTGTAAGTTGTCAAACTGACATTCTCAGCAATGCATATTACAAATCAAAAATTATGTTTTAATATATTTATGGTAGGAAATTTACAAAATATCCTAATGGAACATGATCTTAACTTAATATCTATAATTTTGACCTATACAGTGTATTTTTGGCCATTGCTACAAATACACCCGTGCTACTTAAGACTGGTTTTGTGGTCCAGGGTCACTTATGTTCCTTAAATCCCTTCAAATACAAACCTTTAGCGCCCTCTGCTGCCTGTACAGACTAACTTTAACTCTCTACTCCGTACATTTTGTGCAAGATTCACAAATGTGTTTCATTGCAGCTAAAGCAATTCTAATTCAGCTTGTTACAATATATTTATATGCATTACAGGCTACACAAGTTATCAGAAAGCTGAAAATTAAGTGAAGTTATATACTGTAAGTTTATATATTAAAAGGCACCTTTTTTTTTTTAAATTCCAAAAGTCCTGATAGGATTACGAGTAGAGAAGCAAATAGCAATTAAAAATGGCTATAGTTTATTGTTTCAAATTATACTCATCTGTACAGAGACACACAAAAAAATAAAGAAATGTCAAAAAACAAAGATGAATTTCTATCAAAATATTCAGAAAGGAAAGGACAAAACAGACAAATATAAATACAAAAACTGGACATGAATTCTGACCTAAAGACACTTTAAATGCCATATATGCAGTTCTGATGAAATCTGATGGTGAGCAAGTCCAATAAATAAAACTCTTTTCTATCTCATGTGACAAGTTCATTTCAGCATAATATGAGGCGCCCACTACCCAGTGGCACAATTCAGTCTGTACAAGGAAGAGCTTAAAAACACACACAAATAAGCATACAGATCAGCTCAGAGTTGCCAGTGATATTTACACAAACACAGCCTAGCACTAGACCTCATTTTCAGTCTCTACTGAAAACTTCCAAAAGCAAGTGTCATAAAGTGTTCTCCATTTATCTCCTCTGAAACTGGTCAGACTCACTGTAGAAACTGTTCTTTGCAATAGACCAATAGGCCCAGTTCCCCTATTAACGTTGCTGTAAATAGTTGCTTCCCTTTCCTCGCATAATGGGAAAAAATGTTCTTGCAGGCCTTAAAGGGGAGATGTTTTATTCCAAAAAACCATCCAGAGTGGTCAGGCTGGAGGTTGGCTTGGTTGTAACGGGCCTGGACACTTTTTTCCTCTTGGGCTTCATGGCAAGGGGTCGAATCTCAGATAACGGAGACTGGTGCACATGCTAGAGTTAAGGAAACATTATAAAAACAAAAAAACAAAAGCAACCTCAAATTATTTATGTGCGTGCAATGGTAGCAATATAAGTGTTTTCATTGGATAAGGATACAGGTTGGATAAATTTGGCTCTTCCTCCAAGTCCATCATAGCCAGATCTTACCTGGAATTTAAAAAAAAAAAAAAAAAAAAAATGCATTAAGGCAAACTACACAAAATGTTCAAAGGTTTGGGGTCTATAAGATTTTTGTTGTTATTGAAAGAAATGAATACTTCTATTCAGCAAGGGTGCATTAAATTGATCAAAAATTAAATACAATTACATTGCAGCCTTTGTGAGCATTACACATATTTCAGACACATAAAAGAAGTATACAGTTTAGGTCAAACGTTTACATACATCTTGCAGAGTCTGCAAAATGTTAATTATTTTACCAAAATAAAAGGGATCATACAAAATGCATGTTATTTTTTATTTAGTAGCCGGGGGTGAAAACTTTTTGAATTTGAAGATCAGGGTAAATTTAACTTAATTTTGTCTTCTGGGAAACATGCAAGTATCTTCTGTAGCTTCTGCAGGGCAGTACTAAAAATGATATTTAGGCAAAATAAGAAAAATGTACACATCTTCATTCTGTTCAAAAGTTTTCACCCCCAGCTTTTAATGCATCGTTTTTCCTTTTTAAACATCAGTGAGCATTTGAACTTTCCGTAATAGTTACATATGAGTCCCTCAGTTGTCCTCAGTGTGAAAAGATGGATATCAAAATTATAGTCATTGTTGGAAAGGGTTCAAATACACAAAAATGCTGAAAAAACAAAGACTTTGTGGGACCTGAAGGATTTTCCTGAAGAACAGAGGGCAGTTTAACTCTTCAGGACAAACAACGGACTCATGAAAAACTATCACTAAAAATCATTCAGGAATAACACGGTATTAAGAATCAAGTGTATGTAAACTTTTGAATAGGGTCATTTTTATTAATTCAACTATTATTTTCTCTTGTGGACTATATGTAAACGTCTTTTATGTAAAATAATTAACATTTTGCACATTCTGCAAGGTGTATGTAAACTTTCGACCTCAACTGTATGTGTGCATGAAAACCAAAAAGAGTTTTGAGAATATGTTACAAAAACATTTATAAGTCTCTCACAGTGCCAAATTTGCATGGGTCCAGCATGCTTCCAAATGCGTTCTTTCTGAAAAGCAGTGAGTTTCTTAACATGGGCCCCATCATGACATCATCTTCTTTAACACGAGCATTCTGGGAGCAAAAACACACACATGCAAACATTACACCCTTCATCTAATACCAAGCCATATACTTCAAGACCAAGACAGCATGTTTGAATACATACACTACGTCCGAGTGCATTTTCCCTATTTGTGGATGAGGATCTGTAAAAAATGAAAACAAATGGACATCAGTAGAAATCATAGGAACAGTTTGACTAAACAGTACTGTACAGAGTGAAAACTCACGCCGAAGGGTCTAGACGCATCTTCTTAGATGGCACCTGAACAGGTTTCTTCTCCACCTGTTCGGGTGTGTTAATGTCGAAGGTCAGGTTAAGGTCAATTTCCTGAGAGTCTGTCATTGGACCATGACCAGGAGGCTTCAGCTCCAGAGGCGCAGGGCTGGAAACATAAAAATCAACAATGTCTCTTACGGTAAATCTATCGAATAGCCAAAGGTTTTGCTCAAAATACAAACTGATTTCTGACCTTTCGAAGACCAGTCTGCTGATGGCTTCATTGGTGCGGGTTGGAGTGCTTAATGTCCTTTGAAGAATTTCCACCTTCTTCTTCAAGCTCTGTTGTACATGAGATGTCAGATCAAGAGTTTAAAAACACAACAGAGAATAAGAGTCAGTTAGGACAAAAAAAAATTGAATGCTATCTTGTAAATGTAATTTGATGTTTATTGATGTAAATGTAATATGATGCTTATTTAAATGCATTTTTACATTTACATAGAAATTTTAGCCAACAGGGTATAATTTTTAACTTATTGATATCACCACACTTCCCTAGTTTCTCTAAGCCTAAAACGCTCAAATTTGCATACATTTCCTGAACCGATTCAAACATATCCTTTTGTTAACATACTTTTGTTAACATCCCTTTTTAACCACTCCATAATTTAGAAAATCCTGGTCAACAATAAAAAAAAAAAAAAAAAATTCACCATGTTTTTAGGAATAAAATATTAGATAATCCTGGTGAATGTTATATGCACAAACCCCTCAGTAAAAACTTTCAAAATATAGATAGGATTAATGGCCTTTAAAGATACAGTTGAAGTCAAAAGTTTACATACACCTTTACCAAAATAGGAGGGATCATACAACATGCGTGTTATTTTTTTTATTTAGTACTGGCCTGAATAAGATATTTCACATAAAATACATTTACATATACTCCACAAGAAAAAAAATAATAGTTCAGTTTATAAAAATGATCCCGTTCAAAAGTTTACATATGCTTGATTTTTAATATTGTATTGTTACCTGAATGATCCAGTTTTTTTTTTTTGTTGTTGTCTATGAGTCCCTTGTTTGTCCTGAACAGTTAAACTGCCAGCTGCTCTTCAGAAAAATCCTTTAGGTTCAACAAATTCTTTGGTTTTTCAGCATTTTTGTGTATTTGAAACCAACAATGACTGTATGATTTTGAGATCCATCCTTTCACACCGAGGACAACCGAGGGACTCATATTGAGCTATTATAGAAGGTTCAAATGCTCACTGATGCTCCAGAAAGAAAAAACGATGCATTAAGAGCCAGGGGTGTAAACTTTTGCCTAAATATCTCCCCCCCCCCCCCCCCCCCCATTTAGTACTGCCCTTCAGAAGCTACTTGCATTTTTACATTTTACGTTTCCCAGAAGACAAAATAAGTTAAATTTACCCTGATCTTCAAATTCAAAAAGTTTTTACCCCCAGCTCTTAATGCATCGAGTTTCCTTCTGAAGCATCAGTGAGCGTTTGAACCTTCTGTAAAAACTTTTGGACGGGGTCATTTTTATAAATTCAATAATTATTTTCTCTTAAGGATGATATGTCAATGTTTTTTATGCGAAATATCTTATTCAGGTCAGTACTAAATAAAAAAATAACATGCATTTTGTATGATCTCTCCTATTTTGGTAAAATAATAAACATTTTGCAGATTCTGCAAGGTGTATGTGAACTTTTGACCTCAACTGTATGTATTGAAATCAACAAACACAAATAGATAAAGTGTAATAAAGTAGATAAAGCAGAATTTCTAACAGTGATCTCTTTGTCAGCGTTGGACATGTCGTTCTGAAGTGCCTTCATGTCCTCCTTTGTCCTGTTTGTTTCTGTAGTGGCTTTTTGCAACTGCAGTAGGAAAAAAAAAAAATTAACAAACAAATGACTGGATGCTGAAAAAAGATCATTAACCAATTATACATTTCAAAATAATTATATTTTTGATGGACAGTCCCAGAGACAAGAATTGAACCTTGCTGTTAGACGAGATCAGTTCCCTTTTAAGTTTCTCACACATCTCATTCGATGACTTGAGGCTTCCTTTCAGATTGTCATACTCCCTGAGGATAAATAAAACATAACACTATATAACACTCGAATACAGCATATGAGGAAGCACAAGTGGTGTACTGACATTGTAAAAGGTTTGGGGAAGTAAAACTACCGAGTTTTAAGTTTTAGACTACACCACTACACTATATATGCGGCAGTGAGAGTGTGTGTATTTGCAGAAAAGTAAAACTTACTTTTTAAGTGAGATGCAGTATATGGACAGCTGTTCAACAGCAGACTGACCAACACCCATATCGGTGATCATGGCCTCCACCTCTGACCTTTGACCTTGTAGGACCACATCTAAACTGAAGGACAAAAACGTACACAAGAGAACACGTGAACAAACAATAAAGCCCACTAAATATTTTTTAAACATATAACTTATTCTAACAGTTAATTTATTATTTTTATTGTTCACATACTGAGATGGACACAAACTTTTTTCTCTCACACACATTTAACAAAAAAAACAAATAACAAATGAATTAGTACCTTTCATAGGTTTTCATTTTGACTCGGAGTCGCTTGGCTTCCTCTTTGGCTGCCTGCCCTTCATTTTTCTGACTCTCCAAGAAATTCATCTGTTTCTGATCATTTCATACAGAACAAAAACAAGACCAGCATCAAAAAATAGTGCAGAAAGCATGCTGGACTAACAGACAGTTTACCACTACAATAAATTTACCCGGAGGACAGAACACAGCATCTCTTTGTCTCCGATTTCCTTTCGGAGTCTTTCCAGGTCCTTCTTCTGCCTCTCAATAGTGTCTTTTAGAGTGTCCACTGACTTCTGCTTGTCCCTCCATTCTTTCTCTGGAATACATAACAGATACAAACACATAATATGAATGGATGGACGGAAATTTTACAGATCAATCAAGAACTTGAGGAAATGATTTTTACCTTTTTCAGACAACACTGCTTTCATGCGATCAAGCTCATTCTGAAATCAGAACAACAGAACGGGCAATTCTGTCAATATATTGTGTTAACAAACTGGGCATTTAATAAATTCAAAAGCATGCATTATCACCTGTAAACTCTCTGGGTCCACCGGCGTCCCATCATCCTCTGGAGCTATGTCGAAGAACAGCTTGTTGATAATGTGCCGCGTACTGACCTAAAACAGAAAAAGTACAGGTTTCATTGCAGTCCAGGCCTACAATTAATTTAATTATTCAGAACACTTAGTCAGTTCACAGGTTAAGTCAACAGTTTACCTGTTTCCTGCATTGTGGACAGGTTTTGTTTGGGGCTGACTGAAACCATTGGAGAAGACTTTATTGAAAGAAAAGAGACATAGAAAGTATTTAAAAGTCATTGAGAAACAATATTTATTTTTTAACAATCAAACACTGACATTTCTAAATATTTGAATGCACATTTATTATTAATCGATCAGGTTCCCACATCTTTTGACCAATGAATTTTCATAACTTTATCGGGATTTTTACATACATTGCATAAAATTCTAGCAATGAGGATTCTGTTAAGCAAAATGTAATGTTATAATAATTGTTTAATATTATAATAATATATATATATATACACAAGATAAAGTCATACCAAAAAAACAAACAAACATGCAGCAGAGTAAAAAGGAGACACTCACCAGGCATAATGAAAAGTGTGACCACAGTGAATTGCAGCCACATCTTTGGAATTATCAAAGAAATCTGAGCAGATGGTGCAGTATGCTCGAATAGGCATTGTTGGTCTAAAATATTAGACATAACAAGGTCAAAATCTCTGTTGATGCCACGGTTTGTGTGTTTTGTTCATTGCTAGTATGTTGTGGTACCGTGTGCTATCGGTTTATTATTTTAAATGCTGTATTTACTCACCCAGATGACGCTGAGATGATCAAAAAGTCTTTTTCACACGGACTTGTTCAATTAAACTCCATAATTATGTTATATATCTTGTTTTGGATTGGTTTTGAGTTCCTGAATACAGTGAAGCGGCGCGCTTAGTTCAAACGTAATGACTCCTCCTTTTTGATTACGTCATCAACACACGACTGCGTGCTGCCTGAGAAATTTACGGAAAACGTATTGGTATCGTGATAGAAAACGTAAAGCGAGATTTATAAGATTTAAGTGTTTAATTTAATTTGACATAAAAGCGCAGACATTGTTTTTAGCACAGTAGCAATACTTAAAATAAAAACTACAAGTTCTCGAATTAAAAACTACATTTCCCATAGTGCACCTCTTGCGTGATGACGCCTGTGACAGTCCGAGTTGATTTTTGACCCAAGACAAGTCAACCTACAGTGATTTGGATAAACACTGTTTAAGGTACAGTAAGGATAATTTGTGTTATTAGGAATCTAAACTATGAGAACAACATCTGTTAAACTTGATTAAATACAAGTTGGCGCAAAATAAGATGTCTTCTAGTGACATTCAACAGTTTTTAAAGGTTTAGCTCCGTAGCTAGTGCGTTAGCCGCTCAGTGGATTTATAGACAAGGAGAAAACCCGCATTTGCAATATGCGTTCAGTTGCAAGAATATTTTAATATTGGCATTAACATACTGTGTTTTATAGTTTTAAACAGAAGATTTTAATAAAAGCTGCATTGAGATTAAATTTCGCGTGCATCATCATTATTATTATAAGTATAAATAGTTTTGGAAATCTTTAAATCCTTGTGATGTGTGTGTTTGTGTTAATATTAATATTGTTAATGTTATTATTGTAAAGGTGGTTCAGAGCGTTTTATGCTTGTATGGAGTTCTTAAACAAATATAACTTTTAAACAAAAAATAAAATTAGTAGTTATTTACTGTTGTTGGTCACTGTGCACAAATGTCATTTTTTTAACTTAGATATTTGGCCTCCAAAATGTAATTTTCTAATAGCATTTTAACACCTTCGGTTGCGTAAAATTGTATCTAAATCTATTATGAAGTATTCTGAAATGCATCAAAAGAAGAATTAAGTTTTAAAAGCTGAGGAATTAACTCATTTCTTGTTCCTCTTTAATGTGTCTTTCTGTAATTTCACTTCCAGGCACTGATGGAAGCTCTGTAAATTGTACTGTAAGGCCTTCAGAGCTATTGGGATCATGCAGTGAATCGCTCCTGGCACTGACTGGTGGTTCGGGACACTGCATCCTCTCATCTTCTGGGTTTCTCTCGTGTCCGATGCCAGGATGGCAGCAGATGTCCACAATAAGGGTGCACCCTGGGAGGTTAAAAATGGCAACTTGGCGCCATCAGATCGACTCCGGCAAGTCCGATCGGACAGTCCGACCCCAGGGCTGGTGGAGGGGACAGAGCCAGGTTAGTTTAAGAGTTTATACTCTCTGATATATGAAAACATATTCTGCCTTTGTCAGAGATTGTAATCCTTATTTTCCGTAATGACATTTCTGTTGCCAAAGTTTTATGATGCTTTTAACAAAGCCGTTAAAGAGATCTTGTGGTTTTTAAGTCTCGGGGGTGGGTCTTTGTATACAAACCGCACCTGTTTTCTTAGTCATGCATATCCTTGTAATAGCTCATTGTGTTTCCTGTTGTGAGTGATAAAATAACTTGTATGTTTGTATGTGATAGGTGACTAGAATCTCAGAATTTGTTTAGCCATGTAAATTATTCTTTTCGAGAAGTTGAAGTTTGTCACAACACAGGCAGTTTCATAATGACATGAAAGTTTCAACTAAATCTGGAGGATTTCCCAGAAGCCCTGGGAGTCTGTTAGGTCTGTTTTCTGAAACTGAAAAGTTAAGGAGCTTACCTGTATCGTATTTTGATGGATATGTGGGTTTATGGGAATTTGGATCCTAAATGAATAATGAGCATTTTTGACTAATATAAGCATTTAAAGAAGCAGCTCAATCTTATTTACTGTCTAATATTAGGATATATCATATAAAAGACATTTGCATATAATCCATAAGAGAAAATAATAGTTGAAATCATAAAAATGACCCCGTTATTATTGTTGTTATTGTAAAGGTTGTTCAAAGCGTTTTATGCTTGTATGAAGTTCTCAGACAAATATAAAATTAGTAGTAACTTACTGTTGCTGGTCACTGTGCACAAATATAAAAGTTTTTTAAACAAAGATATTTGGCCTCCAAAATTGACTTTCCAAAAGCCGTTCAAAAGTTTACATACGCTTGATTCTTAATACTGTGTTGTTACCTGAATGATCCGCACTTTTCTTTTTCGTTCCTTGACAGGTGCTGGACAGGAGAACGCCATGTTTGTTCACGCCCAGTCTTTTGAGGACCTGACCGCTGACACCGATGACAAATCTGCAGAGGTGGGTGACTCAAATCTAGAGAATGCTCAAGAAGATGCTGTGGAAGGAGGTGAAGAGGAGGTGCAGGAGGGAGAGATAGAGGTTGAACAGAAGGAAGGCGGGAAAGAGGGGGTTCGGAACAGCAACAAGGCAAAAGAAGAGGATGTGACAAGTGAAACGTGGCGGAGTCACAGAAAGCATATGTTTGTCTTGAGTGAGGCAGGGAAACCCATCTATACACGCTACGGAACAGAGGAAGCGCTCTCCAGCATCATGGGAGTCATGATGTTACTCATGTCATTTGTAGAAGATAAGAAGAACATCATACGCTCTATTCATGCAGGTAAGGAATATATAGAAAAAGCTGATGTTGATATGCAGAAATGTGGCCCTGAACCACAAAACCAGTCATAAATTTATTAATACATCATCTGAAAGCTTTCCATTGATGTATGGTTTGTTAGGATAGGACAATATTTGGCCGAGATACAGCTGTTTGAAAATCTGGAATCTGAGAGTGCAAAAAATTAAAATACTGAGAAAATCGCCTTTAAAGTTGTCCGAATGAAGCTCTTAGCAGTGCGTATTACTAATTACTAAGTTTTTATATATTTAGTGTAGGGATTTTACAAAATATCTTCATTGAACATTGAGCATAAAAGAAAAATCAATCATTTTGACCCATACGGTGTATTTTTGGCTATTGCTACAAATATACCCGTGCTACTTAAGACTGGTTTTGTGGTCCAGGGTCACATATATGTACACTACCTTTTAAAACTCTGGGGTCAGTATTCTTTCAAATAAATGTATACTTTTATTCAACATGGATGCATTAAATTGATCACTGTCAGTAAGACATTTATAATGTTACAGAAAATTTCTGTTTCAAATAAATGCTGTTCATTAGGGGTGCAACAATACAGTACGTACCTCGGTTTTTAGCCACGGTTTTCGGTTCGGTTCGGTTCTGATATCTTACCGCTTGAGTGTTGTTTTGTTGTTGTTGTTGTTTTTGTTTTGTTTTTTTTGCAACAAATTAACAAAATACTCCCTTAAACCTCTGTACATTGAAAAAAGCGTGGTTTAGTATATGTTTGCTTATTTTTTCTTTTGAAAGAGGTTTTTTTTTTTCGATTTTTACGCAAAATAGAATGGGTTTCATTCATATTGGACGCTAGAGGGCGCCCTCGTGCAGTAAATCCACATATGTGTAAAAGAAGTAGCACTGATTACGTTCCGTTCCAGCTTCTCTAATGTGGATAAAGGCATCGCTAATGCTGTGAGTCTGTGACTGGATAAAAAATATAACGTTAAACGTTTTGAATAATGAAATGTAAGGACAATAAACACTCGTCTACAATAATATATGGTTTATCTGTGTTCTTCAAGCCATCTTGTGTATTTTCATAAGCCATTGCTAATCGACATACATAGAATATGAGCATAGAATTTATTGTCTGCCTCATTCTGTGATAAGAATCCACATCAGATCACATAAGGAAGTTATTTCAAACACTCGACTGATGTTGTGAATGAAAAACAAGTTATAATGTTTTTTTTTTTTTATAACTTTTGTTTTTATAACTCTTGTTGGACAACAGGTTTAGGCTTATCATTGCATGTCATTAGAATGAAAGATGCTCTGCGTGTGTTGCTTTTCCAAAAATAAGCGGGGAAGCGTTTCCTCATTTCAGAACGTAAAATCGCGGGCACACATACAGCAAATTTAGAGAGAAATAAAACAAGGAAGTTATTTAAATGCAAAAACCGCAGTTCATAACCGTGGAGGTCATACCGAACGGTTCAATATTATATTGAGAATTCCGACATCCCTACTGTTCATTTTAATTTTTTATGAAGCAGCACAGCTGTGAACAACATTAACAATTGGAAACGTTTCTTAAGCAGCAAATCAGCACATTAGAATGATTTCTGAAGGATCATGTGATACTGAAGACTGGAGTAATGATGCTGAAAGTTGAACTTTGTCATCACAGAAAGAAATTACATTTTAAAATATGTTAAAACAGACAATACCTATTTTAATAGGATTATTATTATTTGTAACAATATTTCACAATGTTACTATTTTACTGTATTTTTGATAGATGTAGTTTTGGTAAACATAAGACACTTCTTTTAGAAACATTAAGAAAATCTTCACTGACCCAGACTTTTGAAAAGTAGTGTACACTTTTTAGACCGTATGTTTTTTTATTTATTTTTTTATTAATAATATTAATTCCTGTTGTTTATTAAATATTTTCTTTTCTAATAAAAAGCTGACTTATGCCATGCTTTTTGGCTTTAAACTACACTGCCACTCAAAAGTTTAGGATTAATAAACATTTTTAAAGTTTTTTAAAGAAGTCTCTTATGCTCATCAAAGTTCCATTTATTTGACCAAAAATGCATAAAAAGTAATATTATGAAATATTATTGCAATTTAAAATAACAGTTTTCTATTTTAATTTATTTTAAAATATAATTTATTTCTGTGATGCAAAGCTAAATTTTCATCAGCCATTACTGCAGACTTCAGTGTCACACAATCCTTCAGAAATCGTTCCAATATACTAATTTATTATCAGTGTTGGAAACAGTTGTGCTGCTCAAAACTGTGATAATTTTTTCAGGATTCTTTAATGGATAAAAAGTTAAAAAGCATTATTAAAAGCATTTATTCAAAATAGAAATCAACAATATAAGTCTTTACGATCACTTTTTATCAATTGAATACATCCTTGCTGAATAAAAGTATTAATTTCTTTCAAAGAAAGAAAAAATTTACTCACCCAAAACTTTGAACAGTAGTGTGCATTGTTGCAAAAGATTTCTATTTTAAATAAATGCTGATCTTTTTAAAGTTTTATTCATCAAAGATGAAAAACTATATATATTAAACAGCACAACAGTTTCCAACATTGATAATAAATCAGCATGTTGGAATGATTTCTGTAGGATCATTTGACATTGAAGGCTGGAGTAATGATGCTGTAAATTCAGCTTTGCATCACAGGAAAGAATTCTATTGTAAACGATATTAAAAGTAGAAAACCACTATTTTAAATTGCAAATATATTTTACAATATTACTTTTTTGTATTTTTAAAATAAACGCAGCCTCAATGAGCAGAAAAGACTTCCTGAAAAACATTAAAATGCCAAACTTGTAAACAGCAGTTTCTAACTAAACACAACAAAACATCAAGTAATAAATCGAATATCTTCCATTTAAAATACGATTTTGTGTGTAAACACATCTTTCAGATGGCTACAGGGTGGTATTCCTGCGGAAAAGCCCTCTCATCCTGGTGGGAGTCTCTCGCACTAACTGCTCCGACCGGGAATTGACACGAGAGCTTCAGTACGTCTACTACCAAATCGTAAGCCTGCTCACCCTCACACAGCTGAACCACGTCTTCCAGCACCGGCAGAGCTACGACCTGCGCCGCCTGCTAGCCGGCTCAGAGCACCTCACCGACAACCTTCTGCGGCTCCTTGACCGAGATCCAGGCCTGTTGCTGAGCGCCGTGATGTGCCTGCCTCTGGCCAGCTCAACCCGTGACGTGGTCTCATCCAGCTTGCAGGCTGCTAAAGCCAAGAGCCTGGTATTCTCAATCCTGCTAGCAGGAAACAGGCTGGTCACACTGGTGCGCAAAAAAGACCAATTTCTGCATCACATGGACCTGCACTTGCTCTTCAACTTGGTCGGCTCTTCATCCTCCTTCAGAGAAGGTGAAGGGTGGACGCCTATATGCCTACCCAAGTTCAACCCAGCTGGATTTTTCCACGCGCATATCTCTTACCTGGAACCGGCCTCGGATCTGTGTCTTATCCTGGTGTCCACAGATCGCGAGGATTTCTTTAATCTCTCCGACTGTAAGAAGCGGTTCCTAGAGCGCTTGCGCAGACGCAGTGCATATCAATCTCTGCAGGAAGGGCTGAACACGCCAAGTTATTCTGTCTCACAGGTTGGCATACCAGAGCTGCGGCACTTCGTGTACAAGTCTAAAAGCTCTGGGCTCTATACAAGGTGAGACAGTTGAGTGATGATCATTAAAGGAGAAGAATGAGTTTAGATAGATAGCCTCATGTTTATTGCTTTTTATGTAACTTCATGTATTTTCCTATCAGCCCTGACCTTCCAACACCATACCAGGGAGAAGAGGAACACGAGCGGCTGATGGGATTGTACCAGTATCTGCACAGCTGCTTGCATCACCCCACACGCCCTTTGCGCTACATCTACCGCTGCACAGAGACCGAGAACCTTTATGCCTTGGTGAGTCTGAATACACTGCCGTTATTCAATACCATTCAGAGATTTTGTTACGTGTATGCAACATAGAGGAAGTATCCAGGTAATATAAAAATTGCATATGATTGCATTGCATTGCATTTACATTTGACATTTATTTATAGTTGAGAAATGCAACAAGCAGTTTAACATAGAATGACGATTAACATGAGGTTCCCAACATCGTTCAGAATAGTAAAAGCAAAGACAGGAAGGGAATAAGGGATAATGAAAGCATAGAAAAAAGTAAAAGCATAGAGTTTTATGGTCATTTTTGATCCATTTAAAGGTTTAGTTCACTTCCAGAATAAAAACTTCCTGATAATTTACTCACTCATGTCATCCAAGATGTTCATGTATTTCTTTCTTCAATCGAAAAGAAATTAAGGTTTTTGAGGAAAACATTCCAGGATATTTAGCCATATAGTGGACTTCAATGGGAGGCAACAGGTTTAAGGTCCAAATTACAGTTTCAGTGCAGCTTTAAAGGGCTCTAGACAATCACAGTCAAGGAATAAGGGTCTTATCTAGCAAATAAAACAAAATACAAATTTCTGTATGTTTTAACCACAAATACTTGTCCTGCACTAGTTACACATGACGTAGGCATAAGTCCTGACCCAGTGTTTACAAAGCGAGCGTACAAAGTCAAATGCTCTTTACAAAAAAAGGTAAAACAACGTTGTCGGATGATTTTGAAATTGGAGGAGAAAATGAGATGAAGTACACAGATGAACGCGTGAACATTCCACTGTGAATGTGTAATGCGGAAAGTCACGGACGTGCTAGATAAGACCCTTATTCCTTGGCTGGGTTTGTGTAGAGCCCTTTGAAGTTGCATTGAAACTTCATTTTGGATCTTCAGCCCATTGAGCTCCACTATATGGAGAAAAATCCTGGAGTGTTTTTCTCTCAAAAACCTAAATTTCTTTTCAACTGAAGAAAGAAAGAAATTAACATCTTGGATAACATGGGGGTCAGTAAATCATCAGGAAATCTGGAAGTGAACTAATCCTTTAATGTATCCTTGCTGAATATTAATGTCATTAACAGGAAATTGACTGTTTTTGAGGTAATGGACTGTTAACACTAGGCACTCAGATGCTTCTGTTTGTGAATCTTGTAGCACATTTAAGTTTACTAAGACAGTGAGTTGCTGATATTATGATATTACGCAGCGCCTGAAGTTTGTGTAGATGCAGAGTTGCAGCCGGCAGAGTTGACAGCTGCGTAATATCATTGCACCTGCTGCACCCATGGTACGGCAGCAAAATTCCTTGATTATTACGCCGGAATGAGAGTATAGTTCCTAGTCATATCGGCCTATAAAATCGCAACTTTTCATTTTCCGCCAGTCTTAGTACACGATGCAACTACAGAAGAATCAAGTTTTAAATAGGAAAAATATCGAAACTCTTTAGTTATTTTATAGTGAGATGCTAATGGTCTAATCGGATTCAATGATTTATGCTAAGCTATGCTAAAAGCGCTACCGCCAGACCCGGCGACCGGCTGAATGTATTCAAAAACGGTAAAACACATCTGTAAAACTCTAGGGGAGTTGGAAAATGAACCTATTTTCAAAAAAAGTGGAGTGTTCCTTTAAGGCTGTTTAAACCCTGATGCTTTCTACTTTTCTTACTTTGTCGAACCCCACCTCTTCTGTAGGTGACAAGTGGCTTTGAGCTCTACCTCTGCTTCAGTCCTCTGGGAACAAAGGGCCTGGCTGTGTCTGCTGTCAACAAACTCCTGAAGTGGATCAGGAAGGAGGAGGATCGTCTGTTCATACTCAGTCCCTTAACATACTGACCCAGTTCAGGCAGTTCTGAACACCAGAAACACTAGTGAACATCTGACCCCAGACTGCTGAAAGAGCAGCGTCTGTGCTCCTACTTTAATGAATGAAGATGCAAACGGATGCGGTCAGATATTAAGGGCCTGATTGATATTTTGAGGGGTACTCACACTGGTGAAGTACAGTCGGTGTAATCAGGAAGGTTTGAAACTGAGTAAATGGCATCTAACCATTCCTATAAGCAAAGTACATATGATATTTAGAGATAATTGCTTTTAAACGTGGCCCTGTAACCAACAGCAAAACATTGAAGGCAGTAGATTAGCACTAACAATCTACTAAATGCTCACAATGTTTTTACACAGCTGTGAGAACTAAACATCTAGGCCTGTGCTTTTTACTAGACCAGACACTGTTTCAACTGGTGACATGCAAATAAGTGTGGTTTGGTATCTCCTAGATATTCAAACTTACTTTATTTTTGTAACAGCTATTTCATGTTTTTTTTTATGTTTCATAGATGCACTTGATTGTTAATTTGCTACTAATGCTTTTTTGAATGAATAGGATACGTGACACTGTGTGTCATTGCTCATTTATGGTGTTGTTATTCCTGTCTTTTAGGAAATCATGGGATGGATGACATAGTCATGTTAATATACCAGAGGAAACTAGGATTCAATTTGCACATGTGGTGTTTTAAAACTGTTGGTAGTGGTGGCGGCACTCATGTTTCTGTCTACTTTTTTGTTTAAAGCTACATTGGCACCAGGCATTATGTTGAAAGCAATCAAAATAAATTAAATCAATTTATGAAGACATGTATTGTTTGCCACGTTTTCCCTTTTGCTCTGCTTTCTCAGTAATTCCTTAAATCAGGTTACACGAGATATATATAGAGTACCAGTCAAAATTTTTTTAAAGAAGTCTCTTCTGCTCACCAAGCCTCCATTTATTTGAGCCAAAGTACAGCAAAAAAAATGAAAAAATGAAATGAAAATGTTGAAATATTTTTACTATTTAAAAAAGCTGTTTTAAAATGTAATTTATTCCTGTGATCAAAGCTAAATTTTCAGTATCATTACTCCAGTCTTTAGTGTCACATGATCCTTCAGAAATCATTCTAATATGCTGAATTGCTGTTTAAGAAACATTTTTATTATTATTATCATCAATATTTAAAACAGTTGAGTACTTTTTTTTTTTTTCAGGATTCTTTAATGAATAGAAAGATCCAAAGATCAGCATTTATCTTAAATAAAACACTTTTGTAACATTATACACTATACCATTTAAAAGCTTGGAGTCAGTATAATTTTTTTTTTTGTTTTGTTTTTTTTTTTGAAAAGAAATTATAGAAATGAATACTTTTATTTAGCAAGGATGCTTTAAATAAAGACATTTATAATGTTACAAAAAATTTCTATTTCAGATAAATGCTGTTCTTCTGAACTTTCTATTCATTAAAGAAACCTGAAAAAATTCTACTCAGCTGTTTTCAACAATAATATTAATAATAATAAATGGTTTTTGATCAGCAAATCAGAATATTGGAATGATTTCTGAAGAATCATGTGACGAGTGATGATGCTAAAAAATTAGCTTAGAAATCACAGGAATAGATTACATTTTAAAAATATATTCAAATAGAAAGCAGTTACATTACATAATAAAAATATTTCTATATAAAATGTTTTTGCTGTAATTTGGATCAAATAAATGCAGGCTTGGTGAGCAGAAGGGACTTCTTTAAAAACATTAAAAACCTTTGATTGGTTGTGTGATTATATATATATATATCATATATATATTATTATTATTATTATGTGATATATATATTATCTACAAGGCTGTTAATAACTGTTTTCTGTTAAAATCTATATTTAAAATGTAATTTAATCCTGTGAATTTTCAGCATCATTACTCCAGTTTTCAGTGTCACATGATCCTTCAGAAATCATTCTAATATGCTGATTTTGTAATGGGAATTTATATATAACATTTCTTCTCATTTACAGCTGTTCTTAATAATTTTTTGGAAACCTTGATAGTTTTTTTTTTTCGGATAAAAATAGAATTTTAAAAAGTACAACTTTTATTCGAAATAGAAACATTATTACAGTATAAATGTCTTTACTGTCAGGCATGTGTCCAGAGAGAAATTAGTATCTGAATTGATGATTAGATGGAGAAATTTGGCTTAGTTCCTGGTTGAGAATAAACACAAGCTATTCTAATGAAACTGGAAAGATGATAAAAGGAAAACAGATATGAATGCAAAGGTATGCAAATCAGTATCAGTGACAATAACAAAAAAAATAGATGCTGAATATATGCTCATGTTTAAATAATGTTATGATGGCTAATTAATATTAAAGGATTAGCCTTTGTGTTTCACAGTCATACAGTCATACATGAGGGTGAGTATATGATCCATTATTTTTTTTTGGTTAAACTATCCCATGAACAAACAGATCTCTTCTGCTGGTATATATAATTGTAAAATTAAATAAATCAGTGTAATAAGGAATGAATATTAATGGTATTTCTATTATAATTTAGAACCAATGATATCAAATAGGAATTTTTAAGAATCAAATATTCTGCTAAACAAATTCAAGTGTGCTTGCTGATGTTCATAAAAGGGCAACAGAAACAGATATTTCCTCCCTCCTTGCTTGAACAACTGACAGTCTGTATACAAAAATTAAAAATTTGTTTTGAAAATATCAGCCTATGCAAATATGCTCTCATCTTTCATAGCAGCTTGATGACGGGTTTTTTTTATTGGGTGCAGAAGTCAAAGATGCTTGCAGAGTTTTTCCACATACAGTATACAAAGATGATATTTACATTTACAGTACAGCTTGTAAAAAAAAAAAAAAAAAAATCCCTGAATGATTTGAATGGGGAAAAAACACAACAGCAAACACAAAGGCAAAGCACAGTAAACCTTTATCTGTAGATTCATGTAAATAGATTAAGTAAAATCTTTTCAATGAGTCAGTTGATACAATTCACAGAAGCAGTCAAAATGATCCAGTTCTCAATTCTAGATCACTGACTTACTAAGGAGAAAGATTTTCTTTCTGTTCCTTTTGTTTTTCTTTTGAAAAATGTGATGAATGATTCCAATGAAAAAAACAACAGCAACAACAAAGCAGAAGCAAAGTACAGTCTACTATTATTTATAGATTCAGGTATATAAAATAAAGGGAAAATAGTTCAGAAAGTAAAATCAAACGTATTTAGAATCGTTTTCACAGGTCAGTTTTACTAAATCATTGTCACAATATTGAATATATAGATTTTACTTCCAGTTCAAAAGAATGAACACCCGGTATGAATAGTTATAGTACAAAATAAAGTTTTATTATTCTTAAGAAGTAATACTCTATATACTCTATAAATACTCTATAAATAAATTATATATATATATATATATATATATATATATATATATATATATAATAAAATAAAAATAATGAAATACTGAAAATAATGAAGTAATTGTCTGATTTCTTTTTATATGTGACCCTGGGCCACAAAAGTAGTCTTAAGTAGCATGGGTATATTTGTAGCAATAGGGTTAAAATTATTGTATTTTTTTTTTTATGCCAAAAATCCTTAGGATATTGAGTAAAAAATCATGTTCCATGAAGATATTTAGATTTCTTTTCTACCGTAAATACATCAAAACTTAATTTTTGATTAGTAATATGCATTGCTAAGAACTTTATTTGGACAACTTTAAAAGTGATTTTCTCAATATTTTGATGTTTTTTGCACCCTCAGATTCTGGTTTTTCAAATAGTTGTATCTCAGCCAAATATTGTCCTCTCTTAGCAAACCACTGGAAAACGTATTTATTCTTTTACTACTATTCTATTACTTATTTTTTTCCAGTTACTACATCACTGGAAAACATATTTATTTAGCTTTCAGATGATGTATAAATGTATAAATCTCAATTTCAGAAAAATGACCCTTATGACTGGTTTTGTGGTCCAGGGTCACATAAAAAAAAATAATACTGTATCAATTCATTCATTGATATACGTAGTGCAAAATAATTGAAATATAAGTGGAAAATTCTGTTTTCGTGAACATTTATTTTGTTGAAAGCAAAGTAATAATCATTAGAATATATGATTTCCTGTATTAAATTTACATTGTTTATTGTATAATGTATAATCCAGTAGTTGCTTTAGGATATGCATTGAAACCTACATTGTAATCATGTTTTGGTTATGCAAAGAAGTATAGCTGAATACTCAAACTTCATGCTGCGTATGCAACAAACCACACCTCCCTTATCACATATATAATGATCTGGCACTGTCTATCTGCTATCTGCATTGACATCCTTCAGCTGGATCATGGCACTGCAAATCATCTCTGTGCTTCTTTTTACTGTGTTTTTCTCTGAAGGTAAGGTATGCAGGATTAATTTGAATCTGTCCATTGCTTTTTAATTTGCTGATAAACACACTCTTATTATGGATGATTAATGTGAAGCTTTTGCAGGCAGTTAGTAAGTTTGTCGGTTTATTTTAATCTTGTTAAAAAATGATCACATATAGAAGTAACGTTTTACAAGGCTTTATATGCACAGTATTAATGCCCTTCATTATCTTCTCATTGACTTTCAGGTCTGACACTGATGTGTTACAACTGTACCACAGTTCCACCTGAAACATGCACACAACATGCAAACTGTACTCTGTATTCTCAATGCAGCTGTTACCACATATAGTAAGACACGTGTCTTTGGTAAGAAATATGTTATTGATGATATATAAATGAAAAGAAACTGACAACCATACATGGGAAGAGGGTGGGGGGTGGGATGGGAAATGTTTTGTGTAATATTTGTTTTTGTTTAGTACTGATTTTATTTATTTATTATTTTTTTTTTTTCTGATGTTCAAAATTTGAAAATGTTAATTCTTTGTACTTAGGATGTAAGTAATGTAACAAACTGTAGATCCTTTGTACAGTCTATTTACATCTTGTAAGTAATTATGTTAATAAAAACAAATCTTTACTAGAAAAATGTTATTGACTTGGATTGCTAGTGAATTTTCATTATTTTTACTGTTATTCTTTGTAGATGCCCCTGTAATTAGCGTTAAGACTTGCAGTAAATCGTGTGATAATTGGAGCGTGAATGTTGAACAGTTTGGAATGACCTCCCAGTGCTGTGATTCGGATTACTGCAACAATACTGCACAAGGTACTACAAACATGTGAGAGTAAAAAAACATTGGATTGTCCTCTACCTCTTTTAAGAAACATTTTTAGAAAGGTCAATTTAATCTTTACTTGACATTATTTTACTATTCTTAACATTTCTGCTATGGTACTGTAAGCATTTTAGTTATATGATTTAAATCATGTGTAAATGAATTAAAGGGTTAGTTCATCCCAGAAATGAAATTCATTCATTGTTTACCAATTCTTTTGAAGAATGTACTTCAGTGATTTTTTTTTTCTTTTTCAGTTCATTTCTCCATTCAAAAAATGGAGGTTTTAAGCTTCAAAAAGGACACCAAAGCACAAGAAAAGTGGCCCATACAACTTTTACGTACTGTAACTGTTTACTGATAGCTTCCTCTCTATTAAGTCTGAGATTTGAACCTGAAAAGATCTCGAGCCATAGGTCAATTTTGAGACAATAGCTGTTTAAATGGTTAGTCTGTTCCTCATGCAGAGCTGTTTTATAGATTATAATGTAAGGACCACTTTTATGATACTAGTGGTATTTTGTGTCCTTTTTGAAGCTTTTTAAGAAACATCTCAGTTTAACTGCCTCTGCTTTTCTTTACCTGTTCAGACTTAACCAGTAACACAATGATGTGTTACTCCTGCAATGAAAAAAACTGCTCAAACATTCTGCCTTGTAAAGGTGATGAGAGACAGTGCATCACTTTAACAGGTGATTCATACACAATCGCTTATTAAAATCTAAAGTAATAATCTACTCTACTCTGCTCACCAAACCTGTATTTATTTGATCCAAAAACAGTAAATTTTAAAAATATTTTTACTATTTAAAATAACTGTTTTCTATTTTAATATATTTTAAAATGTAATTTCTTCCTGTGATTTCAAAGCTGAATTTTTAGCATCATTACTCCAGTCACATGATTCTTCAGAAATCATTCTAATATGCTGATTTGCTGTTCAACAAACATTTATTGTTATTATTATGTTGAAAACAGCTGAGTATATATATATATTTTTTTTAACATTGTATAATGTTACAGAAGCTTTTTATTTCAGATAAATGCCTATCTTTGGATCTTTCTATTCATCAAAGAATCCTAAAAAAAAAAAAAAAAAATGTACTCAACTGTTTTAAATATTGATAATAATAATAATAAATATTTCTTGAACAGCAAATCAGCATATTAGAATGATTTCTGAAAAATCATGTGATACTGAAGACTGGAGTAATGATGCTGAAAATTTAACTTTGATCACAGGAATAAATTACATTTTTATAATATATTCAAATGGAAAACAGTTATTTTAAATAGTAAAAATATTTCAAAATTTTACTGTTTTTGCTGTACTTTGGATCAAATAAATGCAGGCTTGGTGAGCAGAAGAGACTTCTTTAAAAAACATTTAAAATGTTACTGTTCAGAAACTTTTGACTGGTGGTGTACTATGCAGAGACTCTTGTTCACCATTAAAACTCACCAAACTTACCAAATCTCTTTCCTCTTCTCTCAGCTGAATTATCTGGCAACACAACCACTTTCAAAGGATGTGCTAGCAAAACTGTCTGTGATAATACTAAACTATTACAACAACTAAACCAAAAGGTGAATATCAAGAGTGTTTGTTGTGATCAAAAACTGTGTAACAGTGCCCAGAGTCTGACTCAGGGAGCTGTGCTGCTGCTGGTACCAATACTTCCTATGCTTTTTTTCATCTGAGATCTGTTGTAGGAGGTTTTGTTATGATTTTATTAGTATGTGAATGCTCTTTTTGTAAATGTAAATCATTTTCAAAAACACCTTTTCTGATTAACTGAGGGTCATTCATTTGTTTCAGATGACTGCTTGTCTAATATAAAGTGCTTTTACATTTCTATTTATAATTCTAATGTAAAATAAAAATGAAATTACTTTATTAACTGTCTAATTTAACACTAACATTTATATGACCAAAATCCCTTGCATTTTTGTTATATACAAAAAGATTTAGAATGTGAGAAGAGTAACATTGATTAATAATCTCATACTGACAAAAGCTGAGTTACAGCTCACCACATAAGCCCATACACTTTAGGTGTGCTATGTATATTTGTATAGTAGCATAGTTATATATTTTCTACAAATGTATTTCATTTGGTGGACAAAGTAAGAGAATATATGAAGTTAGTTTCACGATTTAATAAGAGGTTGCTATGAATATATGTACGTGTTTTTCAATGAATGAGAAAGCTAAATTAAAACTAGCTTAAACACGAAAATGTTTTGCACATGTCTTGTAATCAAGCACAGAAAAACCTTCATGTTTGTATTGTAGTACTGTACAACGTTACTCAACAAGTAAGAAATCTGTCATTTTGCTTTTAGTAAATCACTGTTTGTAATGAAAACTTTGTATCTGTCTATTTTTGATGAATACTTTATTTTAGATTAAAGTTTTCGTTTTTTGAGGTTTTACAGCTCAGTTGTGTGCTTTTGAGAAATGTTCTTAATTCTGACTTACACATTACACTATTTGGACAAGGTGTGTTGTGTTTATTCTATTCGTTAAATGAATAACATTGAATCCAACTATGGCTTGACTTGACTTATGAATATTAATCAGATGACGTGTTTGGTACGCTGCCAAGGGACGTCTGCATGGCGTAATTAATATTCATGAGCAATGGTATCGCCTTGGTAGTGATTATTCCCGTACGCGGGTGGGCGGGGCCT
Organism: Cirrhinus mrigala; assembly: GCA_036247105.1. Classification (NCBI taxonomy): domain Eukaryota; kingdom Metazoa; phylum Chordata; class Actinopteri; order Cypriniformes; family Cyprinidae; genus Cirrhinus; species Cirrhinus mrigala. The sequence continues at coordinate 7,496,098 of CM070017.1, read as the reverse complement.
ATGAACTCTAGTCAGTTCTTCAAATGAAACAAGCAGTAGCCTGAAACACCAAGACATCTCTTTAATCACATGTTTCTAAAGTTTCGTATTATTTGGTTTTATACATAAACTAAACTGAATGTTTTGTGTTAATATATACTGGAAGTTGTTTCCGTTCTTTCATTTTTTTTTTTCACTACTACATGTCTACATGTTCAGAGTTGAAAATGCAGTTGTTGATCTATCCTGAGATCTGTACTTCACCGGTTTACCATCACTAACAGGTGAGTGTTTATTTATTGCATATTTATCCTACAGATTATTATTTTTTTTCTTGTAAAACATAATTGTACATATTCGATCATTTATTGTCTTGTAATTTTGTCACTATTAATTTAGGCTAATAAATAAATAGCCTCCATGAATGGCAACAGCTCTGTTAGTTCCAAGATGTATTGCGTTCCAAATACGTTTTATTCATTTATTATGAAACTATTCGGATAAGCATTAAAATTATGGGTCAGTCGATGTCTCATGTCAGAAAAAAGTTGAATCCTCTTTACAAAGACTGAACAACCTCATTTGAAAATGTACTATTCTCTAAACATTATCCATGGTACAAATAAATCCTTCACTGGCGCTGCCATCACTTATAATAAGCAGCCTGTATTTAAGATATTCTACAAGCTTTGGGAATCTCTGAGATTTATGTTTTGCCAACGCAAACGCAAAGAATCAAAATAACAGTTAACTGAGATTAGTGCTTGCTGACTTACACTTTCCCTTAAAAAATGCAAGCATGCATGGAATCCAAGTTACCTAATATTTAAAAAAAAATATAGCAAAGTATTTGTCTATTTAGGTGATTTTTATTATTTGTATTAAGCATTCTTTTTCAATTAGATAAGACCTGTGATTCTTTTTTTTGTGTCATTATCCAGCGGTAGAGATTTGTTTTACAGAGGCGCATACTTTCCACTGTTTCCCTGAAGATGAATAAATTCCAGCATGCGTAGTCTGCAGAATGCATTCAGTGCAGAGGTGCAAATGCCGTGGCATGATTTTGAAAAGTAATTAGCTCATTTGTTAGTTAAAAAAAGCTTTTGACTGAAAAGCACAACAGTCAATTTACAACTTTTGCACCAAAAAGCACGTCTAGGTTGTGACAAGAATGACAATTTGAGAGGCCCTCAGTTTAGAACATGGTGATGATCTCTGTTAATAAATAACTCTGATGAGAACCAAGTAATATTACATAGAACACTGTGGTTGGGAGCCAACCATTCTTTCCCAAAGGCCTTTTTTATATTAGTCTTCCTATTTTGCCTAAAACACTTCTCTCAGAGTTGTGCGAAATATCTATTTTTATCTTTTAATGACTTACTCTCTTGCACACACATAACTTAAAGTTGCAGGCCCAGACAGACATGAATAAGCAAAACCTCTTTTAGTGTTAACAGATGTGTCCCTCTCTGACAAATCAAAACATCATTCTTTATGTCACCATTGATTCACATCATTGTAAATCATAGCATAGCCACTTGCCAGTATCCTTGAAGTTGGCCTGATGTGTTTTGGGGTTTGAAAGACCTGGACGTGACTAAATGATGACGGAATTGTAATTTTTATGTCTATTTATTAACCATGAAGCTTTTTGTGACTGTTCTGTTCTTAGGCCTTCCTGTTCTCAGGATGTTTTCATTGATAGATGCCAACTGGAGGTAACCACAACACACTACAACCATTTTTTTCACCCTGGAGTGGACATGGTCCATTGGGCCACTCATCTGGTGACATGTGTCTGGATACAGGCTCTAATGTCTTCTGCATTAGACACTTGTCCCCCGACGGCTCCCATCGCAGTGGACTTCTTGGTGCCATACCCCATGCCTTACTTTCAGGCCCGCAACCCCATCCAGAACATAGTTACCAACTCCCACTTCCAAGAGATCTATGTGGCCTCTCAGAACATCATTGAAGCAGTTAACATCACTCTAGGTAAACTTTGGGAACTCCGTACGGGACCCGTGGGCAGTCCGGAGTGTGAGATTTGCGATTTGTGTGATATCGCAAGAGATCCCTTCCATGAGGACACAGACAATGAGGTGTTGCTCCTAGACACATTCTTGATGTACTTGTACTCGTGTGGAAGCTCCCAGTATGGAGTTTGCTATTTCCATCAGCTCAATGAAAATGGAAAGCCTCCTGGGCCTTCAAAGTGTTTATTCCGGAAGAAGTTCAACTCTCCGCAGTTCTGTCCGGATTGCATTGCGAGTCCTTTGGGAACGAAAGTCTCCATGGTGGAAGAGGGCCAGACGGTGTACTTCTTTGTTGCGGCAACGGTGAACAACAGCGTGACACAAAAATACGGTCGCATGTCCATTTCCGTACGCCGTCCGGTTGCAACTGAGGATGGGTTTTACACCGACGTCAGAGGGTTGACGGTGTTGCCTGCTCTACGGCAGACGTACAGCATTGAGTATACCTACAGCTTCTACACGCAGGACTTTGTCTACTTCTTGTCTGTCCAACGAGAGAAAACCGACTTGGACTCTTCGCCTTTTCAGACGAGGCTAGGCCGTCTGCCACGCCACGAGTGGGAGATGCGACGCTACCGTGAGATTGTTTTAGAATGTCGCTTTGAGCCCAAAAGGCGAAGGAGAAGCAATGGGAGTGAACCTTTCAAAGATGTGGTCTACAACGTGGTTCAAGCAGCCCACTTTGGCAAAGCCGGACGGGAGCTCGCCGATGAGCTGGGTGCTGAAGAAGAGGATGATATCTTATATGGTGTGTTTGCTGTAACCGATGACTCTGGGATTCCTGAACACGATTCAGCACTTTGTGCATTTCCGATGGATACGGTAAACACGGCAATCGACGATGGAGTGGAGGACTGTTGCAAGTCAGGACCAGAGCAGCTTTCCAGAGGCCTTTGCCACTTTCAGCCCTGTGAGAGCTGCCCACATGAGGTTGGTGCATTTCAGTTTTTTAACCCTTTTGTTTTTGTTTGCAAAAGTCTGTTGTGTATTTTTTGTGTATCATTTTTATTTCATAACGTGACCTTGCCTCCTTTAGACTTGATATGAGAACTTAACAGAATTTGGGGGCTTGTCCGGGATTTGAACCCAGGTCTTCTCACATACAAAGCGAGAATTATACCCCTAGACTGTGACCTTCCCTCTGCTAGACTAGATATGTTAGACTTCCCTCTGTTAGACTTCCCTCTGCTAAACTTGATATGGTAACATAACAGAATTTGGGGGCTCGTCCAGGATTTGAACCCAAACAAAAGCCTTGCGTGCTCATACCCAAGGTGAGAATCATACCCCTAGACCATGACCTCCCCTCCTCTAGACTTGATATGGGAACAAAATAGTATTTGGGGGCTTGTAGGGGATTTGAACCGGGACCTCTCGCACACAAAGCAAAAATCATACCCCTAGACTGTGACCTTCCCTCCACCAGACTTGAAATGGGAACATAACATAATTTGGGGGCTCATCCAGGATTGAACCCAAACAAAAGAGAATCTTTCCCCTAGACAATGACCTTTCCTCCCCCAGACTTGACATGAGGACATAACAGAATTTGGGGGCTTGTCCAGGATTTGAACCCAGAACCTCTCGCAGCCAAAGCGAGTATCATACCCCTAGACCATGGTTTTCCCTCCACTAGTCTTGATATGGGAACATAACAGAATTCGGGGACTTTTCCGGGATTTGAACCCAGGACCTCTCACATCCAAAGCGAGAATCATACCCCTAGACTGTGACTTTCCCTCCTCCAGACTTGATATGGGAACGAAATAGAATTTGGGGGGTCGTCCGGGGTTTGAACCCCAAACCTCTCGCATCCAATGCAAGAAGCATACCCATAGACTGTGACCTCCCCCACACCTAGACTTGATATAGGAACATAACAAAATTTGAGGGGTTTGTCCAGGATTTGAACCAAGGACCTCTCACATCCAAAGTGAGAAACATACCCCTAGACTGTGACCTTCCCTCCACTAGACTTGATATGGAAACATAACAGAATTTGGGGGCTTGTCCAGGATTTGAACCCAAACAAAAGCCTTGAGTGCTCGTACTTAAAGTGAGAATCATACCCCTAGACCATGACCTTCCCTCCCCTAGACCTGATATGGGGACATAACAGAATTTGGGGGCTCGTCTGGGATTTGAACCCCAGACCTCTTGCATCCAATGTGAGAATCATACCCCTAGACCTTGACTTTCTCCCCCCTAAACTTGATATGGGAACGTAAAAGAATTTGGGGGCTTGTAGGGGATTTGAACCGTGACCTCTCGCACACAAAGCAAAAATCAAACCCCTAGACTGTGACCTTCCCTCCACTAGACTTGATATGGGAACATAACAGAATTTGGGGGCTCATCCGGGATTTGAACCCCAAACCTCTCACACCCAAAGTGAAAATCATACCCTTAGACCGTGACCATCCCTTCCTCCTCTAGATATGGGAACGTAACAAAAGCCTTGAGTGCTACCGGCCTTGTTCCTACAATTAAACTCCATAAATAAACTAAATAAATCTAAATGCCACACTGTTTCGAATGTCTAATTTTAGCACCTGACATTACGTGTAGTTTCAAAGAAATGACTGGTGGATTGCATCTCTTATCCATCATTGCTTTCCATATGTCTTATTTTTTCCTCTGGTCTGGACCCCTTGGCACTCTCTCATGTGGCATATTGTTTTATGTTTAGACTTACAAAATTTTGTAGTGGGTGTTGTGGTGCCATGCCCTCTAAACAAAAGCTTGAAGGTATTTTAATTGGCTTGCTTTTTTTCTTTTTTATTTGTTCGTTAAAAAATAGTTCAAGTGACCACAGTGTAGGTCATAAGTCTTGTGTATTCTTTCTCATATCCCTGTGTATATTAGGGCTTCAACTGCTACAAAGAATAACAGCGGCACTGAAGGCACTAGTAGGGCCCTGTGATTTCCATGATGGGGAAAAACAAGGACGGAATCACAGATTGGTGTTGTGTATGGACTAGATATTGACTAGTGTCTGTGAATAATAAGCTGCAAAAACACTATTTAAATATGAATTCTGCATGTTCAGCGTGTCTCTGCGAATAAATGGTGAAGAAGCACAATTTCATGTACTATTGAGAAAAACAACCGTCACATCATATCCACCTTATTTTTCCCATAAGAGTGGGTGCAGCCATTTGTACAATTTTTGTGTCGAGCTTCCGGTTTCATCCACTTCCAGCTATAATTAGCTGCACAAAAAACTCGTTTTATTGCTTGATAATGTAAACTGGTGTGTCTTACCATATTGTTTTAATGTATTATCTTAATTATGAACACACTGGTTTGTAGTGCAAACTGTTTTACCGTTTACTGCACTTCGATATTCTTCTCGTTATTTCCCTATGGCGGATTATGAACCGGACATCTAACACATTACCAGAAAACAGCTTACTTCCGCATTGAAAAATAAGGTGGATACAACCCCTCAAATTAGTTTTAAAGTTTGGTTGAACTTGAAACTTTGACAGAAATATAACACTACTACTAATAAAATTATTATTAAAACATTATTCTTTAAGGAATAACAAAAAAATGATTTACCAGAATTTAATTCCAGAAAAATGCAAATACACAACACAGTATTTTTCTGGGGAATTATTATTATTTTTTTTTAATAAAATCAATTAATTAGAGATACTTTTGATTATTAAAATTTAATGAAACCATTTTTTTATTTAACCATTAAAATAGAGTCTACAAAAATTAAAACTGAAAAAAAAAAAAAAAATTATTAAACCGGAAAAAAATGGAATTTAATGGAATTTAGGAAAAAATCTAACAAAATTTGAGAAAAAATAACATGGATTTCATAGGGCCCTGCACTACACTCATAAATCTTTTTCAGGCACTTACTTTTATTTTCTTTCCTTTGTTCATGCCTGTTGTGCATGCACACAAAGTGCCAAAACATTTGGTCTATTGTAGTCCAATAGAATCATTGGGAATAACACTGTTGTAAAACATTTTGGCCCCGCTAGGAAAGTTTAACCACGATGACCCGAAAAAGAGTTTATGTGGAGTTTTAGGTTCTTGTAAACATTACAAGGCCTTACGAAATATATGAGTTGCTTATTATACTTCTGTGATTATCATAGGTTTATTAATAGGTGTATGAGGTTGCTATTGCTTTATACTTGCTCTTAAAAATATTTTCTTTCGGCTGTGCATATTCGGAGTCTGATTGCCTGAGACATTACTCATGACTAGGAAATTATTTAGAACTTGACTCAGACTTGCAAAACAATGATCTATGCTTGACCTTATGGTTTACCAACAATAAAACCCCAAATTTCTAAGTTTCCAGTGCTTCCATCATTTTGAGTTTTAGTGTGTAAATTCAAAACAAGTTGCTTAAGTAGCCTGCACTTAAGTTCTGTGTGTTTTTATTATTATTATTATTATTATTATTATTATTAATAATAATCAGCTTTGAGGCTTTTGGTGTGCCATCTCTGTTATGAATTTCATATTAAAGCCTGCAATAGTTCAGCAAGACTATCATCTGTTAAATAACTTAAATCTAATGTTCTCCTGCTATATACTACAGCAGGACTCTCAGACTCTCTTTTTTTCATTATAGTATGCATTAGAAGAGTTGTTTTGTTTTGTTTTGAGTTTTAGGAACATCCAAGAAGGTATTTAAACATTAAAAAAAGTTATAGAAAAATGATGCATTTGTAAGGCAAAGTGATCTAGAGGAATGTTTTCTGGCACGCAGCAGCTGGAACACTTTTTGGCTCCACTGAATGTGTCAAAGAAACCAGAAAGAAAGCAAAACTCTGAGTTCATGCTTTTAGAATGCATATTAAGTATGCTACATTTTTTTTTTTTTTTAAATGAACTCTTTTTCTTGGTGAGTTTTAATGGATGAAGTCAGTTCCATTAAAACTCACCACTTGGTTTTATATTTGCTATCTAATGGAGTGACACTGATTCATTTTTACATTTCTAAATTCATTTTTACAGTCACTGCATATTTATAAAATACTCATTAAGTAGCTAATTTCTTATCTGTCATTTTCTGTTTGCCCATGTTACTGTTTTTCTGAAATGCTAAAACACATTTTTGAACATTTTTTTTAATAAAATCAACCATCACTCATTTTCTCAAAACTTTGAACACAAAGCTTTTGAATCATTACATCAAAAAATGGAAAACACAGTGTCGAGTGCATGTAGTTACAAAAAAGAATGTTTACTCTCTAGTAATTATTATTATTATTTAGCAATAAAAAAGATACATAAACATATACACACTCAAAAAACTTACACGCAAAAGAAATCACACCTAAGTTTGGTGAATATACCAAAAAAAAGGAAAAATACACACACATATGTATATTTGTGTGTGTGTGTACATCTATACCTATATCTATATCTCTATCTATCTAAATATTATATATATGTATATGTATGTACATATATGTGTGCATGTGTACATATATATCTATATCTATACATATGTACATAGATATAGATATATGTACACACGCACACATATACATACATACATACATACATAGTTTTTCTGAAATGCTTTTGAATCATATACACATTAGTCAACACTATACACACTAGAGATCATTCATTAGACACTACATCAAAAAATGGAGAACACAGTGCCTAGTGCATGCAGTTACAAAAAAAAAGAATGTTTACTATATATAGTAATTATTTAGCAATAAAAAAGAAACATAAACATACACACACTCAAAAAAAATCATGAATATACCAAAAAAATAAAAAGGAAAAATACACACGTATGAGTATATATACACACACACATACATACATATGTGTGTGTATGCATATATATATATATATATATATATATATATATATGTATGTGTGTGTGTGTGTGTGTGTGTACTTGTTTTTGCTACATTGCGGGGACCAAATGTCCCCACAAGGATAGTAGGATAGTAAAACTTGAAATTTTTGACATGGTAGGGACCGGCCTGTGGTCCCCACAATGTAAAAAAAATGATTAAAAATAGTAAATCATGTTTATCTGAAAATGTAACAATGCAAACATGTTTTCTGTGAGGGTTAGGGTTGGGTGAGGGGATAAACAATATTGTTTGATCAGTATAAAAACTATAGAAGTCTATGGAAAGTCCCCACAATTCACAAAAACAAATATGTGTGTGTGTGTGTGTGTACATATGTGTACATATGTGTACATTTCATCTATCTGTCTATCTGTACTCATACATATGTGCATGCATTTTTCCTTGCACTTTGAACTGGCTTATATTTTGCATATTTAAATATTGAGAAACAAGTGTGAAGAATTTTGAATTATTGTGTGTAAACAATGACGGCCGTGTTGCAGTTGTGCTTAACTTTTGCTTTCTTTGTGTTTAGGGTTTTGCATCACAAGTTCATCACAGAGCAAATTGTGTCTTAGTGAGTGAGAATGTGTTTAGAGTTTTGCAAAAAGAGTGCATGAGATCTGCAGACAGTGTCTAAACTGCCTAAACTTGTTAAGGTTTTGCAGAAAGAGTGATTTATTTGACAAAGTGGTTTAGGCTATTGAGAATTTGGTTTAGAGAATGGGGTTTAGTGTTTTAACAAATGTGAAAAACTGTAATGTACAATTGAAATGAGTTAGAAGCTGCATGAATGTAGTTAAATGTCTTAAAATCTGTGAAGTTTGCACTGGATGAGGTCATCTTTTCAGTATCCAAGAGAGCTGGCTACTTTTGCAATCTAAACATCCCTGTAACGTGTGGGAGAATCTCTCGGAAATCTCAGGGCGTGATTGTGCGTTTGCAGACGTAAAAACAGTTTACCGATGGTATGCGTATGAGTGCGTGTTTGTGCAGTTAAAAGGGTTTTCCGTTGAGGTCAATGTTTATGGGAAATGTGTGGAAAAAAGAAAATATGAGATTCCAATGAGAGACACTCACCAGGATGCGCTTGTTAAAAAATGAGTTTGAGTTAGCACATTAAACATAGAAGTGCTGCTGTGCTTATTATTAAAAAAACATAATATACAAATACAGAACTCCACTAATTTGTTTTACATGCAGAAATAAAAAAACATTAGAGTGTTTCCACACTGGAAGTGCATTTGAGAGATTTATCATGGCTCTCTTTGTTTTCCAAAAAAAAAAATGTGCATGCTAAGATGTCAGTCGCGACTAGCTAGCACACTTTTATATGGAAAGTTCACAGGCACTTCACAGTTGTCTAGCGCCATGATTTGGCTAGTCAAGGATTGTGTGGTTGTCTTTTGTCTGATGTTTGAAGTTTCAGTTTTTTGTTTGGAATATCAGACTCCCAAACAGTGTCGAGAGAGCGACATGCGATTGCTTAGTTTACAGCAGATCAGCTCAGAAACAACACCACAGTACTGAAGTACCCAAACAATAGAGATTGAGTTCTTTTGTGTTATGTTTGGAATTCTTGTGGTGAGAATCTAAATTGGCGGCTTAGATTACTGGAAGATCCAAAATATACAAAACAGTGTCAAGCAAATGCCACTTTATTTGTCAAGTATTTCGCTAAAATGTATTTTGTTCTTTGCTCCATGCTGGAATCTGTCCGAATTTACACTACCAAGTTTTTGAACAGTTAGATTAAAAAAAGTCTCCTCTGCTCACCAAGCCTGCATTTATTTGATCCTAAGTACAGCAAACACAGTAAAATGTAGAAATATTTTTACTATTTAAAATGACTGTTTTCTATTTGAATATATTTTAAAATGTAATTTATTCCTGCGGTTTCAAAGCTGAATTTTTAGCATCACTACTCCAGTCACATGATCCTTCAGAAATCATTCTAATATTCTGATTTGCTGCAAAAAAAACATTTATTATTATTATTATTATTATTATTATTATTATTATTATGTTGAAAACAGCTAAGTAGAATTTTGTCAGGTTTCTTTGATGAATAGAAAGTCCAGAAGAACGTTATTTTTCGGAAATAGAATCTTTCGTAACATTATAAATGCCTTTATCATCACTTTTGATCAATTTAAAGCATCCCCCCCCCCCCATAAAAAATGACTCCAGGCTTTTAAATGATATTATGTATAAAATTACAAATGCTTTTTATTTCAGATAAATGCTGATCTTTGGATCTTTCCATTTATTAAAGAATCTTGACAAAAATGTACTCAGCAAATCAACATATTAGAATGATTTGTGAAGGATCATCATTACTGGAGTAATGATGCTGAAAATTTTGCTTTGATCACAGAAATAAATTACATTTTAAAATATATAAAGCAGAAAACACTTATTTAAATAGTAAAAATATTTCAAAATTTTACATTTAAATGCATCAAATAAATAAAATAAATGCAGGCTTGGTGAGTAGAAGAGACTTAAAAAACATTAAAAATCTTCAAAAAACTTTTGACTGGTAGTGTATATTTATATATTTAAAGTTATTTTGTATTATTTATTATTTTTTATTTTTGTGTTAAAGGAGAAGTCCACTTTCAGAACAAAGATTTACAGATAATGTACTCACCCCCCTGTCATCCAAGATGTTCATGTCTTTCTTTCTTCAGTTGTAAAGAAATTATGTTTTTTGAGGAAATGTTTCAGCATTTTTCTACATATAATGGACTGGTATGGTGCCCTGAGTTTGAACTTCCAAAATGCTTCAAACGATAGTAGATTGTAAATGATTCCAGCCGAGGAAGAAGGGTCTTCTCTAGCATGACAATCGGTTATTTTCATAATAATAATACAATTTATATACTTTTTAATCTCAAACGTTCGTCTTGTCTTACTCTGCCTAGACTGTTTTTTTCTGGTTTATGACAGTTAGGGTATGTTGAAAAACTCCCATCTCATGTTCTCCCTCAACTTCAAAATCATCCTATGTCACTGTTTTACCTTTTTTGTAGGGCTGTCAAACGATTAATCGCGATTAATCGCATACAAAATAAGAGTTTGCCTAATATATGTGTGTGTACTGTGTGTAATTATTATGTGTATATAAATAAGTATATATATTTATTATAATTTTTATAGAATTTATATTATATATAAATAAAAATATTTTGTACATGAATAACATATTTCTCTTAAATATATACATTCATTTGTGTATTTATATATATAGACATATTAATTACACACAGTACACACACATATATTAGGCAAACTCAAACTTTTATTTTGTATGCGATTAATCGCCATTAATCGCTTGACAGCCCTACTTTTTTGTTAAGGGTGTTTGATCTTCTTTGCATGTTCACTTTGCAAAGACTGGGTCGGTACTTCTGCATCAATGTAGGATGATTTTAAAATGATTTTTGAAGCTGAGGGAGAAAATACAATCAGAGTTTTTCGACATACCCTAACTGTCTTGAGCTAGAATACACAGAGTACCTATTATTTTAATCAGTAATTTTTAAAATTAAGAAAGAACTTTTGTTCTTTCATAACCAATTTGTGGATGTTGTACATCTAAGCATCTATTTAAAAAATTGTGCATGTGTTATCAGAGCATGGAGCACAATATGACATGCAGAGATCAGCCCACTCTGGTGTCTCAGCCGTACTACAGAGTCGACCTCTTCAACAGACAGATGAGAGGCGTTCTCCTCACCTCACTGCTGGTCACCAGCATCGAGAACAAGACAGTGGCTCATATAGGCACATCAGACGGGAGACTGCTGCAGGTATGGGTCATAAGGAAGACAGTTAGTGCATTAGCTATGTCAGTTTCACTAATTATAATAGTAACCTCTTTTCTTTTTTTATGCCACAGCTTGTCCTGAGAAGGTCCAGCCCCATTATCTTTGCTAATTACTCACTTGTAGAGAACCAGAAGGTGTCGTCTACCGCAGCGGTTCTCTCCCCGGACCATCTACTGTTTGTGGTTGGAGATAAGGTGTGTATCAGAAATTTTTGTATGAAGTACACTACTAGTATTCCAGTTGAACATGGCCAAGATGATGATAATGATGGTTATGCAATCCAAACTGGCAGATGATTCAAGTGCCTCAGAGGGGTCCGGGTTGTCGGCACTTCCTCACGTGCGCCATGTGCCTGATCGCACCGAAGTTCATGGGATGTGGCTGGTGCTCGGGTCAGTGCACTTGGGCTTCTGAGTGCAGGACACACTGGGGAAATGAGTCATGTCCACCTGTCATCACAGAGGTGAGATATTAAACACAAACCAAATGAGCCATTGTGTAATTTAGCTGAGATCATTATTTGTTAACATGGTTTATACATCAGTGACTTGTTTGAAGTGTATTGTGTAGTCTACAATGAGGAATCCAGATTATGAATAAATTTTTAATGTTTAACAATATTTTGAAAAAACTGTGCAGATGTTTAATGGCCTGGACAATATTTGATATATTAGATAAAAAAATCATATATGTGACCCTGGACCACAAAACCAGTCTTAAGGTTCCATTTTTTTTAAATTAAGATTTATACATCATCGGAATAAATAAGCTTTCCATTGATGTATGGTTTGTTAGGATAGGACAGTATTTGGACGAGATACAACTATTTGAAAATCTGGAATGTGAGGGTGCCAAAAAATCAAAATATTGAGAAAATCACCTTTGAAGTTGTCCAAAAAGAGTTCTGAGCAATGGATATTACTAATCAAAAATTAAGTTTTGATATATTTACGGTAGGAAATTTCAAAAGATCTTCGCTTAATATCCTAATGATTTTTGGAACAAAAGAAAAATTGATCATTTTGACCCATACAGTGATTTGTTACAAATATACCCGTGCTACTTATGACTGGTTTTGTGGTCCAGGGCCACATATATATATATAATTTGAAATATTGGATAAGTATTTGTTTTGATATGTAAGTATTTATATTTAAAACGTATATTTATCCACAGTTTGAGAAAGTATATAGCAAACAAATCATGTCTGGGAATGTTTTGTGTAGTTTTTCCCTAAAACAGCACCCCCTGATGGTCAGAGTGAGATGACTTTGTGTGGATGGGAGTTCCAGTCTCCTATGCGACCCACCATCACGACCAGAACCCATGAGGTGAAGCTGGGAGAAACCGCTTGTGTGGTCCAGCCTCACAAAAGCAACAGCACACAGTAAGTATTACTGATTTCATGCAGGGTCATTCAGTTAACTAAAACTAAATCTGAAACTAAAAAAAAAAATGTTTAGAACTTGAAATAGTTGTTAAAGCAAACATTTCTCATTTTAATTTATTTTAACTTGGTCTACTAAAATAATTAATACTAAAATACACTGATGTTTAAAAATTTGGGATCAGTAAGATTGTTCATGTTTTTTAAAAGAGGTCTCTTATGCTCTTCAAGGCGGCATTTAGTTGATCAACAATACATTAAAAAAGCAGTAATATTGTGAAATATTATTTAAATTTAAATGACCAGTTTTCTATTTTAATGCACTTTAAAATATAATTTATTTCTGTGATGCAAAGCTGAATTTTCAGCATTATTACTCTAGTCTTCATTGTCACATGATCTTTCTGAAATCATTCTAACATGCTGATTTATTATCAGTGTTGGAAACAGTTGTAATGCCTTATATTTTTTTTTGGAACCTGTGATACTTTTTTCATGATTTTTTGATGAATAAAAAGAAAAAACAGTATATCTTAAAAATAGAAATATTTTTTAACAATATAAGTCGTTACTATTGCTTTGCATCAATTTAACACATCCTTGCTGAATAAAAGTATTAATTTCTTTTTTTAAAAAAAGAAAGAAACATATTTTACTGACCCTGAAGTTTTGAACAATAGTGTATATTGTTACAAAAGATTTCTATTTTAAGTAAATGCTGTTCTTTTAAACTTTTTATTCATCAAAGAATCCTGAAAAAAAGTATCTGTAAAGTAACAGCTTCCAAAAAAATAATATGCATCACAACTGTTTCCAACATTGATAACAAATCAGCATATTAGAATGATTTCTGAAGGATCATGTGACAATGAAGGCTGGAGTAATGGTGCTGGAAATTCAGCTTTACATCTCAGAAATAAATGATATTTTAAAGTATATTAAAATAGAAAACCTTTATATTAATTTGCAATAATGTTTCACAATATTACTGTTTTTCTGTATTTTTGATCAAATAAATGCAGCCTTGATGAGCATAAGAGACATCTTAAAAAAACATTAAAAATCTTACTGATCCTAGACTTTTGAATGGCAGTGTATACACAAAAACTACTAAAAATGGCAAAAAAAAAGCTACAATTAAAATTGAAACTGAAAATATAAAAATAAAAATGGATTCAAAATATTTCTAAAGATTATAATAGTATTTCAGTGATCCTAAAATGACATGTTCTTTTGAACTTTACAGTCATTAAAGAATCTTGAAAAAATGTATCACTGTTTCCACAGAAATATTAAGCAGCATTCTTTTTAACATTACAATATATTGATTAGAAATATTTCTAGTGTTCATCATTTTCACATAAATATTTGCGAATAGATTTTTACGCTCATGCATAGATGCATAACAGACTTCAATCAACATCAACAGTTATGGTTACTTTTTATATGGTTGTACAAAGGAAAGTGTTTATTTGAAGTCATGTAATTAGACATTTTTTTCTGCTCAGCTTGTTGTGCAAGATCCGTTCTGGGGCGACAGAACCATTCTTTAAAACACTGAACGTTACAGCTAAAGTGCATGAGGGCCGAGTGGAGAGCCGATATTCCATTGAAGGAAGTGCCGAGATGCCTGGATTCACTTTCGTGGTAATTAGTTCATTTGTTACACACAAAACATGCATTTCCTCCTCATTTCCTCCACCTGATTTTTAACAATGCCACTGCAAGCTTGTTGACAGTTGATAACCTTTGCTTTACATATTGTTTTTTTACACCAGGTCCCAAACATCACTGAGGTCCAGCCTGACTATGGGCCTGTGAACGGAGGAACCCTCATCACCATCACAGGTCCTTATCTGGACTCTGGGAAGAATAGGAAAGTTACGCTTGATGGAGAAACATGTCAAATCCAAAGGTATAGGTGTGTTTTTATTATATCAGGGCTATTTAAATGGGGCTCTGTGATGGAACTGCAGAGGGTCTGCTAATTGTATCAAGATTTTTAATGTTCTTTAAAGAAGTCTCTTCTGCTCACCAAGTCTGCATTTATTTGATCCAAATTACAGCAAAAACAGTCGAATTTTGAAATATTTTTACTATTTAAAATAACTATTTTCTGTTTGAATATCTTTTAAATCGTAATTTATTCCTGTGATTTTTAAAGCTAAATTTTCAGCATCATTACTCTGGTCTTCAGTGTTACATGATCCTTCAGAAATCATTCTAATATGCTGATTTACTGTTCATGAAACATTTAGTATTATTATCAATATTTAAAACAGTTAAGTACATTTTTCAACATTCTCTGAAGAATAGAAAGATCCAAAGATCAGCATTTATCTGAAAAAAAAAAAAACCTTTTACAAGTGTACACTATACACTATTTATCTTTGTAAAATAAATTATAGAAATTAATACTTTTACTTAGCAAGGATGGTTAACATTGATCAAAAGTTATGATAAAGACATTTATAATGTTACAAAAGATTTATATTTCAGATAAATTTTTATTCATCCAAGAAACCTGAAAAAAACATAATAATAATAAATGTTTTGAGCAGCAAATCAGAATATTAGAATGAATTCTGAAGGATTGTGTGACTGGAGTAATGATGCTAAAAATTCAGCTTTGAAATCACAGGAATAAATTACATTTCAATATATATTCAAATAGAAAACAGTTATGTTAAATAGTAAAAATATTTCAGAATTTTACTGTTTTTGCTGTACTTTGGATCAAATAAATTCAGACTTGGTGAGCAGAAGAGACTTCTTTAAAAAATATAAAAAAAATCTTTTGACTGGTAGTGTAATTATATTACAATTATGTGCGCTACTGTTCAAAAGTTTGGGGTTGGTTAGATTTTTTTGTGTTTTTAGAAGAAGTCTCTTACGCTCACCAATGCTGGGGGAAAATAAATTTTAAAAATGTATAAAGTGACCACTGTTTAAATTTCCTGCTCTGTTTATTAATATGTAGTGTTAATTTTCTAAAGTGAATGTTGTTTCACCTACAGTGTATCTGTGGTAAGAGGAAATCTGTCCTCCATCGTATGTCTCTCTCAGCCTGTGACGGAGGTGAAAGACGTGGTGCTCCGTGTCTACATCGATAAGTCCCGTGTGGTGACCACTAAAGTCTTCCGCTACAAGAAGACCCCTGAAATTCTTGCTGTGCTGCCTGATTGCAGCTTTGACAGGTAGATGCAAAAAAAAAAAAGTCATAAGCTGTTTACTTATTGGCAGTTGAGAAAACAACCTTTCAGAAAAGTTATCGTATATATAATATTTTATTTTGCTAAATTGCAGTGGGTCAAGAATCATCATTGAAGGCCGAAATCTGGACTCTGTCTACAGAACTGTCATCTACTTTAAACCCAAAGAAAGCCACCTGAAACCTGTTTCCACTGTATGAACTGTAAACTAAAATCTGCTCCCTAATCTACTCTCTGTCTATAACTCCCTAGTCTATAATGACCACAACAACATTACATAGGATTTTACAACTTAACAACATTTAAGACTTTAATAATGTTGTCTCAGTTCTTCAACTGAGAGCTGTGATCATGAATTAAAGATTAAAGTGCTTTAAATCTATACATTAACAGCACATCTATAGCATTTGTGGATTGCAGCATCAAAGCAGACAGATATAGATTTGTAAGAACTTGACATTTTTCTTCTTTCACATATACTTCATACTGTTGTTTTACGAAGGAATGCAGAGGTAAAGCCAAACCCAACCGTATGGAGTGCATCACCCCGGTTTTCCATCGAGATGAGACAGAAGAGGGCGAGCTTTCATTTGACATGGATGGGGTGCTCGGCCTGTGGAAACAAGACTTCTCCTACCACCCCTATGGCAGACCTATCCCGTTTGAGACTGAAGGTCACATTTTGAGACTTTACCCTGGGTTCGATGAAGTGTCCCTACATGTATGTAGACACTTCCATGATTACAATCCCACTGTTTTCCTTTATTTTTTCCACTTTTAATCATCTTTCATGGTATGTCTTGAGAATTTGAAGGGGGCAGAATCAGGGTTGGAAATTAACAAGGTCCAAAATGAACAAAAATGCCCCAATTAAAGATAAAGAGGCAAAAAAAGCCCCTGCACAATTAAACAATGTATTAAGGCTGTCATGATTAAAATTAAATGTGAAAATGAATAAAAAGTATCAATTCGCGTAATTACATTTAGATTCGCTCACACTGCATTGATTTGCTTTTGCACGCTGTTTTTTTGCAGCGTTGAGCCTTATAACCAACGCATTTCTTTTGAACTTAGCAATGCATTGGCCAATCAGAGGCGCTTAGATTAATCAGTGTTGAAATTGCCGGAGCTGTTGATGAGTGCGCACACTCAAATTCCTTCATCATAAACAACACAGTGCAGATACAATGTAAATAAAAGATTAATTTCGTAGCTTTAGTGATTATAACAGGAGTTTTTGAATAACTTGTGCTAGACTTGGTTAATGTTATGGACCGACATGTGTATGAAGCCACGTACCCAAACAAAACTAAAATGTTTTATATTGTTTTCTATCAATTTAATAATCATTATTACAATATGTAATAATCTACAATAATGATTTTTTTTTTTCATAATACTGCAGCCCTATTAGCTCCTTGTTTTTAAATGTATAATTTAGATACAATTTTAAAAAGTATATTGTTATTGACACAAGTTTAAAATATTGATTTAAGTAATTGGGTGAATTTAAGTATTTGATATTAAAGACAACATATGTGACTCACACAACCCTGGACCACAAACCCAGTCATAAGTAGCACAGGTATATTTGT
The DNA here is from genome assembly GCA_036247105.1 of Cirrhinus mrigala. Lineage (NCBI taxonomy): Eukaryota > Metazoa > Chordata > Actinopteri > Cypriniformes > Cyprinidae > Cirrhinus > Cirrhinus mrigala. Next base: position 7,478,198 of record CM070017.1, on the reverse strand, counting down.
AGCAATAGCCAAAAATGCATTGTAAAGTTATTGATTTTTCTTTTATGCCAAAAATCATTAGGATATTAAATGAAGATCATGTTCCATGAAGATATTTTGTAAATTTCCTACCTTAAATATATCAAAACTTAATTCTTCATTAGTAATATGCATTGCTAAGCACTTCATTTGGACGACTTTAAAGGCGATTTTCTCAATATTTTGATTTTTTTGCACCCTCAGATTACAGATTTTCAAACAGTTGTATATCGGCCAAATATTATCCTGTCCTAACAAACCATACATCAGTGGAAAGCTTATTTATTTAAAAAAAAATTGACTCTTATGCCTGGTTTTGTGTTCCAGGGTCACATGTGGTTTTTATAATAATAAGGTGATTATAAAAATTGCCCTCACAAATGTAAAAAATGCCCCTGGAAATCAATTCCGGGGGCAAATATTGCCGCTAAATGGAAAAGTTCATTTCTGACCCTGGTCTGAAGTCTGATACCACTTTTACAATCTTATTTTTTTTATTTCTTATGACGCAGCACCAGAAGTTGAACCTCGTGAGTTCCTGTATGTCAATCACGATGACGGTTGGAGATGTGGACTGTGGTGCTAAAGTTTTAGATAATGAGATCACATGCAGGATCCCTAATAATCTTACCATTCCCAGTGAGGGTTTACCTGTGAAGGTGAGCGTTTGAAAGTTTGTGTAGATCTACACTACTGGTCAAAAGTTTTTTTTTATGTTTTTAAAGAAGGCTCATCTGCTCAGCATTTATTTGATCCAAAGTACAGCAAAAACAGTACAATTTTTAAATATTTTTACTATTTAAAATAACTGTTTTCTTTTTGAATATATTTTAAAATGTAATTTATTCCAGTGAACAAAGCTAGATTTTCAGCATCATTACTCCAGTCACATGATCCTTTAGAAATCATTCTAATATTCTGATTTGCTGTTAAAAAAACATTTATTTTTATTATTATGTTGAAAACATAGAAGAGACTTCTTTAAAAAAAACATTAAAAATCTTACTGTTCAAAAACTTTTGAGTGGCAGTGTATAAATGCATTACCATTAATTGCAATAATACAGCCTCATTCTAACATCAGTATTTTTCGTACCAGGTAACAGTTAATGGGTACACACATAATGTTGGCACTGTAATCTTGGTCAGTAACCACTATATGGTGGGTATTGTGCTTGGCATACTGGCAGCTCTGGTCACGGGTGCGGTTATGGCCTTTATTGTGCTGAAACACCTGAGAAAACAGAAAAAAGGTGAGCATGCCTGACTAATGTGAATCTTTCACAGTCATTCCTAAATTTGATATCCTAACAAGCACAGCTGTAATAAAAAAAGACAGTTTTATCAGTTTTATCCCTTTTTACCCACAGCTTCACAGGCAGAAAATCGTCTGTCTTATTTTTCCCATAATCGTTCACGTAATAACAGTGTGGATTTATGTCCCATAGGAGACTACAGGCGTGGTGAGACAACATTATTATTATTTTTTTTATGAAACTTTGAAGTCAAAGTCGACAGATATTTTAGAAACACTTCCTTTTGTTCTTTGCTCTTTTCAGAGCTGCCACTCACAAACATCACAGCGCCTACTGGGGCCGTGGCTTTCCCCGGGCTGGCTTACACAGGAACCCTGGACACAACCCTGACCCCTCTCATGCCCCCAGAGAAAATCTCCATCACCAGTTTCCGCCCTGAACTGCTGGAAGAGGTGAAGGACGTGCTGATCCCAGCATCCATGCTCAAGGTTCACCACCACCAGATCATTGGAAAAGGTGTGTTTATAAATAAAACATGCTGTGTGCTGCAAATAAGTTCAGTACACTACCTCTCAAAAGTTTAAGTCTTTTCTCGCTAGTGCTATATTTATTTGATTAAAAATACAGAAAAAACTGTGATATTGTAAAAATATTTTTACAGTTTTATATAACTGCTTTCTGTTAAATATATTTTAAAATGTCATTTACTCCTGTGATTCTAAGCTGAATTTTCAGCATCATTACTCCAGGCTTTAGTGTCACATGATCCTTCAGAAATCATTCTAACATGCAGATTTGCCGCTCAAACAGTTGTGCTACTTAATATTTTTTGTGGAAATCATGAGCCTTTTTTCAGAATTATCTGACAGAATGTTTAAAATAACAGCATTTATTTGAAATAGAAATATTTTATGACATTATAAATGTCTTTTGATTAATTCACAAGTCTTTGTGGTATCACTCCAGGGTGTAGAACATACTATTGCTTCATTACCCAAAAAAGCAATTACTGGACAAGGGAATATTTTGAACATGAAGATTATTGCCAGTAATAAACATGTTGTTATTTTTTTTGTAGGACACTTTGGGACAGTTTACCACGGCTACCTCACTGACCACAACAACAGAGAAATCCATTGTGCTGTGAAATCTCTTAACAGTAAGAAACTACTCCTTGAAAAGATACTCATGAAGAACTGAAGTACCCTCTCGGGACTACTTGCCTTTAAAAGAAACATTTCTTTCTCACAATGAGCTGCCTTTAAATTTGGGTAGCTGTTTGCTTAAACATTAAATTGTGGTTTTAGCAACAATAGGTCATGGGGTTAATTCCCAGGGAATGCATGAAGTGATTAAATGTGTGCTGTACCTTTAAAGCACTGTAAGTTCCTTCTGATAAAAGTGTCTGCCAAATGCATAAATGTAACAGTAAGTTTTTAAACAACATTTTCAAACATAGGTTCTTAAATGGCTTAAAGGTGTCATCGGATGCTAAGTTCACTTTTTCATGTTGTTTGAACATTAATGTGTGCTGGCAGTGTATGTACAAATCTACCCTATAATGATAAAAATCCATGCGGTGGTTTTTAATTGATCTGTAAAAATAATATCCCCTTTTTCAAATCGAGCCGTTCTCAGATGCCTGTCAGTGTGCCGTCACACCGACAGATGCCGCTCCCACAATAGTTGATTGACATGAGCTCTTACCTTAGACCTTAGTCCAGTAACTTTCCATGTTTTGATTTCGGAGCAGGGATGTAAATTAGACAAGAATATCTCCGATTGAGCGATTGAGGTGTTGTGTTGCTGGATGTAATAATGAACATAGTGGTCGTCATTTACTCCCGACATCTGAGCCGCTGAGGATTCAGTAGATTACATTTGTTTGTGAATGGAATGCGCCTACCGATCTACATAATATCTGTCTATGTTCGCGCGAATCATTCGTGATCCAGCTTCACTTACAGCAGAAGTGAGTTTTTTTTATGAATCTTTGCGATCGCCTTTCCTTATAACGTGGTAGTTAGGAAGTTTAGCGGCTAAATGCGGCTAATGTAAACAAGATCGTCTTTCCACAGAGAGAGGAGAGGGGTGAGGTGAGCAGAGCTCATTTGCATTTAAAGGAACAACCCCTTAGAATGAGATGATTTTTGCAGAGCTGATTTTGGCAAGGTAAAAAGGGTGTTGTTTTACAAAACCATTGAGAATTTTTAATCAAAGTATATTGGAGACTTTTCATTAAGACCCTAAAGAATCATATCAACTTGTGGAAAATGGGCATCCGATGACCCCTTTAAATAATATAAATGCACACATGCAACTGTAACTTCTCACATTCCGTCTCTCTGGTAGGAATAACAGATGTGGAAGAGGTGGAGCAGTTTCTGAAAGAGGGCATTCTGATGAAGGGATTTCATCACAGTAATGTTCTCTCTCTGTTGGGAATCCTACTTCCCGAAGAGGGACTTCCCTTGGTGGTCTTACCTTACATGAAACACGGAGACTTGCGCCACTTCATCCGCTGTGAGAAAAGGGTCAGTTAGTTGCTAGAACATAAACTTCTAACACATCAAATATGTTATGTATTTTGCCTTTTACTTTTGCATTACTCAACAGGTTCGTAGTTGTGGATGGGTTTTACAACATGACCTCCTGCACAGCTCAGAATCAAGTTCATGACCTTAGCAAAAGCTCTATTAGTAATGTTTCCATGTTTGCCTGTTATATATGAGTCTTATGTAGTTTTGTTGTCTTCCCCTAGAATCCAACAGTTAAGGATTTGATTGGCTTCGGGCTCCAAGTTGCTAAAGGAATGGAATATCTGGCGCAAAAAAAGTTTGTACACCGGGATCTGGCAGCACGCAATTGCATGTGAGTTTTTTCAAGCACAAAGATCTTGCATTAAGCCCCTGATATACTTTAAATGAACTGGAGTGACATAATTTCAAACAAAATCAGGCCCAATTAAGTTTGTTTGGCATTTCAGATCAGCTTGCCAAAGGGAACTTTCTGGAAAAGTTTAGATGGTAAATTCCTTCGAACTACCATTGATTTGTGGTGATTATATTTCTGAAGCACAGCCTTCTTTGATGTGAAAATCTTCTCTGGTTTATTTCTTCTGGTTAGTCCATCAGATGCGAATAAAAATGTGAACACGCTGGAGAGGTTCTTAATAGTAGAAATTAAAGTTGCAGTTCTAATTGAAACCTACACTGACAAGGGATAGTTCACCCAAAAATGAAAATTCTGTCATTAAGTACTCACCCTCATGTTGTTCCAAACCCGTAAGACCTTTGTTCTTTTTTTAGAACACAAATTAAGATATTTTTGATGAAATCTGAGAGCTCTGCACAGACAGCAATGCAACTGACACATTTAAGGCCCAGAAAGGTAGTGAGGACATCCTTAAAATAGTCCATGTGACAGTGGTTCAACCGTAATGTTATGAAGCTAAGAAAATACTTTTTGTGCGCAAATAAAATAAAAATAATGATTTTATTCAACAATTTCTTCTTTTCCGTGTATGTCTTTGGCACACGTTTACAACAGTACCAGTACGTATGCATATTGTGGCTGCTGTTGCAGTTGCTTGCTTTCTTGACATTTATTTTTGGGCAAACTAATCCTTTAATACTGTAAAGCTACAAGCTGTTGTATAAAGTGTTATAAATAAAGGCATTGTGACTTGATTTGGCTGGAGTGCTGAATTGCAGAGCTTATGCAAAGATATCCACATCGCTATGATCAGATGCTTTCTTAACTACTGGTTTCTCACTGCTGTCATTTTACATATTCAACTAAACGTGGGCAGTGTCAGGATGTTAGCTAATGCTAAAGCTCAATGAACAATTGTGAATTTTGCACTGAATCAATTTTCTCTCAGGCTTGATGAATCCTACACCGTAAAGGTGGCAGACTTTGGAATGGCTCGAGATGTGTTGGAGAAAGAGTACTACAGCGTCCAGGACCACAGGAAAGCCAAATTACCTGTCAAATGGATGGCAATTGAGAGCCTGCAGACGCAGAAATTCACGACTAAGTCAGATGTGGTGAGAAACGTAGTTACTTTAACCACTGGATTAAAATAAGGAGTCGTCATATGTTCTTAACGTTTTTCTTCTGTCTTTTACTGTAGTGGTCTTTTGGGGTTTTAATGTGGGAGATGCTTACACGAGGAGCCAGTCCATACCCTGAAGTTGACCCATATGACGTCACACATTACCTCCTAAAGGGACGACGGCTGCCTCAGCCACAATATTGTCCAGATCCATTGTAAGATTCTCCATTTTTCTGCATTCATACTTTCTGTATTTATACTCCAACTAGAGGTGTGTGATAAGGAGAAAAAATCTCTCAGTATTTTCTGAAATGTTTCGATAACAAAAAAACGACGATATTTTGCTGAACATGTTATTGTGCTGGTACTTTGAAAGGTTTAGAACTGCTGCGGACAGCTGACTCCCAAATCTTTTGATATTCTTCATATTCTGAGCAGTGGTTTAAAAACAAAATATTCAATAGTGATATTTGAAATGATTTTGTGGAAAAAAAGGGAAATATCTACCTGATCTCATGACGAAAACATACCTGTGGGAACTTTTCGCAAGATGCAAAATACATATCAATAAGTACATATCACTGCAGTTTCCAACAAATGAACACTGGAGGCAGTAAAACAGCGAGCATTTGTAATCATTTTCATACACAGTTATGATTATAGCTACTTATGTTTCAGTTACCTTGAGTAACTGGGCAGTGACATACAAAACCAACGTCACATAAAATGTATCATATGTAAAAACTGAACACTCTTTTAGCGCCACTCAGTGGACATTTCACATTGAATATGTCACAAAATGTATATGGCGGTACGTATTTCGCGTCTTGCGGAAAAGTTCCCGCAGGTACAAGACGTCCCGAGATCAGGTTAGAAAATATGCTTTAAATATAAACCTAAAATTGCCAGTAGGTGGCGGCAAATCACTGCACAAGTGAGTCATTGAGTCATTCATTCAAATGATTCACTCAAACGGCTCATTGATTCAGTAACGAAATACCGCTGTGTTGTTCAGAGACACAAAACAGTTCTGCTGTGGCTTTGAAACTATTTTCATTGACGAAATAGAGCAAAAACAGGAACTTGTGTCTGAAATGTAAGTCAGTTAATATTAACTTTGTGTTTAATGGACTGTTTTATCAAATCAATATCATTTGCATTCGTACTGATATTTAAGAAAAAAAGACTACTCTTTGTCTGACTATATCAGATGATATAAATATAAGAGACATTCTGAAAGTATTTTAATAGACTAAATCATACACTGAATGCGTTAACTAAACATGCTCATGTTTTTGTTTGGTTTTTGCAACATACTCGATAATGTCAAATCGCATATCGTTTAAACAATTGCACACCCCTTCTGAGTTAATCAAGAAGTTGGTCTAAACTATAACGTTTGGTTGGTTTACAAAGCCCGGTTCTGTGCTCTAGAAGGCTTTGCTTTCATTTGTTTTTGGAAATTGTTCCACAGCAGAACTGAGAGAGTGACATGGCCTTTTGGAAATGCTTTTATGGTTTTAAGGAGCTGTCAATCAGTTTAGTGTTTTTTCCACCCATTTGAGGTTCAGAGGGTTTAACGCTTACTCAGTATTCAGAGCGGTGGAAAAGGTCAACCGAAAGGTTATTGTGAATGTCCCTTCAATTATCCAACACCTCAAGCACTGCACCCAAGAGTTAATCATCATTCTCTTTCAGACAGAGGGAAATATTTAAAAACCAACATAGATTTCAGTGTTCCCCTGCAAAACCTTGAGAAACTTCCAGCAATCACTAACCAGACCTTTAGGTTTTAGCAAGAGTTAGCAGGAGTGTGGAATATTCATACTATGGTAGTTTGATATCACGGCTTTTTGTTGTTGTTGTTTTGAATGCATATGATGATACCGCCAGATTACTTCTTTGTAAAGGAAACTCTTTGGAAATGATTGCACAGTGACCCTGTCTAACACAACAGGATGTGGAAACATGACAAATGGTGAAGTTCAGCAATGGAAACTTTGAATGTGTGTGACTCAAGTTCATACGTCTGATTGATATCTGATTTACAGACACAGTATGACGCTGCCAGTCACTTTCCAATAGACATTACCCAGACTGACCATCTCCTCTGTATCTGCAGATTCGCCATTATGTTACAGTGTTGGGATCCTGATCCTGAGAGGAGACCAACCTTCTCCACGTTAGTGTCCGCTGTGATGAGTATTCTGTCCAGCTTGGAGGGAGAGCACTACATCAGCCTAAAGGTCACGTACGTCAACCTGGACCAGCCCCGCCCCTACCCTGCCCTAACAGACTCTGCTGATGAATATGATTCGTCAGATGCCGATGATGCAGGTTCAATCTCTAGCTGATTGGCCAACTGGTTCGATACTTATTTTCATGGCCTTGCTGATACAACAGTGACTAGGTTTGAAATAGTATTCTAGAATGCTATTTTAACAGTACAATTTTAGTTCACTCAAAGTTATGCCATCCAAGATGTAGATGAGTTTATTTCATCAGACGTTTTGGATGAGACGAAACAACTGATAAAAACATCACAATAATCTACAAACAGTGTAATTGTGAATTTGTTTTTTACAAACAAGCAGTGTTTCACTTCACAAGAGATTAATTGATGGACTGGAAGTGTGTGGATTACTTGTGGATTACAGTGATGTTTTTATCAGCTGTTTGGACTCCTATTCTGACAGCACCCATTCACTACAGAGGATCCATTGGTAAGCAAGTGATGCAATGCTAAATTTCTCCAAATCTATTCATGAAGAAACAAACTCCACATCTTGGATGGCTGAACGGTAGGTAAATTTTCAACAAGTATTCCATTCCAAAGTCCATAGTCCATTATGTGCCAGAATGCCACATAATTATGTGAAATCTTTTGAGTTATGTTCATTTCAGATGTTATATACTGCACATAAAAGATACAAAACTTGCCATAGAGTCAATACTGTCTGACATCTCATGGCTGTGCTCTTAGTTACTGTACTTCTGTCCTTGTACTGTACATGTATGTGCAGTATTTTTTTCAACACAATGCATTAAACTCCTAGGAGAAATTTGTTTATTTTCACTTTTGTGAGATATCTGTGTATAACTTTGAAATCAAGTCAACAGTGACAGCACTGAAAGTGTTACACAGATTTATGTTTCACACTCAAGCACTGCCCTCATTAGAATTTATTTCAACTGTAGAGGATGTATATTTTATTTATGAAACAATAAGTTTTTTATGTGAATCATTTTCTGTATTTTCCTATATATATATATATATATATATATATATATATTAGTCAATTACAGAAAATCCTGGTCTGCACCACTTTATTTTGAAGATATTTGTAATCAGTGAGCTTTTACTTGCTATTTGGTTTGTGATTATATCAGATGCTTGTACAGAGAAGGGATTCAGTGCACAATGTTTGGGATGAGTCAGCGCTGAAAGGTGTTGAGCTGAATATATCACTGTGCCGCAGTTATAGAGCCTGTAGAAATGAGTGAGAATTTGATATCTGTGACGCACATCCCTAAATAAAATCTAATTTTGCCAAAGGTGCCAGTTTTAGTGTGTGCTTGAGTTTGCTTGGGTAATACCACCAACCAGCAATATTACTAATGTGCCGTGTCTTGACTACTGAATATAACAGGAATGCATTAATGAAACATAATCTAATCGCAAAATCAATCTCAATATATATTTAGTACCAAGTAGTGAAATCTTTTTTTCGCATGGGTATGTAATTTTCATTTATGATGTAATGAATTTCTTAGTATGTGGTGGACATTTAAAAAATTAAAATGATATTAAAAGTTTTTGTTCTAATGTAGCCTAATGACAACGGGTCTATATGTGGCCCTGGACCACAAAACCAGTCTTAAGTAGCATGGATATATTTGTAGCAATAGCCAAAAATACACTCTATGGGTCAAAATTATCGATTTTTCTTTTATGGCAAAAATCATTAGGATATGGAGTAAAGATCGTTTCATGAAGATATTTTATAAATTTCCTACCATAAATATATCAAAACTTAATTTGGACTTTAAAGGTGATTTGCTGACATTATTTTTGTCTCTGCATATAAAACAAAATACAAACTGTACCTTTGAGCTTGAGCTACAGATGAACACTAGGGGTCAGTAAAAGCCCTTTCATAATGGAGCAAATATTAAATAAGATGCGCTTTTCTTACTCTTTGCCGCAAAATGAAAAGGAAGAGAGAGAGAAAGAGATTCATTTATATAATTATGCAGTTTAAATTCCAATATTTGCTTTTAAAGCAAATTTGTTGTTTTTTATGTATGTTTATGTCTTTCCATTTTACTGTATGATAGGTTTAGTAAATGATTCCTAGTCACTGTGCATTACATTCTGTTATGAATATTCAGACTATAAAACCTGCAATCCTAACGCTAACTGTGCAATTACAAAACTTGTTGGCCGACAGTTTCTGTCTAACAGAAACGTGCAGGGAAAGAGAGATCCAAGTCGACAAAAGCCACAAAGATCTATAAGTTCAGAGGTAGTGAGTCTTTTTCCAACAACATAAGCCAATACAAATAAAACAGGGGGAAACAAACATCATAACGTTGTTTTTCCCTCCCATGTCCCTCGCTCACTTCCTCTGTTACAAGATAAAAGAACCAAAGTAAATTCCCAGAAGATGCAGCCTTTGATTGTGAGCTCGTATCTGCACCAGTGTCAAATGTGTGTGTGTGTGTGTGAGAGAGAGAGAGAGTGAGAGAAAGAGAGAAAGAGAATTTCCTACTGGGTGAGCAGAGATGAATAGTGAGCTGTAGACACAGGCTGCTCTCGCCGCATAGTCACAACCTGCAGCCTTGAACCCTTTCATCATGTTCTAACAGCTCAGATTTAGATCTTTGCGCTCTAAACACATACACACAGTCAATTACTGAGATACTAACATACAAATTACATACTTAAGCTCTGGTCCAAAACACATCTTTTTCTGATTGATGTTTGCTGCCTATATGGACAGCTGTCTTTTAAGACAGCAATAATGACTGATATAATGTTGCTGCCTATTTATTTTTATTATTTATTTATTTATTTATTTAGTTAGTTAGTAAAGTCTTTCACCTCTCCTGAGCCCAATGAGTTTTAACAGTCCGCCTTGGTGGGGGGTAATTGAGAATGAATAGGGGAAAGTCAGTTACGTGAGAGGATGCCTCCATCGCGATATGATTGGATATGACTGGTTATGTTCGACTGTGATTGGTTCATGGGATAAATCCCGCCTCTTGTGTTCGGCGTTGGTGAGTCAATTTGAATGAACGATGCAATGGCCTTAATGGGAAGGCTAGTTTAAAAAAGTAAGTAAAAAACTCACATACTTAGATAAAACCACTTTGTTACGTCAAAATAAGACTTAAAATGGCATAAAAACATGATCTGCAGGAGTTTTTAGTAAGTAATCAGCTTGAAATTGAAATTAAATTTAAAGTATATCTCCGTGTCAGTGACCAGTATTTACCGAGCTTCGTTGACTGATGTTTTAAAAAAAAATGTAAAAATAGTTAAAAGTTAGCTATTGAAAAGAATAGCTGAACATACGTTCAGTATAAAATATATTGTTTTTTATTTTTTAGTTATTATTTTGGAATACATATAAAATGCTTAAAAACACTAACTTGAGATTCATAATTGGCTTTAATAGAGGGTTTGCACTTACATCACAATTTGGTCAGTTACCCGGACGCGCTGCCATATTGGCAATACTCGGGTGTAAACAACAGCATTGATTGCATGGTTAATGTACTTCTGAATACCTTGTTCTGCTAATTTATGCTGTCTAAACCACAGAAAAAAAAATGTGTGGAAGCTTCTAAATCATATAGAGAAGGAAAGAGGAAGCAGGAAAGGGTGCAATATTTGGACAAACTAAAGTTAATAGGTGGCAAAAATACATACGAACAGTATTAATTAAGATATTAGCCTAATATTTCACCTGCCTGAATGGAAATGATAAAAACAAACACAAATGTTGTCAAGATTTTTGCCCTGGAAATCCTACCACAAACACCTTTTGTTCCTCAGACTGTGCTTTCTTCTTCTTGATTTGTTATAATTGTTGGCAGTCTATAGGACTCCAGATGTTTTTCCTGGTCCGACCGATTAGTACAGCCCCAAAATATGACAATAATTGACCATTTTCAGCATAAATAATCAGCTAAATTTGCGAGTTCCATTCGGTTCAGTGGCATTGTTTACGTACAGTGCTGCCAATATGACTGACCAATGACGTGTCGTGAAAACACTTTATTACAGATAGAAGACTCGTATTTTAGCATGAACACTAAAACATATTAATGAAAGATTTGTTTCTTACAAACACAGCTTTTCACTTTACAAGATGGTAAATGATGGACTGGATTCATGTGGATTACTTGTGGATCGTTTCAATGTTTTTATCAGCTGTTTGGACTCTCATTCTGATGGCACCCATTCACTGCAGATCCATTGGTGAGCAAGTGATGTAATGCTAAATTGCTCCAAATCTGTTCTGATGAAGAACTCATCTACATTTTGGATGGCCTAAGGGTGAGTACCTTTTTTTAGCAAATTTTCTTTTTTGGGTGAGCGTGGTATTTTTTTGCAGTGTTGTAAGCTCCTTAAAATGCTTTCTAGGTAGGCAGCCCACTAGGTTTTGTAACAGATCTCACAATTTGAGTCATTAACATCACATGACTTTGCTTGTGTGATGATACATGCTTCATTCTGATGATGAATTTTAATTGTACAAGACTGAAATCAACTCTGATTAAATTAGCTGGTGATAGATTTATGCTGCTGGTATTAGAAAGAGAGATCGATGAGGCTATTGAGTCAAAAACAAGAGGAGAGAGAGAGAAATTTGGTTTAGGTTGTTGAGAAAGACAGCTCCAGAGCAAACTCGGAAAGACAGAGAGGCAGGAGGAGAGAATCAAAGACGTTCCGGCGTGTGTGAGAGTATGAAAACACGTCCAGGTTTGGGTTATGATCCGTAGGGATCCGTTCCAGCAGTGTTGCTCTGACTCACTCATTACTGAACTCCAAAACAAAAGTTCTACAGGTGCTGGGAGAAGTAAAGGCTGAAAAAAAACCCAAAAAAACCCAAGACTCATTCTGCTGGAGCTTCTGTCAGCTCCTCAATAGAAAAAACCTTCGCTCCTGTAGATGCATCCTGCATGTTTAATGGAACCTATCAATAATTTACTTTCTTTTTCTTAGATAGGAGAGAGAAGGGGAATATATATATATATATATATACACACACCATGATGTCCAGTGGGTTTATTTATATATTTATGTTCTGGAACGATAGCAAAATGGATAGTAAAGTGTAAATTGATTAGGCAGTACTTCATCCAGGATATATGACGTCTGTGGGCATGTTTTTCTTTTGGTGGGATATTTTTTATTTACATTTTCCTAAAATGTAAAAGTTTTTAGTTAAAAATGCAGATGTTTATTCCAAATATGTATCTATACTATACAATAGTGATGTAAACATCATATCACTTTCACACGAATAAGTGAAATGCTATGCATATACATGTGCAAGTACAGTTATGGACTCTGAACAAATGAGTGATGCAATAGGGAACAATGACTGAGCAAAAACAGGTTGAATTTGGATTGATTCAGCATCATTTGAAAACAATTTGTTGCATAAAACCAATCTCTTTTGCTGGATGAGTCAGACTTTTCAGCCTCTAATAAATTAGAAAACAATTTCAAAGACCTGCCTGAAAATCAGCTGCAATCAGGTTTTTGAGCATGTTAATCAAATTTGATGGGCGATCTGGATTTCAATAAAAAAATAATCAAGAAAGCCTTTGGGAAATCATCACCAAATCAAGTATTTTTTAGCTCTCAGCGCTACCTCATGTTCAGTTCAACACCGTACTACACACTGAATACTGCATATATATAATAGTATGTATGTACAGTTAAAGTCATAAGTTTACATACACCTAGCAGAATCTGCAAAATGTTAATTATTTTACCAAAATAAGAGGGATCATACAAAATGCATGTTATTTTTTATTTAGTACTGACCTGAATAAGACATTAACATAAAAGATGTTTACATATAGTCCACAAGAGAAAATAATAGCTGAATTTATAAAAATTACCCCGTTTAAAAGTTTACATACACATACCTAAATGATCTACATTTATGTTTGTTTTTTTGTTTTGTTTAGTGATAGTTGGTTATGAATCCCTTGTTCATCCTGAACAGTTAAACTGCGGACTGTTCTTTAGAAAAGTCCTTTAGGTCCCACAGATTCTTTGGTTTTTCAGCATTTTTGTGTATTTGAACCCTTTCCAACTATGACTGTATGATTTTGAGATCATCTTATTACGCTGAGGACAACTGAGGGACTCATATGCAACTATTACAGAAGGTTCAAACGCCCACTGATGCTTCAGAAGGAAAAACAATGCATTAAGAGTTGGAGGGTGAAAACTTTTGAACAGAATATAAGATATGTACATTTTTCTTATTTTACCTAAATATCTTTTTGTTTTCATTTAGTACTGCCCTTCAGAAGCTACAAAAGATAGTTACATGTTCCCCAGAAGACAAGATAAGTTACATTTACCCTGATATTCAAATTCCAAAAGTTTTTGTTAACTATCTTTTGTAGCTTCTGAAGGGCAGTACTAAATGAAAACAAAAAGATATTTAGGTAAAATAAGAAAAATGTACATATCTTATATTCTGTTCAAAAGTTTTCACCCTCCAACTCTTAATGTATCGTTTTTCCTTCTGGAGCATCAGTGAGCGTTTGAACCATCTGTAATAGTTGCATATGAATCCCTCAGTTGTCCTCCGTGTGAAAAGATGGATCTTAAAATCATACAGTTTGTAAAATAATTAACATTTTGTAGATTCTGCAAGGTGTATGTATATAAAAAATCATGTCTGTTTATTCTACAAGTTAAACACACTACATTGTGGGACACAGTATTCTCTGTTGTATGCTGCAGAAATATGGTAATCTACTGAAAATTTGCACTTCTACTCTAAAATCTGTGATATTTTGCCAAGTAAACATAATACAGCAATAACAATAGAATGGTAGTATGCTATTTGAACAATCAATATATTGGAGCACATTCATGTACTTCAACCAATACATGCTCAAATTCATCAACCAATCACATCACTGATTCAGAAACGGAATGGTGGCAGTTATTGTATTTGCAATGCATGAGGACACTATAGAGAAGACGACCTGATTGTCAAGCCCTGTTGTGTGAGGTTGATTGGCATCACCTCCCAAAACGCATCTACAGAGAATCTCATTTGAATCTACACACATTTGAATTGCAGAAATAAACTTATTATTCTCAATCCTAAAATAATCATTATACAACATCTTTCTTCCCTCCAAACCCATATATAGTGATACAACAGACAAGCATTTCTGAACAATTCTGGACACCACGTCTGACATTAGATTCATATGACCACTAACCAGCAATATGACTAATGTAGCTTGTCATGACTACTGAATATTACATGAATGCATTAATGGAACATAATCGAATCTGCAAAATCAATCTCAATGAATATTTAGTAGCAAGTAGTGAAATCATTTATTCACATGGGTATGTAATTTTCATATATTATGTAAAGAATTTCTTAGTATTTGGTAGACTTTTGAACTGTACTGTATATCATTCTTAATGCGGAGACATTAGAAAAACCTTAAAATGTCTTTGGAACATCATGTAACCCAGGCACTCGCTTCCACCAGTTTAAATATGGTAAATCCTGCGTCTTTAAGCTTTTGGCTGGCAGTCATTGCTGGAGATGAAATAAGACATTAGAACTCATCACAGTCTGAGATTTATCAGTATCTAGAGGGGCATTAGCACCTCTCTTAGGGTGTGATGTAGAGCTGGAGTGACAGGAAATCATTGTCTTGGCCAGTCTGCTGGATCTGGTGTCAGTGGATGTAAGGGGGAGATCTTTCGAGGTTACTGAGGGTTGTGTTGGAATACGAGACTTCATTTCAATGTGTGTTTGTGTGGGTGTTTATAACAGAAATGTGAAATATCGCAGGTACTGGAGTTGTTGTCAGTGTCATCAATGCAGTTTAGTTCTTTTCAGATTGATAGCTGACAGATCTGCCTTCAATACATATAGAAAGAAAAGAATTGTTTTTGCTGTATAGTGAGTACACAATATGCTCACTGGTTAAAACACATCTCAAGAGATGTTGCCTCAATGCATGTATAATGTCAAGTTGTTATTCACTCATACATTCATACAATTCAGTCTGCTCCTTTTCTTTCTTTCTGCAGAATCAGATGCTAAATAAACTCTGTTCACCAAATGTGCATGCAAGGAATTTGTTAAGATTTATAGTAGCTTACATACATTTATAATGCAAGAGAAAAAAAAAAGACAAAAATTAAATAAATAGAATTTTAAAAAAGACCAAATAAAGTAATCACAAAATAAAGTACCAACTCACAACTCACCAAGCCTGCATTTATTTGATCCAAAATACAGCAGAAGCAGTAATATTGTGAAATATTTTTACTATTTAAAATAATGGCATTCTATTTGAATATATTTTAAAATGTAATTTTTTCCTGTGATTTCAAAGCTAAAGAAGTTATAGAAATTAATACTTTTATTTAGCAAGGATGCTTAAAATTGATCAAAAGTGATAAAGGCATTTATAATGTTACAAAAGATTTCTATTCCAGATAAATGCTGTTCTTCTGAACTTTTGAAAAAATTATACTCAGCTGTTTTCAAAATAATAATAATATTATTATTATTATTATTATTATTAATAAAGAATGATTTTTGAAGGATCATGTGACTGGAGTAATGAAGCTAAAAATTCAGCTTTGAAATCACAAGAATAAATTACATTTTAAAATATATTCAAATAGGAAACAGTTATTTTAAATAGTAAAAAATATTTACATGTGTACATAATTTTACATTGTATATTTTACATATACATCTACATTTTTTTGCATATTTTAATGTTTGTATTATTTCTGTTCTTTTTTTCCCCTTGCTTATCATGGTTGCTTTAAATGCTTGATTTTTATAGGTTAAAAGGTTAAGGTTTTAGAAAAGCTCAAGTATCAATTATTTGCAGATTCAACTTGGTTTGATAATTTGTGGCAAATTAATTCTGCAGCCATTCACTGGATCACTTTATAAAAAGAAGGACATAAGACAAGGGCGTACAGCATGACCACCTGCCTGAAAAATATGTTTTTTGGCTTGAGATTTATGTAATCTGTCCAATATTCAACAACTTAGAAAGGTTAAAAGAACTGGGTTTTTACCCTTCATAAAAGCAGAAACATATTTCTAGTAGCCTATAAAATTGAGTGCAAACTGATTAAACTTCCTCTGACCATTACCAATACCAAAATTACAACATCAACACTTGCAGAGGTTTTAAAGGTTTTGTTTTCAGCACAAAAGCACTCTGTTTACACACATCATTTAACTAGTGACACTAGACAAGCAGACATTTTCTAACTTAAAGGAAGAGTTCACCCGGAAATGAAAATTTACTCAACCTCAAGGCTATCCAAGATGTAGATGAGCTTGTTTCTTCATCGCAGCATATTTTGGGAAATTTTTAATTTAGTTGCTCACAAACAGATTCTCTGAAGTGAATGGGTGCTGTCAAAATGAGAGTCCAAATGGCTGATTAAAATATCTGTGTAAATGTAAAAACATGAAAGTAATTACAGAACAGATCACAAAAGAAGAAATCTGGAAACTCCATACTACTTTCTATTGAATTCCATGGATTAGGACTGAAGATATCAAGCTTAAAAAAAAAAAAAAAGTAAAAGCTCTAGAGAAGTAACTTAAAATAATTCCATAAAGCTCATACACTATATAAGTCATAAATGTCATTTTTGTTCAAGCTATTCCCCTAATAAACAATGTCAAATCTAAAATTGCTATTTCTTTTTCTTCCAAAAGGGGTTTGTACAGATCTAAAAAAAAGCCACTCACTTTTGCAAATACAAGCTGCACAGTCTCATAAAATAACAGATGATTATGTGTAGCGTAATGTTTACTGTGCACTCTAATCATCTTGAAAGAAGTCAGTGTTGTTCCCTCACACGAACAGACCATGCTGTTTTAAGCCCATATAACCAATGTTCTCTCTCGACCCCACTGACACAGTCTATGACTGCTGGGAAAACAACAGCGGTACTCTTGCCTATGTGATGGGTTTGCTGCAATATCACACCAACAAGTTCGCTCTTCACATTCACATCCATATTTAATATGGGGAGCTGGCTGCGCTGCCACCTGTCAAGTACCCCTCACACACACACACACACACACACCTGACCCCTGTGGGTTTGCAGAGGGAGATAAGGGCTCTTGTGGGCATCAAACTGAAGCTGGAAGAGTTGCATGGGTACTATTGGTACCAGTCAAGAATTGTATTATATAAACCCGTCAGCCTGCTTCTCATAAGCATGAATACTTCTATGCATGAGTTCAGTAATGACGTCAGTGATTTTTTTTTTTTTACTTTATAGATTTCTATTTCCAGGAACATAGGTGAAATGAACAAGCTGTGCACCTTCAACAGCATAATCTTGCATAGTTTATCTTTTACCTCCGAAATTCAATTACATATCAGATGCTGGAGAGAATATTTTTTGATTTAAGAGGTCTCTTATGAGCAGTGGAGGAAAAAGAGAAAATATAACCTGAGAGCAGCTTAGTGATATTTTGCCGCATTCCGCCAAGCCTTGCGCGCTTACAATAGTTAACCCTGGGTCATTCTAAACCCTAGATAAATGGAATCCTGTGTTATCTTGCTACATGTTTCAAACTGGGGTTAACAATTAATCCTGGGTATTCATAAGCTGACGTTTCACACTGTACACTCTTAAACTCTGGGTTAATGTTCTTATTTACATATTTGCCATGTTAATGTCACTGTCACTGATAGGATGAATAAATGTTAAAATGACGATAATCCAAGATTTTAGGGTAGTGTTTTTTTTTTTTGGAAATATTTTCAGTCCTAATGCGGTAGGATGTGCTACCTGGCTGTCAACCTATGTATTTGCATATCTCCGAGCAGCCAATAGTGAGAGTTCGGGGCGTGGCTACTGTAGCAGGCTGAGCCATAGGGTGTTTCGGTGCATTTACATGGGGCGTCAACGCCTCTTGTTTACTTTGAATGGAGTGATGTCAAGCGTTGCTTGAATTGTGGGTCCTCTGGCATTGCCCGAGGCAGAACAAAGCCACTAGATGGCAAGCCTGCAACCATTAGCCGAAAAAGTGTAAAGACTAAAAACTAACGCTTCTGGTCTGGCAGTACGTGGGAAAGGAGACGAGAGGCTGTTTATTTTTTTAATGGATGTCAATAGAGGAGAGGCTTTACTACACTGAATAAACAGCTATTTAGAGGAAACGGCTTATAATTTAATGAACTGACAGCCTATCTACTAATCTTCAACATGTTTTACACTAAACAGTAATTTTGGATTAAACTATTTTTGGAGTTTACCACGAAAAAAATTTTTGTTATAAGAGAAGTCACTGAGTTTTTGCGACAGGTGGGATTTAGTTTACGGCACTTCTCATTCATTCCTATAGTATCCATAAACGGCGATTGACGGTGCATTCCAAACGGGATATATTGCCCTCCGAAGGGCACTTAGAAGTGAAAACAATCATGGCCGCCATATTGAAGGGTCGTTCCAAAACGAAGTGCTCAAAACTGGCCACTTCAAAGTGCCCTTTGGAATTAAGGATTTCGAAGTGTACAGCTGATGGACACTTTAGGCCCCCATGATCCTTTGCGCTGATTCTTTCCATGATGATGGCGCCTCCGTGTGGTCATGGGATGATGACGCAGAAGGGCGCTTCAAGAAACAGTTGTTTGGTCCCCTACTCCCTTAAACCCTTTGAAGCTCTCACTCCAGAGGGTAAACCCTTTGAAGGGATTAGGGCATAGGGATGAGCCCTTCCAAATGGAACCAAATGGAGGGTGAGTGTCGCACAACTCTGACTGAAATTCAGTGACGTCAAGGCTGTAATGTGATTGGTTATTAAGGGACACATGATCCAAGTTAACCACTACACTTTCTCCAATAGTCAGTAATACATACCCTCTCATCTCTCTATAGTAAGACAATCTCTGGGCAAAAGTTGAAAACTTTCTTAAACTCAACTTTTTAAGCACCGATGCAGGCGTCAGAAAATCAAATCACCTTATGCAAATATACTAGTGTAGATGCTAGCCAATCACGTTCATGGCTGTTGTCACTATGACCATCAAGTCAGCACCAAGCTTCAGACACATCAACACCGACGCCCCGTGTGAATGTACTTTTTAACCGGTGTGGAGAAAGAATTTCAGATTTTGGGCGAAAGCTATCCAAGTTTCCGGGGGGCGCTACTATAAAAAAAAGAACGTGGATACAACTTCCGGTGAGGCGGTGGACGTAGTATACCAATGGTATTTTGTGTGCTAACTAGCGAAGAGGCTAAGTCTTTTTTGTACCATTGTTTACTTTGTAAAGATGCACACCTTTATGAGAGATGTCATTACGTTCTTAGGGAAAACATATGCTCTTTTCGAATTTGTGTTCCCACAACATAGCAAGTTTGGATTGCTAAATCTTGAATGACTGTCAACTAGAGAAATGACATTTGAACCGTGTTAAAGAGCATGCCAGATGAAGTTGTTAACGTGGAAATCCCTTCGTAGAAGCCTCACTTTCTGTCCAGTCATTGTGCGCGATTCACTTCGCGTGTCCTAATTAATGTTCGACCCCCAGATCTTACTTTGCGAGTACATTTTCATTGGGACCTATTTAATAATTACATTTTTAAATACCCAGTCATACAAGTAATATGAAGAATACAAATTATTTCAGGAAAATTAAATATTTGCCATATGCAATTAATATATGTGTACACTATTCTTCTATTACATCATACTGATATTCGTACTGGCATTTAATGACACTGTTCAATGGGTAAATTAATTTATCAGAGTAAGACATTCAACAAACAAACACACACACAGTTTGGCTTTTATTTGCGCATATAATATGAATCAATCTATGGAAATTGTGGTGAATGCTTCTTCCGACGGAGCTTATATGGTTTTGGCTGCTTTATTGTGCGCTTTACTGTTTAATGAATGAGTGTCAAGTCCCGCTTGTTTACTTTGAACCGGAAGACGCTCCCACTTTTGACGCAAGGCCTCATGGGGCGTAGGAAACTTGTGGATAATGTATACTGGAATATTTATTTATTTATTTATTTATTTTTTAAGAAACAGGATCGGTTAATATTATTTATTTTCTTCATTTTTAGTTGTTGATTCAAACCTCCCAACCATGATGCGCTACACACTCCTTTCAAGTAGGTGGCGGGAATGCACCTTTTACGTTGGTCTGTCAACCACCATTAAACTAAAGATGAAGAAATCCGTTACAAGTGCAAAATTTGAATACTTGCCAAAATACACACAGAAACAAAAATAAAAATATGTGGTAAAAAGTGTAAACATTGTTAGTGTTTTTTACAAGATGAAGTAATTTGTTGGAATGTTTGAGTTTCAATCCATACGACGAACGTGCAGAGTTTCATCTCGACGGGTAAAGCTAAACTTCAAGTTAAAAGTATTTAGTAGCGTGCTTTTACCAGTCACCTTTATGGACTGGTAAGAGCGGTGTTTATGTTTGTGTTGACGCGCTAAAAGGCGTTTGCAAGTTTTTTGAAAACCTGTTTTTATTTGTGTAGTTCTGCTAGATGGCACTAGCAGCGCAGAAACTGGCTACAGCACTGTTAAAAGTATAAGAACTTATAGTATATGGGGGAGCTCGAGGACTGGAGTTGGGAAACGCTGTTCTAAATTACAAGTGTAAAACGTACCTTCACTCGGGGTTAAAGCGGCCTTTAGAACGACGATAACCCGGGTTTAAGTACAGTGTGAAAATCCCTCTAGAATTAATAGTTAACATTAACCCCGGGTAAATTATGAGCGGTGTGAGACGTGACATTAACCTAGGATTCCATTTACCCGGGATTTAGAATGGATTAACTCTTTCAAGTGTGAAAAGCTGCAGTCTAACAGCTTTCACACTCATTTCCAGTCTCATCTCGTAAGAATTTATAAACAGTCTGCAATCTTTATTTCATGAATGAGTCAAAAACATGCATATGAGGCATTATTAGCTAGCCTCATCATACTTATCATTAACTGTTTAAGCTGCCATTGGTGATACATGATGCCATCAACTTTAAAAGTCGCTGCAGATGTTAAACAGAGTTTCTAATTATTCAAGCTAGAACGTAGTTTATTAAATCTAACGAAAAACCAACATATTTTGCATTTGACTGCTTGAAGCTGTCTAACATTGACGGGGGACTCAAGAGACAGCACTTTGTAAATCAATGGCTGTTATTGACTAGCATGTTGAAGATCACTACAGGTTTGCTTTAAAAATAGGCTCTGTAACACTGTAGCTGGTCATTCCTGCTATGCAACACATTTTCATTTTTCTGATCTAAAAAAAAAACAGTTCATTATTTCGCTATCTTTTATATTTTATCACATTATTAGCATTTTGTTTCAGTATCCTTTAACTAAAGGCCTTAATGACATCATCACCAGGAAGTGACATCACTTTATAGGTAAGACGATAGTATGAGCATATGAGCAATGGATGTGCAGCAGTCTGTGGTGTTTTGTTTTATTAATTTATTTGTCTCACTAAAAAAAGTTTAATCCTGTGGTATCAAAAATATCATTGTGTAGTTGTACTGAAATCAGGTTAATTGTGGATAATTCAAGGTAATTATGTTAGCATGTAATCAAGGTGATTTATGGAACATTTTACTGTAAAATTTACTCAAAATCAGCTATATGAATGTATGGTCATTTCATTCTCATGTTAAAAGGGTCTACTGTCTATTGTCAAGAGTGTAGGGATACAGCTCTGGAAAACAGACCACTGCAAAATGATCAGTTTCTCTGGTTTTACCATTTATAGGTAAGAGTTTGAGTAAAATAAACATTATTCTATGAACTACTGTTGACATTTCTCCCAAATTCCAAATAAACATATTGTTATTTAGAGCATTTTTTTGCAGTAAATGACAACTGGTCAAAATAACAAAAAAAGATGTGGACAATCCAAGTAGTCAACTAGTCATTCAGGCAGAAAATATGCACTTTTGCACACCCTAACAAGGACTCAGATCATTTCATTCCTGGAAGTGAGCAGTTTACCTGTCTTGCGGCAAACTGCAAAAACGAATGCAGACAGCAGCAAAATGTCATGGTGTTCTGATTAGCCGTATGTCATGCAAATAAAAGTGCTGCTTTCTCATATGCCATCCTGTGCTCTGACATTACCTTCCCTTTTCTGTTCGTTTAACAATAATGCCAAGGGGATGAAGTACTGTCAGTGCGAGTATGGGTCCTTTTGTTCTGCTGGTTATTCTGCTCGCTCATTAGAAGTCTGTTGAGTCATGCATATAATGATATGTTCTGAAACACCACTCGTATTCAAATCAGAGCCTTGAACCCAAATCCCTGCAGGTTTGTTAAACGATAACTTGGTAATGTAGCTCATAATCTCTCTACGTCTTGCTGACATGAGAAAAATGATGTTACATAATGTGTTTACAAAATGAAATACTAAATTCTGCAAGACACAAAGTGGGGAATTCATTAAGAATGAATTGTGCTGATGATAGTGTTGTTAATTGCTTGCATTGTCTGTTATTTTAGTGCACGATTCACTAAAGGAATTATGCTAATTAGGTAGTGGTGCAAACACCCCAACAATTTAATTTGCAGACCAGTTTTGAGTGCTTGATTGTGATACAGTTGACTATTGCAATCTAGCCTACTGTAATCGGAGGCTGCGTTTCTGTATATGTGCTTGATTCAAAGGAATAGTTCACCTGAAAATGAAAATGTACTTACTCTCAGGCCATCCAAGATGTAAATGAGTTTGTTTCTTTATCAGAACAGATTTGGAGAAATTTACGGCATTACATCACTTGCACACCTTTGGATCCTTTACAGTGAATGGGTGCCGTCAGAACAAGATTCCAAACAACTGATAAAAGCATTACAATAATCCACATGACATCCAGTTCATGTTATGTGAAGTGAAAAGCTGCATGTTTGTTAGAAACGAATCTATCATTAAGACATCCTAGCTTCAACTTCAAATGGTGCTTTCAACTTATGAATCCTGTAACTTACATTTTTGGGTAAACTATTCCTTTAACACTTTTTTTTTTTTAATGCACAAAGGTTTCACCTCAAGAAACATTTTAGTCAAGTTTTGTAATCAAGACTTTACATACACTACCAGTCAAAAGTTTTTGAACATTAAGATTTTAAATGTTTTTTAAAGAATTCTCTTCTGCTCACCAAGCCTGCTTTTATTTGATCCAAAATACAGCAAAAGCAGTCATATTCTGAAATTTTTGCTATTTAAAATAACTGCTTTCTATTTGTATATATTTAAAAATGTAATTTATTTCTCATCAAAGCTAAATTTTCAGCATCATTACTCCAGTCTTCAGTGTCACATGATCATTCAGAAATCATTCTAATATGCTGATTTGCCCTTACAAGAAACTTTTCTTTATTATTATCAATATTTAAAACAGTTGAGTACTTTTTTCAGGATCCAAAAATCAGCATTTATCTGAAATAAAAAGCTTTTGTAACATTACACATTATACCAAAAAAAAAAAATGGGAAAGAAATGATAGAAATGAATACTTTTTTTTAGCAAGGATGCTTTAAATTGATCAAAAGTGATGATAAAGACATTTATAATGTTACAAAAGATTTCTATTTCAGATAAATGTGGTTCTTCTGAACTTTCTATTCATCAAGAAAACCTGAAAAAAATCTACTCTGCTGTTTTCAACATAGCAATAATAATAAAGTCTTTTTTTTTTTTTTTTTTTGAGCAGCAAATCAGAATATTAGAATGATTTCTGAAGGATCATGTGACTGGAGTAATGATGCCAAAAAATCAGCTTTGAAATCACAGGAATAAATTACACTTCAAAATATATTCAAATAGAAAACAGTTATTTTAAATAATAAAAATACATCAGAATTTTACTGTTTTTGCTGTACTTTGTATCAAACAAATGTAGGCTTGGTGAGCAGAAGAGGCTTTTTTAAATATCTTACTATTCAAAAACTTTTGACTGGTAGAGTATGTTCCTTTAATAGTCCTTTAACACTGATAATAAATGCAACTCCAAACAGCAATGTGAGTTGCAGAACGCTCTCCTTTGATTTTTGTGTGAATGGTTTTAATTGGCCTTTTTATTTCAAACTCATTAATTCAACACTATTAATCATGTAACAGAGAGCATATTTGTAAGCCATCCACTTTAACACATATTCTCCTCATGTCAGCATTGTTATGAAACTAATTATCAGAGGAAATTGTTGTAGAAGTGTTGAGTTTTGGCCTGAATTCAGGGTTCATCTCTGGGCAGATCCTACGGGCCCAAATTACTATTTGAATGCGGAGTGTTTTGTTTTCCTGTGCCAAGTTTAAAATAGAAGCAAAACATGTTAAAAGCAGTGATGAAGTTATTATGATAATCTTTTAGAAACTGCATATGTGTGCGTTGTTTGAAATGCTCAAAATGTAGGCCAGTCACCAGACTGCAAAGTTTTTTGGAAAAGGATGTTTCAAAATAGTTTTCATCACTGAAAATGAACTGATGTGAGTTGGAAGTATAAATCTCGGCTGTCACACTGTCTCTAACTGTCATATGAGATTAAGACACCAGATCTCATCCCGGCTTGAATATTCCTTTGCCCTTCTGAGAATCCCTTCTAGTATCTGTCACCCTCCCCAGATATAAACTCTTGAAATGTGAGGAAGTATGCCACTAACAGTCTTCAGTCTTCTTGCTTTGGTTGAAGTCATTACAAAGTGCCCTTGGTCATCCCTCCCTCCTCTTCCATTGCCTCTGATTTATTTGGTTTGTTTTGCTGCCAGTTCGGAGTCTGGCTGGTGGGTATGTGGCACCTACTGAAAGGAATCTGTCTGTAAACAAAGTCAGTCTATGAATATGCATTTTGGGTAGTACTTTTAGTGAGGAAAGCTTTCAGAAAATTTATTGCTGTTTTTATGATCTACTGTGTTTACACAGGCATTTTTTAAAGAATGAATAAATCATAATAAAGTCTGGACATGAAGGCTTTTGGCATCTGTGATATCAAATGAAAGAGGTACATGCATTTTTCGCAATAAGTACTAAATCAGCTTTGTGTTACAGATTTTTTTTGCAAGCTACTTATACGTTATTTGTAATATGTTGTATATCTGAACAACCATCTACTTTTACATATTTACATTACATATTCAATTTTTTATTTTTTTAATTGGTTGGATAATAATAGTTTTTCATTTAATTTTGTTTCCTTTTAATTTAATTGTTAGTTTTATGTTTTTTGTATTTTCATGTAATCATTTTTTTAAACCATTTTGGAAAGGTATTCAAATTTTTCTAAAACAGCCATTTTATTTTATTTTTGTGCGTCCTGTTATTAAAGATATGCATTTATTGTTGTAAGTTGATTTTAAGTAATTTTTTAAAATATTTGTACTGAAAAAAAATTCATATAGGATTTACTTTGAAACAATTTACTTTCAGAAATTGCTAGTAAATGTCACAAATCAATGCCAAAAAAAACAAAAAAAAAAACAAAAAAGCAGCAACACATTGAATTAAACAGATCTAATAAAAAAAAAAAATTAGATCTGTTATTAGATTCCTTCCAAATAATTAAATTATTATGGTTTTATATTTATTGTTAAAGAGTTAGTTTCACCCGAAAATTAAAATTCTGTCATTAATTACTCACCCTCATGTGGTTCCAAACCCGTAAGACCTTCATTCATCTTCGGAAATTAAGATATTTTTGGTGAAATGCGAGAGCTTTTTGATCCTACATAGACCGCAATACAGCTGACACATTCAAGATAGTAAGAACATTAAAATAGTCCATGTGACATCAGTGGTTCAACATTAATTATATGCAGCCATGAGAATACTTTTTGTGTGCAGTGAAAATAAAAAACTTTATTCAACAATTTTTTCTCTTCCGTGTCAGCCTTCGACGCACGTTCGTGACGGTACCACAATGCACATCAGAAAGCTTTTGAATCTCATCAAATTATCCTTATTCATGTTCTGAAAATGAACAAAGGTCTTACCAGTTTGGAACAACATGAGGGTGAGTGATTAATGACAAAATTTTCATTTTTGGATGACCTAACCCTTTAACTGTATTTGAAGTAATAGATTCTGCTGTATTTTGCAGTGGCTTGTGTTTTTTGTCTTAGCAGATATTGTATTGGACATGCTGTGATCATACTGTGCCAGTGAAGCTGTGCACCTCCAGCAGATGTCAACACTTATGTGTGTGCTACCTGTGTAATCCGCATAATCGGATGGAAAGAACCCAGAGGCACTCAGAGTTCCAACACAGTACGTAGATGCATACAACACAGTGATGCTTACATGCTATACACAAACAGGGCCACCTCTGACCCAGTTCCTCACAAAGTGCACATTTGGAACACTTTTTATTCACATTTTATGACGAACAGAGGCCAAACTCCTGCTGTGCTTGATAGAAGTCAGAATTTATGCGGAATGGAGGGTGTTGGTGTCGAAATCCATGAGGCAGCCATGGACTCATAAGAAATCCAGTGTGACATTCACATGGAGAGCTGCTGTAACCCATCATATCTTATAGATAGACAGCATCATGCTGTATTTTTCTCTCTTTCTGTATCTCTATATTTGATCGTACACCTCCCGTAAATGGGATTGTGCTGTAAACAAGGTCTCAAGGTCATAGCATTGGCTGGTTTTGGCTGTAGGCACGTCAAGAATTAGATTTTACATCAGTATGTAGGTTTGTTCATAGACACCAATGAGCATATCAGAGGAGACCAAGATTTGTACAAAATGTACCAAGTTGAAACTGAAATGCACAGCTGCTCAATTTGGTATTTACAAGTTATGGTTTGAAGTCAAATTTAAAATTCGAAGCTCATTTGAAAAATCAAATCAATGTTCTGTATTCAGTACAGAGTAAGGCTCTATTGGCCACATACGATCATAATTATCATAGAAAATAATTATTTAGTGTTATCCCTTATTTAAAAGAAAGCAAATATCACAGTTACAGTAAGGCACTTACCACTGGAAGTAAACTATCTCATACCTTTAACTTTTTTAACTCTTTTGAACTTCTAAATTCTTAAAAAATTATATGCATTAATTTAAGTGTATAAAATACACTACCAGTCAAAAGTTTTTGAACAGTAAGATATTTTACAATGTGTTTTTACAACAACAAATCTGTCTACGATATGTTACAAAAGATTTCTATTTCAGATAAATGCTGATCTTCTCAACTTTCTGTTCACCAAAGAAACCTGAAAAAATCTACTCAGCTGTTTTAAACAATAATAATAATAAGTGTTTTCTAAGCAGCAAATCAGAATATTAGAATGATTTCTGAAGGATCATGTTACTGGAGTAATGATGCTAAAATTTGGCTTTGAAATCGCAGGAAAAAAATTACATTTTAAAATATATTCGAATAGAAAACAGTTATTTTAAATAGTAAAAATATTACAAAATTTGACTCTTTTGGCTTGGCTTGGTGAGCAGAAGAGACTTCTTTAAAAACATCTTACTGTTCAAAAACTTTTGACTTGTATTATATGTATGACTGCTGTGAACTGTTGTTGCAGGCAAATTAACTTCTGGGTTTCATAAAGAAACTTCCTGCCTTCCTTCCTATTTTTCTTTCAAATTATTGTAGCCTTGCATATGGCATGTGAATAAAGTGCAAATTTTTGCACTTCACATTAATTAACAGGAAATAATATTGATAATGTTCAGCTGTAAAACAGCTCTATAGAAGATAATAGTGTCCTTATTCAGCTCAGTTTAGTTCAATGTTGTTTAATTTCAGTTCAATAACTGTGTCAGTGTTGCAAAGTTAATCAATTAGGAAACTAATTTGCTTGAGCTATACAGTACATAATATACAGCTTTTAGAAGTACACAAGGTCCAAAGTTGTCTTTTTAAGTGCACTGCCTGTTGACATTTTCTCGTACCCTTAAAGATACAATTTTTGCACATTTTTTCCAGCATTAAAGAATACGATTCCATGTGCTGACATATGAACTTCAGTATAGTCACTGTATCCATAAGCTTCTGTAAAAGTGCGGATCTCTCAGTCAGCAACATAATGCTTCTATTGATGGAGCAAATGTATTAGTGCTGACTCCAGCCACCACCTCTCCCAATTACACAGAATAACATCAGAAATTACTCTCCATTTGAAATATGGCCCAATATTTTAGGCTTGTAAAGCCATTAGCCTGCACTACAGACAGCCATTTTATACTTAGCCACAGTTATCCACACCCATACAGAGACAGAGTGCTTGTTTAAATCAATGATGGAGTCTTCTCACCCGTCTAGAGATTGTCAAAGAACTATTAAAAATGAAATGGTGATCATTATTCTTGAGGTATACGGTCCGCTTCTCAGAGCCGAATGTTCAATCCAATATTGAGTTCCATGCAGTGTCGAGGCTGTCTGATGCTGGAAACTTTAGCTGGCTGCGAGACGGAAAGTTTCTGAGGTAAAAGTTTTTATTTGATGAGTGATCTGGTGCCAAGTGAAAGCGAACAAGGGATAGAGAAAGAGAGAGTGAAATCAGACACAAACAGGTCACTCAAACAGCAGTGGCACTTGCCAATAGCAGAAACGTGAAATTCACAAATGTGATGTATAACTTAGAACGCCCACGGTGATAATTACGCACCAGGGCTTTATGAAACACTGTAAACACCAAAATAACCCAACGCAACATTCATCGTTGACACCAAGCCTTGACCCCACTCACCACAGCGAAAGCTCAAAGCACTTTATATACAGTTTTGCTGTTGTTCTGATATTTACTTCTGAGAAAATAAATTGTGATATGAAATTTTTCTGACATTGCATAACAAAATGAGTTTATGTTGGTAGATTTGAATTTCCAGAAGGAAACAACAGTGGAACAGAAGTATATTGATGTCATCATGACATCACGATTTATTCAAAATGCTGAACATTCTAATAATGGAACCAATTGGAACTTTTTCAGGTGTATGGAGCAGTATTTTGCACAAGTCACATCACTGTGAGCAAAAACTCACGTTAATGTTGAAGGCATGGTTTAGACAGAATCACTCATAGCTTGTTCTGTGCCTGGTTAGGATGTGGTGTAATGCTGAAATTATCAGCAAAACAAAATTTGGAGTCTGTACATTAAGTGATTCCAGCTGGCAATAATACAAGAAAACGCATACTGGTGTTCAGAAAAGTTACATAAGTAGAAACAAATGAGCAATTTTGCTGTTTTTAAGACTTCCAGGAAACTCTTGAAACTCTAATGGGCCTTCCCTCTGTTGTGCATGTGATCTTTCATATATAGCTTTAATTTTTAGCAGGTCCATTTTGCACAGGCCACAGTAATCAAAAATGGCAAAAAACAAACAAACAAACAAACAAAAAAACAGATGCACTGTAAGTGAAAGAAGGGATAAAAAAACTCAAAATGTGTGAGGTAAAACCACAACTGAATAACCACTTTGAAAAATGACAAAAAATCCAAACATTTGGTAGTGCCTAAATTATGTTCTAAATTCAAGTTGTTTTATGTAGCTGGAAAGATTATTATTTATTTTTTTATTTTTTAATACATTCTAATATTCTGATTTGCTGCTCAAAAAGATCTATTATTATTTTTATAGTTGAGGTAAAAAGTTTTTGTGTATTTGAACCCTTTCCAACAATGTATGATTTTGAGATCCATCTTTTTCACTCTTATTTTGGTAAAATAATTAACATTTTGCAGATTCTGAAAGGAGGATGTAAAGTTTTGACCTTTTTAATGTATGTTAAAAAAAAAAAGCTGAGTAGAATTTTTGTGAATGAATAGAAAGTTCATAAGAACAGTATTTATCTGAAATAGAAATCTTTTGTAACATTATAAATATCTTTATAATGCCCCCCCACTCCAAGCTCTTGAATGGCATAGTGTATAATGCTGATCTTTGGATCTTTCTGTTCATCAAATAATCTTGAACAAAATGTACTAAACTGTTTTAAATATTGATAATAATAATAATCATTGAAAATGTTTCTTGAGCAGCAAACCAGCATATTAGAATGATCTCTGAAGGATCATGTGACACTGAACACTGGAGTAATGATGCTGAAAATTAAGTTTTAATCACAGGAATAAATAAAATTTAAAAATAGACTTAATAGAAAACAGTTATTTTTAATGGTAAAATTATATTTCAAAATGGTATTGTTTTTGCTGTACTTTGAATCAAATAAATGCAGGCTTGGTGAGCAGAAGAGACTTCTTTAAAAAAACATAAAAAAAATCTTACTGTTCAAAAACTTTTGACTGGTAGTGTATATTTTGTCAAGGTTTTATTGAATCATGCTAAACAGCTAAACCTTCACTCTTAGATCACCTCCATATTGTATAGCTGGCCATGGATATCTGATGCTATCATTGTGGCAACTGAGTGAACTGACTTACCTTAAAGGGAATTTGCTACAGTTCCCAGGTTTCTCAAATCCTGAAACATTTTGAGTTTAAACTGATAAAATCTGCATATGACATTCATGATAGAGTCAGATTAATCAAATTTGTGTTTGCTAATGTCCTCTCTCGATGATCGGAGTGTTTGCTTGTAATTGGATTTTGGATAGAAGCCGTCCTCTAAGCATGAGAAATGTAGGTCGACCAGAGAAGTCTTACCCTCTTGAGGAGAGGTGAGCTAATGGAGCGATTCTGAGTGCTGACAGGATTTGAACAGTATTTTCGGTACTGTTTGCACCATCTCTCAGGCCTGACTGTGTTGATATTAGGAGGTTAATCAGAGACAACATTGCAGGTCCTATAAGGAGTTTTTGTGAAAGCTGACTGACTATTGCTACTTACACAAACATATCTCTGAACATTTCTACACAGTACTACAGTTGCACTAGAACAGCATTGTTATACCCAGAGGAAGATATTTTTAAATGCTCTTAATGGAGTTCTCAGTTACGCTTCATTTAAGTATCAACTTTGTCTTAGATGATTTCTGTAAAATTCCTTAGGTGAAATAAAAATAGATCAAACTATTAACATACAGTAACCATATTAAGCTGTAATAGTAAAGCACAGCTCATGTCAGTTGGTCTTGAAAGAATTTGAGAACTCTTTGATTTCTGACTTTTGATGGGATTTTTTTCTTTCTGCTTTTTAAAATTAAAAATTATTATAAATAACTATTATAAAAATACATGTACAAAAATTATAAACTAACCTTCATAAAAAGGTTTAATTTTGATATTTTAAGAGACTTACTGACCGCAACACACAGTAATGAGGTCTGTAGGGGTTCTTTATGATGTCATTTCCTGGTTATACCTTTGATTTAGTGGACAAAAGTTGAAAAAAAAAAAGCTTCTTCATTATTATTATTATTTTTTTTAAAGAAATCATGCCTAACTACTTAAATTATGTATAAATAAATTTATTAGTAATATTAAAAAAGTATCTATTTGTGTATGCATTACAATTGGATTTTTGCAGTTTTAATGGCTTTCATTTTGTTTTCTTGTGTGAAAGTACAGTTTAGAGGCAAACATGAATTTGAAAATCAATATCTTGTTGAAAGAAGAGTTATTTTAGCATCATTACTATATACTACTATAGTTTTTGTTAATATTTTGAATTAGATTTTATTTATATTTAATTTATATTTAATTTTAGTTTTATATTTCTAATTCAATTTATGTTAAATGTTTTTAACAAAAAGTTTGTTAAAAAGTTTTTTAGTTATAGTTTTTATAATTATTTGTAGTTTTAGTTATTTTAGTATTTTAAGTTATTTATATAGTTTTTACAATTATTTATTAACTGTAGTTTTATTATTTTAAGAAATTATTTTTTAGAATTTTCAGTGTTAAGTTTAGCTAAATAAAAAAAAGAAATGTTGCATTGGCAACTGAAATAAAATGAAGACTTTTTTGAAAATTAATTTCACTGGTAACACTACAATAAGGTTCATTAGTTTGCTTGATTAGTTAACATGAACTAAGAATGTACAATATTTCTACAGCATTTGCTAATCTTACTGTTACTTTCAGCATTTAGTAATGCATTATTAAAATCACATGTTGTTTGTTACCGTTAATGTATTGTACACTAACATGAAAACAATGAGCGACTGTATTTTTAACAAAGATTAATAAACAGTGCAAAAAATGTATTGTTCATTGTTCATCTTAAGATTAATGTTAACAAATGACGCCTTATTGTAAAGTGTTACCATTTTTGTTAATATTTCAAATTAGAATTAAATTTTATATATATTTTTTTACTTTAATTTATATTAAAGGTTTTGTTGTATGTTTGAATTTTTTTTATATAGTTTTTTTTTTTAAATTATTTTAGTTATAGTTGCATTGGCAAATGAAATAAAATTAGTAAGATTTAATTTTAATTTCAGCTAATGTTTATTTTGTCTTATAATTTTTTTTTTTTTTTTTTCTGTGGTTTTTGTTTTATTTAATGATAATAACCTTGATTGAAAGCATGCGAAACTGCCGTTTACTGCATCAGACCTCTTGTTGTTGGTTACCGGAAACAGCAGTTGACGTACGATTAACAGCATCTATTTTAAGAACTACAAAATCTCTCTGGTTTCATGTTCAGGGACATTCGAAAATTCCAAATGCTCCATATGTGATTTGTACACGGCCATGGACAGAAGGAACTGCAGCTGCGCTTTTCAGAGTGTTTCCGTGGAGATGGCACTGAGGATCAGTACAGTAGAAGCGTTGTGATTACGTAAATGTGTCTCACCGATCCAGCCTCCACTCTCTGCTATCGCTACGTTTGTTTCTACCCTAGCATGGCCTTATTGTCGTGATCCTGTTGCCTAGGTAACAGATTTTTTGACAATGAGGATGTGTAGGTTGCCAGAGGCAAAGCCAGAATTTCGGTTTATAGATTAACAGGTCTGCGCTTGCTTTACACATGCATTTGTAGCTCTTTCTGACTGACTTTTATTATAATGGAAATATTCTAAACTATTCTACAGAATATCACTCTCTTTCTCAAGCTCTCTTTATTTTGCTGCAGTAGAGCGTAAAAACTGCGTGTTTGCGAAACACCTCCAAACCAGATCAAATGGCCTTGCTTGTGCTTCTTTGAAGGGTGTAGATGTAGTGAATAATGGATTAAGTTCAGCATGAAGAGAAAAATGTGTGTATACTTGAACAATCTGAACTCAAGGCAAAATTGTACAGTTTTTTTTTTTTTTTTTCCCTGAAATGTTTATATTACATAAGATTTGTTGGGTCATGAAGCTTACATTTTTTTTTTCAGGAATAGAACAAATGCATAAAGGGTAGATAGAGGCACTATAAGGAGGCGTGATGCTCTCGCTGGATTTTTTCGCCTTGTCTGACTGTGTGCTGTTGCGTGTGTGTGCGTGTGTGTGTCTGAATGGTGCGGTCAGAGATATATAATGGGCACTGGCAAACAGCAAGTCTAGTCTGTGAACTTGAGGAAATGAGAGATCTCTCAGAACATGATCCAATGAAGTCCAAACTCTATGAATATGCAAAACGCGTACGTGGATACAGGTTTGCTTTGATGTTCCAGAAGTACAAGATCAGCAGAAACATTTTCAGTGAGCTTTTACATAAAGAAAGTTCTGAGATAATGCCTCAACCACAGTTTCCAAACTGGTTGTAAGTGGTTTGCTATTGGAGGTTGCAGGGCTCAAAATTAACTTTCTTTACTTGGTAGCACTGGTGCTCCCAAATTCAAAAAGTTAGGAGCACCAAATAAAATTTAGGAGCACCCAATAAATATTAAGGAGCACCACAACTGCCAACTGAGAGGAATGGCCAGCATCCTGATGATTAATAGCTTCATCAGTCGAACCTGATCCTGAATTCTTTACCACACACTTCTTTTTAGTAATGCACTGATCTTGATTCTTCATGGCCAATTCTGATTGCTGATGCTTTACAAACAAATGGGCTATTTTAATAATTATTTATTGCCTTAAGAAAGGGACAAGAAAGAATGAAAATATGAGTACATGAACAAGATGTTAATTTTCTCTATTACAGGTCAAACTCTCTTTAGCCATTTAAATTAGAGGCAACCACTGCATTTTTAAACTTAATTCACACAAAGATGCTGCATGCATGAGCCGTTTCTGATTTAAATTGGATTATAATTTCAATATCTGAAGCAAAAACAGAATGATCTGACAGACTTTAGCTTTGTGAAATTATGCTACATAAAACACCTGGGCCAAAAAACACATGAAAGAAAACTTACTCCAGTGATCTGACGCTGTTCGACAGGCTTTTTATTTATTTATTTTTTTTTTTGAGTGCGTACACTTTAAATGTAAGCGCATTTCAGAACGGCACACGAATGAAATGTTTAAGCGGCAAGGTTTAAAGCACATGCAAATAATGTACTTGTGTGATTGCAAATAAGTGCAGTGTTTAGTGAGTGGAATTCTGCTGCTGAGTAAACATTTGGTGTGAATGTATGTCGCGTGAGACTGAGGCACCAGAACTGCAACTGATAGAATGTGTGCTGTAGCTTTCTTTCTTCAATAATAGCAGATGGTAAGGATATTTTAATCGTCAAGAATCAAAAATGTTCGTATCGCATACCCCTAATTGCAATGCAGTGAAAATCTGGAACAGAGACTGGTTGAAAGAAAACGTTTGGAACAAAAAACGGCCGGTTCCGAGTTCCAACGGAGCGTAATGTGAGTGATTGACGGCTAATATCTAAAATCTGCATTAAAGCTAAGAATGTAAATATGAAGTTTAATTGGTTATGTAAGCTAATGTTGGATAGAACGGCTCACTGTATCAGCTCACAGCAGTCATAAACTGTGCAGTACTTAGCGAAAGTTTTGTAAAGTTTTTGAAATGAAAACAAGTCATACCACAACAATTACTAACACTCGCACAAATGCTCCCAAATATATTTTGAGGTCACGCAGATTAAATTCCGGGAGCATAAGCGACCAAAACGGTCGCAATTTCGAGCCCTGAGTTTGATATTAAAACATACAGTATTATCAAACACTATGGTTGTAACCGAAATCTAGGCGTTTGCTTTCAGTTGGAGTGGTAAAGGGATAGTTCACCCAAAAATGAATATTCAGTCATCATTTACTCACCCTCATGTCCTTTTAAACGCATTTGTGCATACTGTATATGAAAGTATAAGTTGGTACATTGACGATAAAAACAACTCGCACTGGTTCTCCTTCTGAATATGCATAAGTGTGAATGAGATTTAAAAGCAAGATTTACATTAAATTAGTGAGTTAATTAAATTCAAAGTTATAGTATGGCTTTGAAGGTTTTGGAATGTAGATCCAATGAGGTGTATATATAGTCTGCTTTTAAAGTGATTTTTTTTTACAGTGCTTTTTTTGTCTTTTAGGAGCTTAATAGCTAATGGTCCCTATTTTGTTTTCTTTTTATGGAAAGAGCACTGTTTCTTCAGAAGATTCCCTTTTGTGTTCAAGTGGAGAAATAATTCACAGGTTTGGAACGATTTGAGAAAATTATGATAGAATGTTTATTTTATGTTAAACTATACCTTTAAGTAACCACCCAGCTACTCTGTAGGACCCTGTGATTTCCGTGATGCGAAAATGTGGACTTCTTAAAAATGGACTTTGCCAAATTTTGGATGAATAAATCAAAAGTAGGTCAGTACACTTAAATCAAAACACGATATGGACTAGTGTCCACAAAAACATAAAAAAAAAAAAAAAAAAAAAAATACTTTTTAAGTATGAATCCTGCATGTTCAGCGTGTCTCTATGTGAATGAATGGCTCAGACGCACAATTTCATTTGCTAAACACATAGTGATGCTCGCAGTGTTTGCAGCTTTTGCTGCATCAATATATGAGTACATACACACATAAACAGTCTCTTGAACTGCTCTGAGAGTCACTTCGTGATCATTTTACCGTTTATTTTGAGAAAAACTATCATCACATCATATACACAGAAACTTAAAGGTTTTCACAGCAAACAGTCAACATAAAAATTCAGTTTAGAGATGCTTTTGATTATTAGAATTGAATTAAACTATTAACATGGAATGCAGAAAATTAATGGGAAACTCAGAATTTGGTACAAATAAAACTAAATTTAAAAAATAAATTAAATGTATTTCATAGGACCATAAAAATGTAATGTTTGGTAAACTTTTAATAAATTGCTGTTAAATTGTGTAAGTTTCATGATTTTAACTAATTAGACATGCCTTTTGATTGATACAATTTAATTTAAACAATAAAACAGTGTCTAGAAAAATTAAAATGGAAAAAAATTGCGGTCCGTATCCCCCCAAATGAGTTACTGTGCTCTCTCCCTTCCCCTCCTTTCCCCTCTTTGCTAAACGTGATAGAAAACCCATTGCGATTTCATGCTTTAGGGGGTGTCAGCAAGGGTGTGCACAGAGTTGTGCTTCCTATCATTGGAATCAGAAGGAAGGCAATGCAAATACTGTTTTTTTCACACCTTGGTACCACGCAGTGTCTTGTTCTCTTCAGAGCCATCTTTATCGTTTTGTTTCTGTATAAACCTGTACATTCACCTTTCTGGTAAACACTATACGTGAATTGGTGGGCGGGGCTAAACAGGCAGCGACTTCGATCTTCCTCTGCGAAGGTGGTGCTTATCTACCTATTACATCATACATAGGAGCATTCCAAAAGCTGTCGTTTTGGCAGACTGCCTTTAATATAAGCAGTTTCTAGAAGTTTTGAGTTCTGAAACTTACAGGATGTTTTTATAGTACAATGACCTCTTATATTTTAAAAGATAAATGCAATTTCAGTTTCTCAGTTCATGACCCCTTTAATGTGTGATTTAAAATTACTTTTTAAAACTACATTGTGGTGTTTTTACAGTGAATTTGTACCTTTTCTGGCACTCAAACTTAATTCAGCCTTTCACCTGGTAAAATAATTCCTTGCAGCCTCGTGTGCATTTAAAGGGAAAGTTCACGCAAAAGTGAAAATTCTGTCTTCATTTACTTACCCTACTGTCATTCTAAATCTGTATGACTGACTTTTCCTGTGGAACGTAAAAGAAGATTTCCCAGAAAGAAGGTTCCCAACATTTTTCAGAATATCTTACATATTTTGTGTTCCACAGAAAAAATAAAATCATACAGGTTTGGAATGAAGGTCTTTTTTATGGCCTATCCCTTCAAGCACCACTGAAGAGGTTTCTTTCCTTGTTAGGTGACTGAAAATAGCCTGTTTTTCTGAAAAATGTCCCTTTGGTTCACTACCTGTAAGGTTATTATCGTTTAATTGTGTTTGAAACATCAGAAGTATATGTCTCCTGCAAGACTCTTGAAGTTGAAGACTTGACCCTGTTTGTTTTCCAGTGAATAGTAATCATGGTTGAGGATATTATGTTATTTGGATTGGATGATAGTGATTATACAACCAATGGATCTCAGTATGGCCTGTGAATTATTCATCCCTCCCCTGGCCGGGTGAATGATTCATGCTGAAGATGGACCCCTCCTCCCCCTATGGTTCACTCAGCAGAGGGGGAGATATAATTGCAGCTTCCTGTCCAGCAGTGCTTTTTAATTAAAGATCACACATCGACCTGCGCCTCCTGTACCTGGGAAAATCCCCACCCTCTCTTCCTGTTAGAGAGTCTTGCAAGAGGCCTGTAGAAGAAGAGGTCCTCCTCAGAGGCTGATGGTAGTGCCTTGTTAGAGGTGGAAACGCCTTTGGGTCAGAGGATGTTTTGGAGCACCGTTTGACGTTAATAGTGTGAATTGGTATTGAAAACTGTGTCTTTGAGATCTTTGGAATAGTGGTTAAATCACAATCACAACAATTATAGATAATATTTCACATTTTTACTGATTTTACTGTATCTAGGCTTTAAGTAGACTTCAAGGTTGGTATTAATTCAACTCTAAAACGCAACAGATATAAAATAAGAGCAGCAAAGTGCAAAGTATGGTGTTATATAATCAGTGTCATTGGCTAAATGAGTAATCAGACAGGAGGGTCATCAAAATGATGGGAGAGCGATGAAGCACTCTTTCTCAGCTCTCTGATTATCAACACTTCATCCATCACTCCTCCATCCAAACCATTCCTGCTTTCTCGAGCACGGAGGACCCCATACGCATCAGCAGTTGCCGTGCCGATGGATGTGTGATGTAGTTCCCATGGTGATTTGTTGTGGAGATGAATGTGCTGGTCTTTCATCACTGTCATCTTCACAGGTTATAAGAGCCCTGAACTCTTGAGTTCATGCAGTAGACACTTCATTAAACAGAAATCAACTTAAGAGCTGCGTTGAACCGAAGGGACATTCTTCAGAACATGGGCTATTTTCAGTCAGCTGAGGTGAAAACCTTGATGGCAGTTCATAGACGCACTACAAGGCTGCAAAGAATCCAAACAAAGAAATTAGTTGGAAAAGGTACAAATATTTTGCAGGGTCATTGTAAAAAATATCATCACATTGTTTAAATATAGTAATTTTAAATCATTGTTAACACATGGAAAATGGAAAGGTTATTAACCTTAAAACTTGCTGTATATCCATCTTTTTCCTCAACATGCAAGTAAGCCTATGGGTGAGACTTCTGGTTCATTATCCGCTATAGGGAAAAAACAAAAAGAACAACAATGTGCATGTGGTAAGACACACCAATTTGCAATGTCAAGCAGCAAAACGAGCTGGTTTTTTTTATAGCTAAAAATAGCTGGACCAAAAAGCCACACCCATAAAATTTACAAATGGCCACACCCACTTTTACATTAAGAAAAAGGGGGATTGCTAACATGTTTTTGGTGGTTTCGTGCATTGATGTGTGGTTGGTGGTTGGTAGATGGTAGCTTAAAATGATATTAAAATTAAAACGTAATTAAAATGAATTAAAATAAAATAATAGCAATTCACCCTTTTCAAAACTTAACTAAAATGAAAACATACACTGAAAATATAAAAATAAAAGCTAATTCAAAATGGCAATAAACACACTCTAAAAAAAATGCTGGGTTAAAAACAACCCAACTTGGGTTATTAGGCAATCCAGTGCTGGTTAAGTATTGGACAGAACACATGCTGGGCTGTTTTGACCCAGTTGGTTGGGTAA
The DNA here is from genome assembly GCA_036247105.1 of Cirrhinus mrigala. Lineage (NCBI taxonomy): Eukaryota > Metazoa > Chordata > Actinopteri > Cypriniformes > Cyprinidae > Cirrhinus > Cirrhinus mrigala. Next base: position 7,438,521 of record CM070017.1, on the reverse strand, counting down.
AATGTTTTTACCAAACATGCTGGGTTATTTTTTTTTTTTTTAAGTCAACTGTTGTTTAAAAATTATTATATTGCTGGCTTAAAATGGACTGGAACTTATACAAAACAGAATTACTAGAGGCAACAGCAGTAATCAAAAGATGAACATTTGTTATTAAGCAAGAACACACGGACAGAATACAAGACAAATTGAATTTATTTGGGTGAATACAGCATAGTTTGCAATATTACATACATTTAAACTTGTTTAACAAACATTTCAGACATAAAAAATGTAACATTTAAAAGTAGCATTTTAATTTTAGCGTATTCAACCGCTCTCTGTAATTGCATTTTACTGCAATTACTGTGTGTCACTGAAATCTCAGCCGGTGAAGGGCTGCTGTTCGCGTGACCTTGTGTTTTATTCGTAGCTGAAAGATGCCATGACTGACTCCAAAACTGCCCGTAAACAAACAGTACTGACATTAGAGAACATATGTTAACATGAAATGAAATGAAATTTAACTTAGTACTATAATGAATAAAATCCATTTATTTTATGCAAGGCAAAAGGCGTTTCCATCATGCAAATTGACTGCTGCTGATGCAGCTGACTGACATCTTGTCCTTATGTTGCGTTATGTAAAATAATACAGTTTACAGCACTGTAAAGAGTTTATAAATTAAATAAAATGTATACAAACCTTTATTTCGCTAAAGAAGTGCACCAAATCGGTGGCGCTGAGAACCACTCTCTCCTGTATAAGGCTCTGACTGTAACTCAGCAGCTGGGTTGTTTCGTCAGAGACAGGCTTAACTCAGCGGTTGGATAGAAAAAAATAACCCAGTGTTAAAAATGACCCAGCAAGAAAAAATACCCAGAACCTGGATAAATTTATTTAAAACAACCCAATAAAATGACCCAGTGAGCTAGACCCTGCATTTGGGTTAAAAAAAAAAAAAAAAACAACAACAACAACTCAGCACCTGGGTAAAAAATATTAAAAATAACCCAATAAAATGACCCGACTGGCTAAACCCTGCATTTGGGTTAAAAAATAAATAACTCAGCACCTGGGTAAAAAATAATAAAAATGACCCAATGGGCTGAACCCAGCATTTGGGTTAAAAAAAAAAAATAACCCAGCACCTGGGTAAAAAACAATAAAAATAACCTAATAAAATGACTCGACAGGCTGATCCCTGCATTTGGGTTAAAAATAAATAACTCAGCACCTGGGTAAAAAATAACCCAATAAAATGACCCAATGGGCTGAACCCAGCATTTGGGTTAAAAAAAAAAATAACCCAGCACCTGGGTAAAAAATAATAAAAATAACCCAATAAAATGACCCAACGGGTTGAACCCAGCATTTGGGTTAAAAAAAAAAATAACCCAGCACCAGGGTAAAAAATACTAAAAATAACCCAATAAAATGACCCAGCGTGCTAAACCCAGCATTTTTTAGAGTGTATGTTCCCTTCCAAACAAATCCACAACTTGAGACAGTTTCTCAAAACAAGGCACATCTTGACACATGTTAAATGAGGGCATTTCATTTATTTCTCATTGCTGCGTTCTAAACAGCCATACTGATCTTTTCTCCTGTCCTGTGTGAGATGTTTTTTCACTTCCCCCACTGCTGTATTTTTCCATTGCCTCTCCATAACTATGGCAACCCTGATGAGTCGGATATCTGGGACTATAGTAAAAAAACAAAAACAAACAGATATCCAAAGCTGACTTTTGGCATCATAAAGATACAGACCATCTCTTGCCATTTCTTCATCTTTGCATTTTCCCCGTCAATGGACAGTGAGAGAGAAAGAAAAAAGAGAGAGGTTAAAAATGCCGTACAGACGAGCAACCCACGAGTAGACGTCAACGGCACCTCACCACCTACCAGCTGCTTGTAATGCAGACAGTGTGTGTGGGAGAAGAGGGAAGCGTACATGCTTGGAAGTCTGTAGTGTAGTATTCCTTCCTCTGTTTCTACACACCACTGATCTATCCAAATTCATCTACATGTTGCTCTCGGTTGGTCGCGTATCATGTATGCTCATTACTCAGCATGAAAGAAAAAGTGCAACTCTGCATAGCTGGTCATGCGCCTATGCTGTGATTTAGATGCTGCTCCTCAGCATGGGATGGTGCTGTCCACACCAGGCTGGTTAATTAGTAGCAATGTGCAAAACGACATTTTTTTCAGGATCGTAGTAGTTGTTAGTCTAATTGGTCTTATAGGGATAGGTCAGAAATAGCTAACAGTGCCTTCGGAAAACACACCACTGATTGAATGCACAAATGCATGCACATTGCTTCATGAACAGCTGGATAGAGTGCAGCTCCTCATATATGCATTTTCAATAATAACCAGTGATTTATTGCAGCATTTGGACTTTTAACATAGGAATATTTGCAACTCTGTGGTGACTATTCCAACAGTGTTTTTTTTTCCTTTTTTGTGAGAAAATATGGCAGGATGATTTAAAGGAGAAGTTCACTTCCAGAACAAAAATGTACAAATAATTTACTCACCCCCTTGTCATCCAAGATGTTCATGTCTTTCTTTAGTCATAAAGAAATTGTTTTTTTTTAAAAGAAAACATTATAGGGTTACTCTCCATATAGTGGACTTAAATGGTGCCACGAGTTTGAATTTTCAAAATGCAGTTTGTGAGGAAGAATGGTCTTATCTAGCGAAACGATCCGTTATTTTTTTTATTATTTTTTTTTTTACAATTTATATACTTAACCTCAAATGCTCATCTTGTCTAGCTCTGCGTGTACTCTGTGTATTCCTGTTTAAGACAGTTAGGGTATGTCGAAAAACTCCCATCTCATTTTCTTCTCCAACTTCAAAATCATCCTACATCGCTGTTTTACCTTTTTTTGTAAAGGGCGTTTGATGATCTTTGCATGTTCACTTTGTAAACACTGGGTTGGTACTTCTGCGTCAATGTAGAACGATGTTGAAGTTGAAGGAGAAAATGAGATGGGAGTTTTTTGACATATCCTAACTGTCTTGAACCAGGCTTCACCCAGAGCTAGACAAGATGAGCATTTGCGTTTAAAATATAGTACATATAGTATACAAATATAGTTGCTAGATAAGTTATTTGAAGCTGCATTTAAACTGCGTTTTGGAAGTTCAAACTTGTGGGCACCATAGAAGTCCACTATATGGAAAGAAATCCTGAAATGTTTTCCTTAAAAAACATATTTTTTTTATGTTGAAGAAAGAAAGACATGAACATCTTGGATGACAAGGGGGTGAGTAAATTATCTGTAAATGTTTGTTCTGGAAGTGAACTTCTTCTTTAATTAGAGTATGTATTTTACCCGCCCCATATGCATCTTTAAAAGAATTTTGTTTTTTAAAACGGTTAGACATATTTTTTAGTGAGCTGGGATTTTTTTTTTAGGTATGCAATTATGAATTGCCATAACAGAATCTTTATTTGCAACCTATAAAGCAAACTGTTTCTTTTACACATACTTAATGTAGTCCTTTTATTGTTTTGCGGTCTTGCTTGGTTTGTTGCTTGATCAGGGCATCTTCTGATGACAGTTTCCTGTATAATAATATCAGAAGTGTGGAATACATTTGTGCAGTCCAAGCAGAATATTTTTTTGAGTTTCTGGATTTTCAGCAGAATGATAAAAAGATTAGGCCTGTGGCTTTTTTTTCGGTGGCTATTTCAAACATCTCATCTGAATGAAGTGTACCTTAAGGCAGCAAGCTTAAGCTTTTTTTTTTTTTTTTTTTTTTGCTTTTAAGGGAATCTTTAGGTCTTTAGTGCACTTTTAAAAACCACATTACCATTAAATATGGACTAAATTCAGGTGCATTGAGATGATGATAAAAAAATAAATAAAAATTATATATAATAATTAATAATAAATCACAATTGATGAATATATAATAAATAATGTATTATATAATAAATAATAATTTGTAATCTTTGAATTGTGACCCTGGACCACAAAACCAGTCATAAGCAGCACGGGTATATTTTGTAGCAATAGCCACCAATACCTTGAATAGGTCAAAATGATACATTTTCCTTTTATGCCAAAAATCATTAGGATATTAACTAAAGATTGTATTACACAAAGATATTTTGTAAATTTCTTAATGTAAATGTATCAAAACTTAATTTTTGATTAGTAATATGCATTGCTAAGAATTTCATTTGGAACACTTTAAAGTCGATTTTCCCAATATTTTGATTGTTTTGCACCCTCAGATTCCAGATATTCAAATAGTTGTATCTCGGCCAATATTGTCATATCCTAACAAACCATATATCAATAGAAGGCTTGCTTATTCAGCTTTCAGATAAATCTCAATTTCAATAAATTTCAAATAAATCTCAAAAAATGACCCTTATGACTGGCTTTGGGGTCCAGGGTCACATTTATTTTCTTCATAGGTTAGGAAAAATTGTGGCAGTCTAATCACGGAAAATTTGCCTCACGGAAAAAGTTCCTCTGATTGGCTGTCCACCTTTTTGTACACGTTTACAAAAAAATAGATTAAACGTGTTTTTGAGTTTTTTGTGTTTCCAGGTTCTTTAATGTCCGTGAATGTGAAGTATGTGCACTGCAGTCTTCATCTTTGTAAGAAGAGACTAATTATTGTGATCCCATGAGAAGGTACTGTCTCATAATTAAATATTCATGACACAGCGTGACCTTTGACAAGTGCTTCAAGCAGTGATTTGATGCTGTACTGAAGGAAGGGTTGCAACTGTTCGTCTTCATGATGCAAAAATGTGAAGATGTTGCATGGTTTCTCCAGCAATGGCTATAGAATGACAGGCTTTGGATCGATGACTGACACTTTTGAAATGTAAGTTTCTAGATTCATGGAAAGGTGAAGTGGGGATTGTTTGTAACAAGACATGGTCTGACGTTGATAGTTTGGCTTTACAAACACAATGCATTTTTTACTGTGAGTGTGTGTTTAGAACAAATATACTCTACCATTCAAAGTTTGGGGTCTGTAGATAGATTGTTAATGTTTTTGAAAAATTGTATAAAATTATTGACCTTCGTTCATCTTCAGAACACAAATTAAGATATTTTTGATGAAATCTGAGAGCTTTCTGACCCTGCAAAGACAGCAACAGTACAACCTCATTCAAAGCCCAGAAAGGTAGTAAAGACATCAATAAAATAGTCCATGTGATAAGTGTATAATTATATTACATTAGCCCAGCTCTGCTTTGTTGGAGAGCATCATTTGGATCAGTGAAGCTGGAGGCCAGCAGGTCGTAACATTTACTGGCTGACGCACATCTGAGGTCCCAGTGGTAGTGGGAGGTGGCGAAATCTAATGATGCTACACCTGAAGGAACTGGCAACATTTCCCATTGTGATTTACAATCCAAACCAGGTATCCTGAGGACAAGAGCACAGCGTCTACTCAGACACCAACATCCATAGACCTGATGGAGGTCTACCTCTTCTAATTTTAGTATGTGACATTTTTTGTTTCATCTGGGAAGAATCTGTTGAGAAGAAAAACAGCCATATATGCCTTTCCGTGCTTGTTAAAGCTGAAAAACAGAGCTTTTTAAGCAGGAATTTGTTTTGACAGTTTTTAAGGGAGCTGTTAAGAATTGCACAGCCAGTTACTGCTCTCTTTGAAGCAAAAGCATCATATCAACAGAACAAACAACGATTCTTTTGGTTTTATTTCAGATTAGTCTTATCAGTGTGTGATTAAATGGGTCTGCGTCCGTCCTGTAATCCAGCTGCGGTGAATGAGTTATGTCTGCAGGCTAATCATTCGCTCCTGCCTTGTACGCATCGTGTATGAGTGAAAAACACATTCATCTTGTGTAGTTATGCTCTTACATAACCCCAAGCAGCTTTCCACATTGTCATAAAGCTTATTATTTTTCTGACAGTATCAGTGGTTGAAATTAGATTGTGCTTCTCACAGTAAAATCATACAAAGGCCTACAGGATTGAACCTTAGTATCATGTTTTTTTTTAATGCTAAAATACTTTCTACTACCTCGGTTTAAAAGTGCGCTTATTGTTTTTTTGTGTGTCATCATGTTGCGTCAGTCATTTTTGATTTATACTGACAGATAGTGGTGTTGAAGCTGCTTCATCCAAAAGCAAATGCTTTAATTTTACGATAAAATTGTAGAAATGTGCTATTCGTAGTCAGAAATGAATTTAATCTACAGACAAATTCTCACTTTGCAATGTCTAGTGTCTGCTGTAAAAGGAACACATGAAAATTTTATACAGTTGAGGTCAAAAGTTTACATACACCTTGCAGAATCTGCAAAATACGACAGATCGTACAAAATGCATGTTTTTTCCCCCTTCAATTTAGTGCTGACCTGAGTAAGATATTAAGTCCACAAGAGTCATAATAGTAGAAATATTAAAAATGACCCTGTTCAAAAGTTTACATACACTTGATTCTTAAAACTGTGTTGTTACCTGAATGATCCACAGCTGCTTTTTGCAACTATTACAGAAGGTTCAAACACTCACTGATGCTTCAGAAGGAAAAATGCATTAAGAGCCAGGGGGTAAAAACTTTTGAACAGAATGAAGATGTGTACATTTCTCTTATTTTGACTAAATATAATTTTTTTTTTTCATTTAGTACTGCCCCTCAGAAGCTACAGGAGATGCTTACATGTCTCCCAAAAGACCAGATAAGTTAAATTTACCCTGATCTTCAAATTCAAAAGTTTTCACCCCCGGCTTTTCTGGCATTGTGTTTCCTTCTGGAGCATCAGTGAGCATTTGAAGCTTCTGTGATAGTTGCATATGAGTCCCTCAGTTGCCCTCAGTGTGAAAAGATGCATCTCAAAATCATACAGTCATGTTGGAAAGGGTTTCAAATACACAAAAATGCTAGAAGCTAAAAAACCAAAGAATTTGTAGGACCTGAAGGTTTTATCTGAAGAACAGAGGGCAGTTTACATATTTTTTCCTTTTTGGCTTAACAGTTTCTGTAATTATTTTGAGAAATGCATATGCATTAAGCCTTATTCATATTAAATCCCCAATTTAAGCTTGTATTAGTAGCAACCTGACATGCATATGCATTGTTGAAACACTTTAGGGCATTCGCTCTCTCTTTCTTAACTTGCTTGGTTGAATGCAGAGGTTTGGTATCTACAGATGTCTGTAGAACATTAAAATTTCATGGCCTGCCTCTGCATGTTGGTATAGTTTCTCTCTACACTGCCAATTTAAAACATGGTCATGCACTGCAACAGACCCGCAGAGATTGCTTGAAGTCTGCACCCTTGGTGAAATGATGCAAATATAGCTCTACCTGCTTTTTTACGCTACCTTATTATCTACCCAGTTTCATTTGGAATGATTAATGTAATGCATCTATCGTGGGTGTCTCTCGGCTAATCTTACTACATATAATCACCCATTTTAATACCGGCTCTGGTGAGCTGTGACCGTTTGTAAGAGTGTGGTTTTTGTCTTGTTTTCCTGTGCAGAGTAAAAAGGAATGACTTTGTGTAAGGCAAGCATACACCTTTCATTGGCATTCCAGGGGCATTGCAGAATGAAATTAAGTCATAAATGGTCATCCTTCAAAGACATGAGCATTTTGTAGGTATCCTATTTGAGTTTATGAACGTATCAAAGTTTCACATTTGCACATTAACTGCAATTTGAAAGCAGCTGGGTGGCTAGAGGCAAAAACAACAGCCTGTTTGTACTATTCATTGAGAAAATAATAGATTCCGGTTTATTGAGGCTGTTATGTTATTCCAGTGCAGAAATATTTATATGCTACACTCACTTGGGCTGCATTTGTTTGATCAAAAATGCTGTAAAAACACTAATTTTATGAAATTTTATTACAATTTAAAATAATTATTTTCTATTTTAATATATTTAAAAATGATAATGATAAAACTGTAAAAGGGCTTAGTTGCATCAACAGGAAAGTAATTTCATGTGGAGCAAGTTATTACATTTTGCTAAAAGATTACATGTATTTGATGAAAGAAGACATACATGCACCTGGGGTCGTTTACAATAAGACTTGGAAAGTGTAGTAAGAAAGTAAAGATACATTTTGAAACCATGTTGACTGTAATCACAGTGATGAATAGGGCAATTAAATGTGTATTGGAGATATCTGGGATGCTGCATTCCTGGGTTTAAGAAAGAAACCCATGTGAATCTTTCTGAGAAAAGGTTTTTTTAGTAACAGCTAAACTGTTTTCTAACCAAAGCTGTGGTCGACATCACTGCAAAGTGCAGAATGATAGTGGCAGTGCAACAGAAAGAGGGGAGCAGATGATGGATGATGCCGTTCCTAAGTCTCTGAGCTAACTTTTCACCTTTGATCTAAACAGCATTGCATTATGAATGATGTAGTGCTGAGTTTATGGCTGACTTATCTGAACATAACTTCAGACCTGAAACCATGCCAGTGCAAAGCGAATGGTGGCCAATAAACAGCCAAAAACAGCCTGAAACGTACATGCTGTAGAACGGTCAAAGACATGCTGTAGAACGGTCAATTCTGTAAATACTAACTGCAAAATTTCTTTAGCATTTTATCTCCCAATTCAGATTTTCTGCACATTTTGTGAGATATAACCTCAGTTCTATTATGACAACTTTCAGAAGATTTCACCGTGATAATGGATATGACGATGTTAATGCATTTGATCTTGGTGGAATAGATCTGCTACGCTGCTAAATTGCTGCTGCTGTTGGTTATTGCTGCTGTTGTAGATTATTGCTGCTGCTGTAAAGCAAATACGGGAACATGCTACTGCAAATTCATACACCGATACGGTGATTTAAGTCATAAGTATTTAAGTATTTAAGACATACTGCTGCTCAGAGGTTGTGTTAGACTTTTTTGATGGACAGGGTAGTAAAAATTCCCATCATTTTAATTTTCATATTTTAATTATAATGACACTAATTGCTTTTTTGTTTACATTCTCAATTTTAAACTACAGGATGACAGTGCAGTGTTTAAAAGCAAAAATAAACAAACAAATAAAAATGATTTCTTAATTTTAATAGATTCTCATAGGCTATAGATAGGCTAAGCTCTGTGCTTTGTTACTTTTGATATGAAACAAGGTCTCAGATTTCAAATTCTGTCCATTTCATTAGGAAATTCAAGCAGTAAATACCGTTTTGACGCTCTTTAATGTGGTGTGATAGGTCGCTGTAGCTAAAGTGGGTAGGCTACTCGACTGTGCGTAATCAAACGCATTGCAAAACATTCGCGACAGTTTCGTTTTTGTTCTGGATCCCGTGCTCTGCTGCCACACAGGAGTGCACTCGTCACCAACTGGACAGGGGGGGAATTACAGTTACAATTTACAATAGATCACCCTCAATGTAATCTGTCAATCTGTCAAGTGAGGGACGGCCTTCAGATTTTTTTAGTAATCTGTAGCAGAGCTATTCAGGTGGAGCTGGGGAGGAGGAGGGTTTTAGAAAACTCTAAAAGCACACTGCGAAATACTAACAAGTGAATGCTAACCAGCAATTTAAATGTAAAGCAGCAAGCTCATTGGCTGCATATGCAACATGAACCAATCAGCTTGTGCCGAGTAGTTTAACACTTTGAATATCATCAGTTTGGGTTAAGGACTCATCAGCCTGCACCATCTAGAGTTTCATGATAAAACTTTGCATAAAAGTATGATATATAAATATAATTGTGAGGTAAAAAGTTGCATTTACCTTTGTTTTATTCATTGACAGAAAAAAACAATTGCAAAATGTAAACTCAAAATTAAGAGATGTAAATTCAGAATTCTGAGAAAAAAGTTAGAACTGTGAGAATTCAAATTGTCGAATTCTGAATCAGAATTCTAAATAAAAGTAGCAATCCTGACTTTTTTTTCTCTGGAACAGGCTTGTATAGTGTGCTTGATTGGTTACAGCAGTGTGCGTAATCAGAGAGGTGGAGCATGGGAAATGTAGTCCAGAGTGTAGTTCAACAGTGTGAAATGTCAATATGATAGCAAGGTGACCTCTGGTGGTGGGCAGACCGGACAGGATTCGTGTCTAGCTAATACTTAGTCACAGTTGCTGGAAAATGCTACTGTAGCAATAGTGGCCAACTTGCTTTAAGATTAGAGAGGAAACAGAACTTGCACCAAAAATGTCATAAAATTCTGTTCTCATTCTTTTCTCATTCTTTTTTGACATCTGTGGTTCCATGAAAACCTTTAAAATCCACGGAACATTTTCACTGCACACAATAAAAAAATAATGAAAAATTATTCTTTAGACAATTTCTTCAGTTACAAAAAATGTTTCACTGCAAAACCTGTCCACTGAAAGGTTATTTGAGGAACCAAAAAAGGTGGTTCTTTGTATTTGCTGCAAAAAAACCCTGTTGGAACCTATTTGTAAGAGTGTAATTTAAATTTGAAGTTGCGTGCAATAAGGCAGATATGTCAAAATAAATAAAATGGATCTTTATACACTTGTTGCCATTGAAAATTGGGTTGTTTTTGACTGTCCGAACTGATTTTAGTCAAGCTGCTTAGAGCTGCTAAACTTCTTCAGACCTGCACAAATACAATGTCATCATATCCTACTTTATGTTACTAGATGTGTCCCTGTTCTTCTCTGTCTCTTTTTTTGTCCTTCATTGTGATAGGACTCTTAGAGCTTGGACTGTGCATGCTGTTCTCACCTCTCTTGGATAAAGGCAAATGAACAGTTTCTCCAGGGACTTTAAAAGGCTGCCAGCAAATCTTGTGAAAGTCCCAGAGTGCCGCTCCCTCTGGTCTCAGGTAGTGTTATCAGGCATACATCATTTCCTCTCAAGGCTAAGTGTTTCTGTGCTCCTCCAGAGCTTCTCCACAAGTGCGTGTGCTGAAATGCCTGGGAGATTGCCTCACACTCTTTGCTTATATTAGAGCAATTTATCAAAGGATTGCATGGAAAATTTCAAAGAGTTGTACATGCGTGCATACTTGAGCTAAGTTATTTGGTAACCATTATTTCCTCTAGGAATTTGTATGTTATTACAAGGCGAAATGTATTAAGTTAACACTATTTTCATTATTTCCACACAAAGAGATTTTATAGAGGATACAGCAGCATGTTTATTGGAGCCTGTAGTACATTGATTATGGCCTAGTGAGTTAAAAGCCGAATTCATCAGATTTAATTTAACAAACCATCATTTCCACCAAATACCATTCTATAAAAATATTCCATAACGATACATTAGGGAATGGGGGTCTTTTGGTCCGGGTCAGTAAGCAGTCAGTAAGCCTAGCAACAAAATGAAGGGTTGTTATCAAGCAACCTCACAACAAAAACCACAAGTCTTCTCTTGACTTTGGAGTGGCAGACTGTTCTTTAATTAAATGTAAAAGGCTTTTACCTAAGTAAAGCTTATGTTTTCCCTAGTGTCAAGGAACTTTTAAGATCTGGTGTTTGGATCAAAGCCACTAATGTCAAACATTTCACTCTAAAACCTGATTTAAAGAGCCCATAAATGCTTTTAACAGATCCTTATTCACCACCAATAAGAACAGAATCTACTCTAAAAATATGACTTTGCCTAGGTTATAGCACTATTTAGTTCTGCTTTCCTCATTAAATGGATTGTTCACCCAAAAATGAAAATCACCCCATGATTTATTGTCCTAGTATATGACTTTCTTCTTTCAGGCGAATGGAGTTTTATTAAAAAAATGTCCTGGCTCTTCCGAGCTTTACACTTTTAAAAATAAAGGTTCCAAAAGGTGTTTTTGCAGTGATGCCATAGAACCATCATTGCTTCCCCAAAGAACCTTTCAGCGAACAGTTCCAAAAAGAACCATTTTGAAGAACATTTTAAAAATCTAGAGAACCTTTTTTGACTATAAAGAACACTTTCTGCATTTAAAAGGTTCCATGGATGTTCAAGGTTCTTCATAGAACCATTGATGCCAATAAAAGAACCTGTATATTTTACGTCATCCACTGAAACTTTGAGATTACAGTCTATAAAATTTTATTTTATTTATTTATAATATATTTTAATTTTCTTAGGAAGGATTAGTTCACTTCCAGAACAAAAAATCACATATAATCTTGTCTAGCTCTGTGTTAACTGTTTTTTTTTTTTTTTTTTTGCAGGTCATGACAGTTAGGGTTCCTCTAAAAACTCCCGTCTCATTCTCTCCAACTTCAAAATCATCCTACATCATTTTTTTGTAAAGGGTGTTTGATCCTCTTTGCATGTTCACTTTGTAAACTCTGGGTTGGTACTTCTGCAGTGATGTAAGATGATTTTGATGTTCGAGGAGAAAATGAGATGGGAGTTTTTAGACGTACCCTAGATGAGTCAAGCGTTTGAGGTTAAAAAGTATATACAGGGGTTGGACAATGAAACTGAAACACCTGGTTTTAGATCACAATTAGTATGATATTGGGCCTCCTTTTGCAGCTAATACAACATCATTTCATCGTGGGAGTGACAAATACAAGTCCTGCAAAGCAGCCAGAGGGATTTTGAGCCATTTTCCTCTTGCAGAACAGTGGCCAGGTCACTATGTGATGCTGATGTGGAAAAACGTTTCCTGACTCGCTCCTCCAAAACACCCCAAAGTGGCTCAATAATATTCAGATCTGGTGACTATGCAGGCCATGGGAGATGTTCAACTTAATTTTCATGTTCATCAAACCAGTCTGTCACCAGTCTTGCTGTGTGTATTGGTGCATTATTATCCTGATACAGAGCACTACCTTCAAGGTACAATGTTTGAACCATTGGGTGCACATAATGAAACTTTACACTCTGCTCTAACTGGTGTAATGTACAATAAGTGAAGATTGGGCACCAGACAGCGCAAATATAGCCATGAAACCTCCAATACTATATTGGCGAGTGTTTTAGTTTCATTGTCCAACCCCTGTATATTGTAATTACAAAAAAAATACAATAACTGATGACTAAAAAGACCCTTTTTCTTCAGCTAGGATCATTTAGAGCCCTTTGAAGCTGCATTTAAACTGCATTTTGGAAGTTCAAATTTGGGGGCACCATAGAAGTCCATTACATGGAGAGAAATCCTGAAATATTTCCCTCAAAAAACATTTTTTTTCTGGAAGTGAACTAATCTTTTAACCCTTCATTAACTCTTATTTGCTTCAAAATCCTGACCACAATTTACTGCCATTATAAAGCTTGTAGGAACCAGGACATTTTATATATATATATGTATATAAATAAATATATAAATATATATAAATATAAATATATATATATAACTGATTGTATTCATCTGAAAGAAGAAAGTCATATACACCTAGGATGGCTTGAGGGTAAATAAATCACGGGGTAATTTTAATTTTTGGGTGAACGATCCATATAATGCAGAACTGATATCCTTTACTAAAATCTCTCCAATGAATCCAAAATCTTTCCTCCCAGACTGTGTAAGTGTTATAGGACTTTTTGTTCCACCCAAGAACGATGTCAATCATTTGATATCAAGCATGGAAATGAATTTGGGAAGTTCAAAGGACTTTTAACATAACTTCGGCAGGCCAATCTGTCAGATAGTCTATGGAAATGCATGCATGCGTGACGTTGAATAAATGAGTTATCAGATGCAATCTGAAGCATGGGCTGATTCCTATACCTGCGTTTTCTACCAAGAAGCAGGCAAATAAATGTGCAGTCAACGGCACAGTCGGCTTAAATGAATTCACATGCCGTTCCACCTTTAATAAATGTTTTTTGCCGTGTGCTCTCCCAAACTAAAAACATATTCCTCACCTACCCCCTTTCGACTCGGTTGTTGACGTAAAGCTGAATTGGAATCTGAGTGAAAATACAGCACGCTAAACACATTTCTGTGCTTTCATTTCAAAATGTCAGCTTAGTTCTGACTCAGTTAAACTGCTTTGTAAGACTGAGTATGTGGGTGTTGATGCCGCTCAATCCAAGGTGGGACCGCCGTGCCGCTTCCAGATGATAGCAGTTAAGGATGTGTCAGGAAGTGCTGAAGCAGCTTGTTCTACCTCTCTGTCACCGGAGTGCCTGCAGCTCTCGGTAATCACCTGCATCTCAAATATTCATAGCTCGTCTTCCACTTGGAGAAATTGGGATCACGGATTTCTTAACTCAGTGGGGAAAAGAGGGGATGATGGATTTGTTTTATGACTTCATAAAGTAGCTAAGGAGCAAAATGACTGGAGTGTGAGGGGATTGCTTTGCAATAAGGCCTCTATACTCTCCCTCTGTTTTCTCTCTCTGTTCACTTGTAGGTACAGACTAAATGTTCCTCCTTGGCCTTTTAGGGATGAAGTATGAAGTATGACAAGGTGAGATGCAAACATACAGTTGTACAACATTAAGTATCAGAAGAAAAACTAGCTTCTTTTCAGTTTTCAGATTTGAATTTAATTGACCACACACAACTTTCTTGTAACATAGTTACAAGGCAGAGAGATTTAATTAACCTAAAACAAAAAGCATTAATTTTGAGACTGACTTTGAATTTTAAATATGAATTTTAAAAAAGAAGGAATTTTAAACTTTCTAAATGTTTTTTTTTCTACCAGGATGAAGTTTAACCATTAAAAAAACAACAACAATATTATTATTATTATTATTATTATTATTATTATTATTATTAATAATAATAATAATAATCATCATCATCATCATTATTTTTATTAAACAACAGTTTATGTATGGAAGCTTGTTTCTGGCACTGAATAAAAATAAAGGTAATTTTGACTTTTTCTCACAATTCTGACTTTTTCCTCAAAATTGTGAGTTTACATCGTATAATTCTGAGGTTTTTTTAGAATTGCACGATATGAACTCTCAAATTCTGACTTTTTTTCCTGAATTGCAAGATATAAACTTTGCGTGTTACAAAGTCAAAATTCCAAGATATAACCACTCAATTCTGAGAAAGTCAGTCTTTTTTTTTCAAGTTTTTGCAAGTTTATATTGCACAATTCTCAGAAGTCAGAATTGTGAGGAAAAAGTCAGAATTGCAAGTTTATATCCCCCAATTTTGACTAAGACTGAATTTACATCACATAATACTTAGAAAAAAAATCTAAATTGTGAGGTGTAAACTTGCAATTGCAAGAAGAAAGTCAGAATTGTTAGATAAAAAGTCGGGCTTCCATGCTTATGTGTATAATAATGCTTATGAGTAATTCTTTTCGGGAGATGTTCTTTTTTCTTTTTAATCATTAAATTCCAGCCAAAATAAAAATTCTGCATCCAGTTTGCTACCTCCAAAGGTTGAAATGGAATTTCAAAGAATTCTCAATTAAATTCTGAATGGCTCTCAACCCCTGCCATCTCTGCAGGCTCCCTCTGAGGTTGGCAGTTCTGCCCGTGCTATGCTCTTCCTGATCCTACTGAGGATACAAACCACTGAAAGCACAGACCTCTGGGAGTGCAGAGTCTTAATTGGACCTTTCGCTGCCATCCCTACAGCTGTCATGTGTTTTCACAAGCTCACACTTCCCTGGATAATAGAGAAGCCATCGGTGTAAAAGAAAGTCTACAGGAACAGAACAAGAAAGAGGGACATATGCAGGAATGTGAAAGGAAGAGTAAATGAACTGCAGTAAAGAGGATCATTAGTAGCTGGGCCATATTTATGCTGATTGGGCTGAACTGAAAGCCTGCAGACAGCCATTTGCACCTCCAGCCTTAATGAAAAGTGGATGATTACAGTTTTTTGCAAAGAAAATGTGAGTGCTGGCCTGTGAACAACTCACTGCCATGATGCTCCTATGTTCTGTCATTACTAGGTATGTGCGAGAGTAGTCTAGCCGACTAGTCGAAATTTTGTCATTTTAATGTTTCCGATTTAAAAATAATAAATTATTTACAAAAGAAAAAAAGTGGATATCTGGAGTGGAAAAACAAATCCATTAGACCTTGCGTCTGTTTTCTTAATGTTATTTGCTTCGGGCTTAGAAGACCAGCAAGGTGTGGAAGCGTATTTGGTTTAAAGGGGGAAATATAAAAGAAAGGAAACTGACTTTGTTGAGAAAGGTTTCGTTGTTTTTTTCTTTTTAATGTTATCTCCATATAACATTTAACAAATAGTGTTTATATGCACAGCATTGCTTTGTTTACAGCGATAACCATGGTAACCATTGTATTTTTGCTTGTCCAAAAGCGCCACCTGCTGACAGAGAGTAAATTTGCATTTTCGTTCAGCCCATTTGCAGCTTTTGTTGCCATCAGTGTTGTATATTTTAACCATTTGATGGGGGGAAAAAGAGCAATTCCATGGAAGCCCATTTCTGCCACTAAATAAAAAATTTAAAAAAGGTAATTGCGACTTTTTATCTCACAATTCTGACTTTTTTCCTGCGAGTTTACATCTCACAGTTCCGTTTTTCTTAAAATTGTGATTTAAACTCACAAATCAGACTTTTTTTTTTCTCAGAATTGCATTATATAAACTCGCAATTATGAGAAATTAAGTCGCAATTCTGAGAATGTATCAGTATTTTTTCCTCACAAAATTTTTAACTTGCAATTGCGAGTATATATCATGAAAAAAGTCTAAAAAAGTCAGAATTGCGAGATATAAACTTGCGATTGCGAGAAAAATGTTAGAATTGTGAGTTTTTATCTCGCAATTCTGACTTTACTTACCACAATTGTGAATATATATGCATGCAATTCTGAGAAAAAAGCCAGAATAAGTGAATATATCTTTCAATTCTGATTTATTACTTACAATTGCAAGTTCATATTACATAAAAAAAAATTCTGAAAAAAGTCAGAATTGTGAGAAAAAAAGTCAGAAGACTGCATTTTTTTCCTTGCAATTGTGAGTTTATATCATGAAAAAAGTAATAATTGTGAGAAATAAATTTGTAATTTTAGTTTTTATCTTCCAATTTTGACTTTCTCACAATTGTGAGTTTATATCACAATTCTGAGAGAAAAAGTCAGAATTGTGAATATATCTTGCAGCTTATTAGTTATTATTATTTCGTTTATATCACGAATAAAAGTCTGAAAAAAAAAACAACAAACAAAAACTAATTTCTCAGTTCTGATTTTATATCTTGTATATCTCACAATTCTGAGGGAAAAAGTCCTAATAACCTTTTTTTTTTTTTTTTTCTTTTCTTAATTCAGTGGTGGAAATGGGCTTCCATATAATTCAGGTTATCTAAAATTATTTAAATTATCTAAAATTATTTGACTGTTTAGTTCATAGTTTAAATATTTCAAATGGATCGCATATACACAATGTTTTTGACTGTCTTCTGAGGCTTTTTTATATTTAGACTAGTCGGTTACAAAATTTCCTCACATCCCTAGGTGTTACCAAGGCATTGTTATACTGTTGCTTGTTGTCATTGCTACAGTAGGTTTTGACATTATAGGTGGTTGTTAGTGAGTTCTGAGTGGTTACTAGGTGGTTGTTGAGGTGTGTCTGCGTCATTGCTAGGATATTGCTTTCTTGTTCCGAGTGGTTTTCTAGGTAGTTGTTAGAGTGTTCTAGGGTGGTTCTTAGCATTCGTATTCACAGCCATTTAGAACTAAATGTTAAAAAATCAAGAAAAAACGTCTTTGTAACCAGTAGAATAATTTGTCTTTGTGACTTAACTCAAGTGCTGATTGTATCTGAAAGTAAAATGCGAACAGTTCAAAAGCAGTGCTCCAACAAATCCAGGGGTTGCATAAAAATGAGCAAACATACTGCTAGCTTAATCTACTCTGTTCAAAGCCCAGTGAAACGTGCGAGACCAAGGCAAATGCTGTAATACAATCTGAACTGCACTTCGCATGTGGATGAGCAACTGATGTAAAAAAAAGAAAAGATTCTGATAGATCTCTTTGCAGTGCAGCCCCAGGGGAACTGAAAATCTCATTTAGACATATATCCTTTGCCCTTATAGTCTCTTTCAAATAATGTGTAAAAAACATTGCGGGCTAGTTCGCTCTAAAATGACCAATGTACGATTTAATTAGCTGTGAACTATAATGAGCGTTCAAATGTGTACAGTGGGGCTGCTTGTACCTAAGATAAGTGTAGTGATTTTCAATAGCCTTACAGCCTACGCTCAGTGACGAGATTGAAAGCGTTCTTGAGTTTAAACTGAAATCTATCATCTCATTCATGTGTCACACTAATGTGAATTACTTGTTTTTTAGAGATCTGGTGCATTAACTGCTGTGCTTTAAATAAAGTCATTTTGGGCAAGAGATCTTCATACAGACGTAGCACTGCTGTCACAAGAGACTGCAGCTTTTCAGGAGAAAATAAGATGGTTTTTTCGTACAGTGACTTTGGCACGATGAGGGGTTTTTTTGCATTTTGAGCTATTTTTACACAGATATACACATTTCTTGTTTGCAGGGGCATGTGCAAATATTTAAAGGGATAGTTCACCCAAAAATTAAAATTCTGTCATTAAAGGAGATGTCTACTTCCAGAACAACAATTTAAAGATAATGTACTCACCCCATTGTCATCCAAGGTGTTTATGTCTTTCTTTCTTCAGTGGTAAAGAAATTTTGGTGCCCCGATTTTGAACTTCCAAAATGCAGTTTAAGTGCGGCTTCAAACGATCCCAAATGTGGTTGTAAACGATCCCAGTCGAGAAAGAAGGGTCTTATCTAGTGAAACGATCAGTTATTTTCATTAAAAAAAAATACAATTTAAATACTTTTTAATCTCCAGTGCTCGTGTTGCTCTCCCTGAACTCTGTGTATTCTCAAGACAGTTGAGGTATGTCGAAAAACTCAGACCGTATTTTCTCCCTCAACTTCAAAAATCATTTCAAAATCATCTTACATCGCTGCAGAAGTTTCGACTCAGTCTTTGCAAAGTGAACATGCAAAGAAGATCAAACACCCTTAACAAAAAAGGTAAAACAGCGATATAGGGTGATTTTGAAGTTGAGGGAACCGGAATAAACCGGATAAAAACAGAGATCGGGAAGAGCAAGACAAGACGAGCGTTTGATGTTAAAAAGTATATAAATTGTATTATTTTTATGACAATAACCGATCGTTTCACTAGATAAGACCCTTCTTCCTCGGCTAGGATTGTTTACAACCGCATTTGGGATCATTTGAAGCCGCATTTAAACTGCATTTTGGAAGTTCAAACTCGGGGCACCATATCAGTCCATTATATAGAGAAAAATGCGTTTTCCTCAAAAAACATAATTTCTTTACGACTGAAGAAAGAAGGACATGAACATCTTGGATGACAAGGGGGTGAGTACATTATATGTAAATTGTTGTTCTGGAAGTGGACTTTTCCTTTAATTACTCACCCTCATGTCAATCCAAACCCATAAGACCTGCTGTCTATGCAAGGTCAGAAAGCTGTCAGATTTCATCAAAAATATCTTAAAGGGGTCATCGGGTGCTAAGTTCACTTTTACATGTTGTTTGAACATTAATGTGTGTTGGCAGTGTATGTACAAATCTACCTTATAATGATAAAAATCCAGTGGTTTTTAATTAATCTGTAAAAATAATATTCCCTTTTTCAAATCGAGCCATTCTCACACCGACAGAGGCCGCTCCCACGATAGTCGATTGACATGAGCGTCTTACCACAGACCAGCTGTCACAGTCCGCCCTCTTTGTTTCAATGCCGGAGCAGGGATGTAAATTAGACAAGAATATCTTGGATTGAGCAATTGAGGTGTTGTGTTGCTGGATGTAATAATGAACATAGTGGTCGTCATTTACTCCCGACATCTGAGCCACTGAAGATGCAGTGGAGTACATTTGTTTGTGAAGGGAATGCAACTCCCGATCTAAATATATTCGTCTATGTTCACGTGAATCATTCGTGATCCAGCTTCACTTACAGCAGAAGTGAGTATAAGGGTTTTTTTTAATGAATCTTTGCGATCGTCTTTCCTAATAATGTGCTAGTTAGCAAGTTTAGCGACTAAAGTAAACAAGCTCATCATTTCACAGAGAGAAGAGAAGGGCGGGGCGAGCAGAGCTCATTTGCATTTAAAGCAGCCTCAACCAGAATGAGATGATTTTTGCAGAGCTGATTTTGGCAAGGTAAAAAGGGTGTTGTTTTACACTACCATTTTTAACCAAAGTATATTATAGACTTTTCATTAAGACTCTAAAGAATCATATCAACTTGTGGAAAATGGGCATCCGATGACCCCTTTAATTTGTGTTCTAAAGATGAATGAAGGTCTTGCGGGTTTGGAACGACAAACTGCTACATGCATAAATGTAATGTGTATGTAAACCGAAATATCTTGGAAACATTCTGAAAGAAATAAACCTGCAAATTTATATCTGTCTTAAGAGGAGCCAGATTGTCCAACTACGAAACAAGTGCAATTTTCAGTGTAATGAATGCAGCTGTACTTATCATCAGTGCCTCAACCTACGCAATCATATGCACAAAAACAAAAAAAAAGCTATTTTTTTTTCCTGAACCTTACGTCATCTGGCTGATAAATTGGTATCGTCTGTAACGGAAGGCCAGGTCTGGTTTTGAAGCCATGACGTTATTCCTCTGGGCAGAACGGCATCGCTGTTAAACGCACTGTTTTTCTGGACGCCTGCCTGAGCAACAGAAGGCAGATAAGTGGCTGTTTGGTTATGCAAATGTTGATTTGCTGCCCAAGAAGATTGGTTTTGACTATCCTTCATATAATAAGCATGAGGTCATATTGTTGTAGGTGTGGCCTAAATTGCTCACAGTAATTTTGGTGAGTAATGTTTAACTGCTTCATTGTTATGCGATTCATAGATATGAGGAAGTGAAGTCACATGAAGGTGAATATAATATGACAGTATTCAAACTAACCGTAACACATGTAACATGATGCATAAAAAGTAGGGCTGTCAGTCAATTCAAATTTTTAATCTAATTAATTACATGATGTTTTGATTAATTAATCTAATTAATCTTAAAATAAATTTGACTGTGAAAATACCCACAAAAGATTATTTAAAGCTATTTTTGGGTTAAATGAGAAAGTTTTAAGTAGACATTACAAATTGTAGCTTTAGAAAGAAATAATTGAATATTTGAATAAAAAAAATTTATTACACATAAACATTTAGGCTGCAACAGACTAATGTAAACTATGTAACATAAATGAAGATAGTTTGAGAAACATCGCAGTATTTTTTTTTTTCCGTACAGAAAAAGTCAGTGGCAACCAAAACAGCTTTGTTACCAACAGTTTTCAAAATACCTTTTTATGCTCCATAAAAGAAAAGTTTGAAATGACATGAGGTTGAGTAAAGGGTGAGTTTAAATAAAAATTTTTTTGCATCAACTTTATCGTTTTTATTATTATTATTATTATTATTATTATTATTTTTTTTTTTTTTTTTTAAGGAAATTTTATTCTAAATAAGAAGCTAAATCTGCCAGCAGGTGGCGATAAATGTCTTTAAGTCATCTGTTCATTCATTTGATTCATTCAAAACACAAATTTATTCAGGAATGTAGTAAATGTCTCTCTTTATGAATGGGCTTTTGAATCATTGGTTCACATGATTCGTTCAAAACACGAATTCATTCAGAATCTAAACACTGCTGTATTGGTCGGAGACGTGCAACAATTCTGCTATGGCTTCAAAGGTAATATGTTCTCTGCAAAATTGAGCAAAAACGCATAATATTGCATTTAAAATATAACACAATATCAACTTCTTATTTACTGAACTGTTGAATAAAATCACATTTGTGAGCCTGGACCACAAAACCAGTCATAAGTGTCAATTTTTTTAAACTGCGATTAAATAAGCTTTCCATTGATGTATGTTTTGTTAGGATAGGACAATATCTGGCTATGACACAACTATTTGAAAATCTGGAATCGGAGGGTGCAGAAAGTTGAGAAAATTGCCTTTAAAGTTGTCCAAATAAAGTTCTTAGCAATGCATATTACTGATCATAAATTACATTTTGATATATTTATGGTAGGAAATTGACAAAATGTCTTCATGGAACATAATCTTTATTCAATATCCTAATGATGTTTTGGATAAAAGAAAAATCAATCATTCTGACCTATTCAGTGTGTTTTTGGCTATTGCTACAAAAATACCCGTGCTACTTAAGACTGGTTTTGTGGTCCAGGGTAACATTTAAGCTTGTGATAGATGGGGACAAAATCAGCACTCGTGTCATATTGTTATTGCTGCCCGTGTGATATCGTGTCAAATGTGATGTATATAAATATGAGACAAAACGCATACATGGACATTGTTTGCATCAATATCTTGAATTTTAAAGCATAACTGCATTTAGGAAGTTGTTGTCCTGCATCGTATTTGTCAATAGTCAACTATATGCAATGTAACATGACGTACAGGTCTGGGGGTAGGGCCATAACTAATTAAGTTAACACGTTAAACTGACAGCCCTAATAAAAAGACAAAAGATTCTGGTGCCTAGCTAAATACTGATGCTAAATAATGCAGAAAACATGCCTATGATATTGAAGTATGTTCTGCATGCTGAAATGTTAGGTTATAGATAGCACTGTTTAGCTCTCTGCCAATGTGTCATAGATTCTTTTTTTTTTTTTCTACCACAAGATGTTTAGATGTGAAATGCCACCCAAACGCTAATGGCAAAGCCCTGACGGAACATCTGGGGTGATTTTCGACACTTACACCATCACTTTGGTTGTGAACTTTTGCAAACTTTTTTTTTTGACAGTGTGTGAATGAATTCAAACGTTTACCTAGAATTTTTTTTGAAAGTTGGGGTTCTCCTAGAAATATTGGAAAAACAAAACCCTGGGATTGCAGTTTGGATTATTTTGTTCCTCAAGTGATCTTCCAATAAATATTGCATAGCCTGTTTGGCCCTGTGCTGCTATGATTCACTGAACCCTGTGGGATATTACATGCTGTTCTTGTTGAGATTTGGATTGCTTTTTTTATAGGGAGGTTGTAGGAAACTGATTTCTCCGTTTTGACAGTGATGTACCTTGAGACAGACATCTTAACTAAGTTGTCAAAGTGACATGAAATGTTAATGCTGTGAAGGAAGTCACATCTGTCTGAGGCATCAGCATGTACTGAATGTAGAACATACTGTGCCACCCACAAATATTGCCACCATTTATCACTTTGACTTTGGGGAACAGTAACTAAAATAAAGATACTCAGAAGGCCACATAAAGTCACAGATTGCTGAGCGCATAGTGTGAAAAAGTCACCAACGCTCTGCTAATTCCAAGAGCTTCCACTGGTATTAATCAGAACAAAACTACTGTTGGAGCTTCTTGGAATGGGTTTCCATGGCTAAGCAGCTGCATGCAAGCTTCACCAAAAACAATTCCAAGCATCAGATGGAGTAATGTAAAGCACACCACCACTGGACTCTGGAGCAGTGGAAACCTCTTCTGTGGACACTCTTCTCTTTCTTTTTTTTTATGCTAGGAGAATGTTACCTCCCTGAGTGCATCGTGCCAGCTGTAAAGTTTGGTGAAGAAGAGATCATGGTATATTGCTGGTTTTCAGGGTTTTGGCTAGAAATCCTAATGCTATGGCATAGACATTATGGATAATGCTATGCTTCCAACTTTGTGGGAATAGTTTTGGGGAAGGTCCTTTTCTATTCCAGCATGACTGCGCCTCATTGCACAAAGCAAGGTCTGTAAAGACATGTTTGGATGAGTTTGGTGTGGAAAAACTTGACTGACTCGCACAGAGCCCTGACTTCAACCCCATCCAACACCTTTGGGATGAACTGGAATGAAGATTGTGAGCTTGTTCAACACCAGTGCCTGACCTTACCAATGCTGTACTGGATGAATGGGCAAAAATTCCCAAAGAAACACTCTAAATCTTGAGCAGTCATCCAAGAAGAGTGGAAGCTGTTTTAGCTAAAAAGGTGGGAACAATTCCATAATAACATCTATGTATGAATGCAAGTCCCAGTTAATGGTCAAATGTCCCAATACTTTTGAAACGAGAAGTTGTTATAACTCAGGCATTAAAAGTGTGATCTGCCCCAAACTTCACTTTGATAAGAGTCCTGTCCTGAACACATGCCCATGCCCATATTCAGTTATATTCATAACGCCACCTGCTGGCAACAGGAAGTGTTACGCTGTAACAAACTCCTCCTGGAATGACATCAATATTATATTTGGTCAGTCTAATCTGAAGACGTTTGCAGTGTCAAATTGCGAAAATCTTGATTTTTCGTTAAAAGGAAGCTCTGTGGCAGCTTGACAAAGTTCAATGTTTCGCCATGGAACAGGAAGTTGTTGTATCCCAGCTATACAATGTCTGATCTGCCCCAGACTTCACGCATTTGATAAGAGTCCTGGTCTGAATCTGCCTGACATCTAAAGGCAAATATTCAGTTGTATTCACAGAATACATCATATTTTACACTAAATCAAATATACCATTTTCAATCTGCACCAAACTTAAAATGTTTGGTAAAAGTCCTGCCCTGAAGACATCTGCATGCCAGTATTCCATTATAATCATAGCGCCACTAGGTAGCAGCAGAAAGTTTGGCATATATAAATGGCTTTGATATGTTCCTGCTATATGTACTGTTTTAAATGCTTATTTCCTACCGTTCACTGTTTTCCTAAGGCAACGCTTCAATGCTTTTTCAACGCTGCTTGCAGCTTTAATCAATGTTTGTATTTTAGCATTCTTTTTTATTAATATACAGTATTGAACATTACACAAATTTTTTAAACATTATAAACACTTATTTTATTATAACTGATCCATTCCCACTCCCAGTCTGTTGTAATTCACAGTGTCATATGGTTTATTGCTTTTACCTTTTGCAGAAGTTTTTGGAGTTTTTCAGGTCGCCTTTGAGCCTTTTTTTTTTTTTTTTATATCGTGTCAAGACTGTCCTTGAGGGATGCAGTGCAATTCTGAACCTCATTTTCTGAAAGTTAAAGGCACTCAGGTAGAAGAAATAAATGCACAGGTTTACTTTTGGTATTGTTCTATATTCAGATACTTCAGTTTTGCCTTTGTGTAGATTTATTGTTCTAATGTTTACATTTATAATGATGATGATTTTATGATCTTAATGACTAAGAGCATTTTGGCTTGCTTAGTTGGGGTTTAAAAGACATTTAATATTCAGTAATATCATCGATTTGACAGCACTGACGCCATCTGATGAGAACAGAACTTGAACTGAATTGAGCTGAATAATGACACTGTTGTCTTCTGTAGAGCTGCTTTATAGCTGAACCAAATTTGTTTATAAATAAATCAATACTGAACTGACATTAGCTGAATAATGACACTATTTTTTAGCTGCTTTGCTGCACTCTTATATTTGTTGGAGTTTGCGTCACTGATAGTTACTTCCCTGTTTGATACTGTTAGGGCTGCCCTTGACTAAAGACTTTTCTGGTCGACTAGTTGTTTTAAGCATTAGTTGACTATTAATCACACATTAATTAAACCGTATAAATCATCATAATTAGCCTTTAATTGCCTACATAGACTAATAAGCGCCCAAGCACGCAAAAAAAAAAAAAAAGCTTGCCACAGTGCACCGGCAGATACAGTATAATAATTATGAATGTGTTTTGCAAAAACACCAAGGAGACAACATTAACGTTTTAATAATTTATTGATAAACTAGTGCTTTCTTTGTTTTCGGCAACTGAATGCATGTTTCATACATTAAATAATCTGAGAATATTTGTTTTCTATTTGAATTGGTTCATTTGAAAGTAGACATTTCGCTCTCTATAGATATATTTTTCATGTCTGTAAGGCAAGTTTACACAGAAATTCAAAGTTCACAGAGACTGAGACGGCAGAAAATGTGTCCTGTTTGCTTGAATTATTTTACAAAAGCACAACATTTCGTTGTTATTCTAAGTGCACACAAATGAACGTAGAGTCTTTACAGATTCAAAATATGTATTACTTTTATCTGTATGACCAAAAATGACTATTGAGTGTTTTAAGAGCACATTTAAGGGTATATTTAACCGCACCAACGCCCCCATCTATCATGCAGTGAGCGCACTACTATTCAGCTACTCAACACTTCAATAGCACATATTTTTGTAGGTGTTAACATTAGATTGAGCAGCCATGTAAAGTTGCCATATTTGAGGTTGATGAATGATAGATGAGCATTTGGATGTCCTTCCCAATGTACTAAATTGCCACATATACCAGCCGTTAATGATCTGTCCATCTCAGACTCCACTTCCTGTGGACTTTTTTTTTTTTTTGCGCCTAAGCATCTATTAGAATTTTGGTCGACCAAGTCTCTTCTCATCAAGTAACGGTTAGTCGACTATTAGGGGGCAGCCCTAGATACCGTGAAGTTGCATTGAAACAATCTCTATTATATAAAGCACTATGCAAATAAAGGTGACTTGATGAGTTCCTTGGGAAGGAAAACTCATGACCTTGGTTTTGTTGCACAGGTTGATCTACAGGAGCAATTGTTGGTGTAAATGCTAAGCAGTGTGATTTTTTTTTTTTGTCATTGGTCTATTGTGATATGCATGGAATAAATCAAATCTATAGATACCATTTCTTCCAGTCCATTCAAGGAATGGGGATTTTGTTGGAAATTTTCTGAAGCTTTATTTAGCTGTCTATATCAGAGTGGGGGTATTCCTGTGGGGTTCATTATGGTGCTGTGATTTTCTAGCAGTTGCAGGGCCTCTCTGGAGAGTTGCGTTGGCAGGCTTCGGTTAAAAAAAAAAAAAAGTGCCTTTTTGCTCACATTTCCCCCACTCTTTTAATGAGGCTACGATCTCTGTCATAAATCTGTCCTTTACAAGTGGCCCTTCATTTTCAGAATGTATCTGTTCTTTACTTTTTATCAGTTTCAATTATGATGATTCAGTCAATGCTGGTGTGAGGAGCCATACTCAGCAAATGATCCAGTGAGATTAAAATAATACCCGACCCCGCTGGGAGGAAAGTTTGTGCTAACCGTACCACCTGTAGTCAGAGACGGTGACGCTGTGGATATCTGTGAGATCATTAAGGCTTTCATGCCCCGTTCTGGTATAGTGGTTCTTCTTTTTCACCACTGATGCACCAAACACCAACATGTTGGTGAGCAGAAAGCATTGTCAGTCAGTCACCTTGTATTATTTGTTCACATGAATACTTTCCTTCAAAGCCTTGCAGTTGCTTCCAGGAACAGAGCATAATGCCTTTAAGGATTCCAAAATTTCTTAGCTGCAAAATGACATTTTCCGGTCAATTGTATTGTGTATATTTACATTTTCACTTATTGAATTTTAATACTTAGGTTTAAGGGTTTGTTTAGATGCAGTGTAAGTTTGAGCAGTGAAGTGATGCTTGTCTTGGCAAACACTGCTAATAATTACAGAATTTGTTGTGCTTACTTCCACACCACTGTCAGTAATTTCCACTGCAAAGCAGGAGAATTAAAACACGTCTTAATTTTATATGCAGGAGATTAAAATATCCGAGGTGATCCTGAGAACACCTGCAGTATATGCAGTAAACACACTGACAGATTTAAATGATTTGTGTGAGGGATTTTGCTACGAGGTGCAAGGTTGTCAAGATTGAACCTTGTGAACTTTATCATTTTTATGGCCAGGATGAATAAGCAAATCTGCAGAATGTAAATCAGCGTCACTGGGATGATGCCGGATACTTGAGAAAATCGGCCAGCAGAGAACTTGCTGTTCTGCTGTACTGTTTTTCAATCCGCACTGTCTTTACTCTGTATTTTAGCATTTCAAAGAGATAACACTAGCATGTGTGAGTTTGAAATCTGAGCAGATAGATGCCTTTTGACATGTTTTGTCACTTGTCTGAAAGACAAGGATTTACTCTTGGTGTTGTACGGTTCTGAGTTTTGAGTTTTCATATTCGGGTTTTGTAAACATAGCATGCTTTGTAACATGAACAGCTTTCAGGCAAGTTTTAACAGCTCCTGCGAAGATCATATCAATGTCAGCCAGTTTGACTTTGAGGTTGCTCACTGGAAATCAAACTGTTGACATGTTTTAAAGTTACTTTTGGCATATAGCAAATACAAATCTAAGAGGCGTGATGCATACACAGCTGGTCATTCCTGTCTTGCCATACCATCTGAATTCTGTATATAAAAGTAAACCTTAAACTTTTTAACTGTTATATTTGTTTACAATAAAATGAATACCAAACATAACGGAAATAAAGAGGTACAGCCATTGCTAAAATTGACTGTTAGCTTACATGTGGACTTGAAGCTATTTTTTTTTTGCATTTTTAACAATCAAATTTTGATATTATACTGAATTTTGTCATTTAATTTTTTAGAGTAAATATGTATTATAAATATATATTCATGCAAATTTGTAGAGATTTTGCTTCCTATCAACATATTTTTCCTAAATCAAATACATTGTTTAAGGGATAGTTCACCCAAAAATGAAAATTGTCACTTATTACTCAATCGTCATTCATCTTTGGAACACAACAGATATTTTTGATGAAATCTGCACTGTAAAAAACCTACTTAAAAAAAAGAAAGTCGTTTCAACTTAAAAAATTTTACTCAACTAAAACATCCATGTTTTCTTGTAGTACAACTTAACATTTCATGTTGACTAAACTTAAAATTTTAGGGCTGCACAAACACTTTTTTAAGTTGAAACAACTTTTTTTAATTTTTAATTTTTAATTAAATTTTTTTTTTTTTCAGTGAGCTTTCTGACCATGTATAGACAGCAACAAGTTTTATGGCCCAAAAAAGTAGTGAGGATATTGTTAAAATAGTCTGTGTGACATCAGTGATTCAACCATAACGCTATGAAGCTACGAGAATGCTTTTTGTGCACAAAGAAAACAAAAATAACGACTTTATTCAATAATTTCTCCAGTCTTTATCCCTGTCTCTCTCCTTAATAACTGCATTAGTTTGCATATCAGTGGATCCATTATTAGCTTTAAAATTATGTTTTGGAATTTGCAACGGAGGCACTGAATGACATCCGTAATAAATTAATCCAACACGAGTGTTTTGAGGACAAAAACATCTGAACAATGTCTTGTTGGATTGTAACTGTGTTATAAGCAGAATAATTGACTGTGCTGCTGAATTATTGAAAAATAACATACACCTGAGGTGTAACGACCACTCCGCTTCACATCATAGGCCCATTACCATCTTGGGTCTGCATTATGTTTCAGTAATTCAACGGCCCATTGTCAATTATTCCTACACAGAGTCTGACTCAGGTGACATCCATCAGTGAACTGTTGACCTGTACCTCTAAGCATCCTTCTGTGGAAAATCTCTCTAATTATAGCCTGTCAGAAAAGAGGCAGAGAATGAGACCTTTAAAAGGAGGCTCTGACATAAAGGCTTTTATTTTCTTCCTGATGAGGTCTAATCAGAGGTATAATCTGAGAAAATAGCTTTGGATGATGATAATGGTCAATCTGTGCTGTTTGTTGCAGGACGTAATCATTTTATCCATTTTCCTAACACCTGTAACGGTGAAGTGTGTAATTTTTTTCAGATGTTTAAATGCTTTCTCCTGTCCCAGCTTATTATGCCACGAGACTATAAGTAGGCTATTTGTAGGTTGACTTCCTGCGTAGTGTAAACACTTCAGCCAGCTTGGCTCAACCAGTGACGTGAGCTTGGAGACGATGTTATCCATTATTTTTTCACTTCTGTTTTATGACGCTAATGGTGCAAAAATGACACACTTCACCTTTAAGAAGCAATAAAGACATTGATTCAGTTATCTTCAGGTTAGCTGTTTTGTCTTCAAACTACACCTTCTGAAAAGACTGTACAATGAAAGTATTAAAGGAAAATGCGTAAAGACAATGCATCTCTTGGAATTGAATTATAGTGTCAGATCAGATCTCTCAGAGACAAAGAAAATTAAAATTTGCCCACTCTGAGGTAAGAGTTTGGCATGATATAGGCTGACCCAGAAGTGATATATAGAGTCAGTTCAGTTGATGGAGGGAGAATATTTTGTGAGATGGGATTTCTAAAATGGGAGGATTGCAGGACTGAGGAGGCATTTGGATTGATTTTAAGTGCTTTAGAAAGCTCACAGTCACCTCTCAGCTCTCATTTGTTCTGTTTTGTAGTGCAGTGTTCAAAGAGAGTAGTTTAAAAGGTTCACACTAGAGACATAAACACAATTAGGAAGGTGTTAAGTCCCTTTCTCATGACTTGCGTCAGAGCTTCAACACACATGAGCACTGCAGATAGTGCCACTGAAGGGCAATTTAACATGTATTGAGACTGATGTTCTGTAATGCGTTTTTTTTTTTTTTGGAATGTTATGAAATGCATTCAACATTGTCTTACATGCCAAGCTTTAAAAGTAGTAACCTGCAATAGTTATCCTAAGGAGATATTTTCATCTGATGTAGTTTTGTTAGTGTAACCTAATGCATTTTATTTGATGTGTGAGCGTAACTTGAACATCCAATATTCCTGTAACTTCTTGTCAGTATGTTTTGTTAAAGGATTAGAGCACTTTTTTTCTGATAATTTACTCACATCCATGTTATCCATGATGTTCATGTCTGTCTTTCTTCAGTCTAAAAGAAATTAAGGTTTTTGAGGAAAACAGTCATTTTCTACAAAAAAAAAAAAAAAAAAAAAGATTTAACCACAAATTCTCATCTTAGCTTGACTTCATGCATGGCATAGGTGGAAGTACTGACCCAGTGTTTACAAAGCAAACATGCAAAGAAAGTCAAACTTTACAAAAAGGTAAAACAACAATGACAGACGATTTTGAAGCTGGAGTTGAAAATGAGGCGGAGTTTTTACCTTTTTGAACTGAAGTACACAGACGAAGAACTTTCCAACGTGACATAATGCATAAACTTACGAACGTGCATCGCAGAGCTAGTGCAAGACTAGCATTTGTGGTTAAAAAGTATATACATTTTTATTTTATTTTATTTTTTTTTTTAGAAAATGACCAATTGTTTTGCTAGATAAAACCATAATTCCTCGGCTGGGATCGTGTAGAGCATTTTGAAGCTGCATTTTGGACCATCAACCCATTGGCTCTTATTGAAGTCCCACTATATGGAGAAAAATCCTGGAATGTTTTCCTCAAAAACCTTAATTTCTTTTTGAGTGAAGAAAGACATGATTTTCCGTAATTTTCTGTATTGATTTGTCAGGATTTGCCCCATATTTTGATTAACACATTGTATTGTGCTGTGTTTTCTGTAGGGTTAAATTCTTAATCTATTAAACTTAATGCATAATGTCCCAGCAGTAAATTACCTTTTCTGTTTTTCCTGTGGCTTTTAAAGTGATTTTAAAATCCTTTTTTAACTTTAATAAAATCAGTTAATTTAGATGTTGCCATAGATCATACCATAAGATCAACATTTTTTTTTTTTTCCAGTGTGAGAATGCTGATGCAAATCATGTGAAAGGGCTTTTAGCCTTATTTACAAAAACTCTGTATGCCACGATAAAGCAGTCATTTCCATCTGTGCAGTCTGGCTTTGGGTGTAAAGATTGAGAAGCTTCATTTATATTTTATATATTGGCCTAACAGATATTTTTCACATAAGCTTTATCTAACTGCTGTTCAACAGGGTCTGGTTAACTGCACTCTCTTGCAGTCATTAAGTCATTTGGTAGAGTGCTTATGTGTCACATTCAATGGAAGCATTGTAATGCGTTGTCACAACAGCAAACTATAATGAATGAACTTGGTACTTTTCTAACAGTGTTTTTCCCTCATATTCTTGATCCATAGTGGAGAATGTTTCCATGCAGCAGTCTCCAATGAATAGTAACACACTGCACACACATTGCGTGTCAGTGCAGAGAAATCAGTCCGTACATGAAATATAGCAGGAGCTGCGCACATGGGATGGCATAGCAGCCCCCCTAGGTAGCATTTTCCACTTGCTTTCCTTATTTTACTCATGATTACTCATGGTTTTTCCTTAAGGATTCAAACGATCTCCATTTCAGCCACTGCAGCTGCTCTTTCAAATGGCATTGACTCATTAATGGCAATTGTTTGAAGCACTTCAACTTTAGCCTGTAGTGAATTTAGTGATTGCATGATTGCAACTTAAAGTCAGCGTGTACTGTTCTATGAAGAACCTTTAATGCCCATGGGCAAAGTTCTTTATTGTGGACAGAGTTTCTTTAGATTATTAAATTGTTCCTTCTTAAGAAAAAATGGTTCAGAAAGGTTGCTTTGGGAACCCAAAATGGTTCTTCCATTGCATCATTGCAAAAAAAGTTATTTTTTTGAAACACTTAATGAGCAAGACCAGGAATTTTCCTTTGAATTGTAAAAAAATTAAATTTAATGATGACTTTAAGGACAGCTTCATTGTTGTCTCAAATTTTGAAGCGTTCTGGAGTGAAATGCTTTAAACACGATGGAAACTCCAATATTTCTTCTCCTTTGTAATGCAAAAGTCAAGTCAGCGTCACAAATTACTTTAGTTTGTGAATAGGAAAAATCATCCATATGGAAAGTTGTTTCAGAGGTAAACCAAGTTATTATGTTTTGATTTAAGAAGACAAGCAATTCTTTTCTTGGTAGCGCACACTGATGAATTATTCATAGACAATAAGAAAATGAATAGTGTCAGTTTGGATTTATTCTTGACTTTATGTAGTATTTCAGTGGAGGCAAGACAGTGATTAGTAAATCCTTGCTGTACACTCAGCTGAGAGATCTGTTGTAGTTAGAAGGAGATCTAACCAGATCAACATCAACTTGCAGACCCCAGGGGTCTTCCATAAATCCCATCACAAATCCCATGTTTCTTACTAGTAAGAGTCTCTGACATATTAGATTACTATATATGATCTGCCCCTAAATAAAAAACCTTTTCTGGATGCCTTATAAATTGTGAGAGTCAGGGGACATCTTATGTGGATTTGTAGAGCAGTGGGTCGCATCTCAGGAGGTCCAGGTCTTCAGAATTTATGAATGCTCAGCACAGCATAAATGCTCATTCTGAAGCCATAATGCATCATTTGAGTTGACTGTACTGCAATACTTAATTTAAAAAGCATAAGCATTCCCTGATTTGAGCATTGTGCGTTTAAAAAAAAAAAATTGTGAATGCGCTTAAAGTTTTTAGTCGATTCTATAGATGATTACAATCATCTCAGTATATTTTGAAGATGTAAAGCATTACTTTTTTTGTCCCCCCTTCCATTTCAACAGTCATGATATCCATGCTGTGCATATTTGCCTGTGATAATCTGTAACCATAGTAACACAGGCTTGTGTAATGTGGTGATGTTAACAGTGCATGAGCACTGTGATACCACAGATGAGCACTACCCTATATTCAAAAACAGCAAGTGTAGCCTTATCTCAGTCTTAACATGGGAGTGAGACAAGGAATAAAAATAACATAAATAAAGCCTCTGTCCACAGTCCTTCTGAGTTATAGAGGTCGGATTTAACTGGCAATTTTTATCTATTAAATGCCAGTAAGGAGGAGGACCACCTGGTTAACTCACTCACATAAGCATCTAAAACATTTCAGTCTAGCACTGAAAAAAAAAGGTGACAATTTTAAGCTAGAAATTGCTAGTAAATTTCACAATTACAAAGAAATGGCAAGGAACATACATGACATGACAGAAGTAGAAAGACTGAAATAGTGTGTGTGTGTATGTGTGTATATATATATATATATATATATATATGTGTGTGTGTGTATATATATGTGTATGTATAAATATATATATATATATATATATATATATATATATATATATTATTTATTTATTTATTTTTTTTTTTTTTACAGATATAAACCCAACCCAGACTCATTGAAAATACGTGCTGGTGGCAAAGTTTCTGGAACACTGATATTACGTGCCTTATTGCATGTTTTGCGGCAGTTTCAAACTGAAATGTCTAGTGAGTGGCGCTAAAACGTGCATTCAATACGAGACCGCGACCAAGTTTCTATTACATTGGTACAGGCACATATTTCAGCGTTCAGGCACGTATTGTAGACACGTATTGTGGCGGTTCAGAATTCAAATGTGACCCTGGACCACAAAACCAGTCATAAATGTCGATTTTTTTCAAAAACTGAAAATAAGCTTTCCATTGATGTATGGTTTGTTAGGATAGAACAATATTTGGCCCGAGATACAACTATTTGAAAATCCGGAATCTGAGAGTGCAAAAAAATCTAATTATTAATTATATCTAATACTAATTATTTGCCTTTAAACTTGTCCAAATAAAGTGAATTACTAATCAAAAATTAAGTTTTGATATATATTATGGTAGGAAATTTACAAAATATCTTCATGGTACATGAATATCCTAATGTTTTTTGGCATAAAAGAAAAATCGATAATTTTGACCCGTACAGTGTATTTTTGGCGATTGCTACAAACATACCCGTGCTGCTTATGGCTGGTTTTGTGGACTAGGGTCACAAATGTCTGGGCAGTGATGCTAAAAGGTTCATTCTTAACCGTGTTGGTAATACCCCCTACACCAAACCCAAACCCAAAAGTGTTAATGAAAACAAAAGTGATATAAAAACACACTTGCTGGTGCAACCGTGCTATTTTCACTTCCTTATAAGCAGGTTTGAGCTGTTTTATCAAACGAGATTCGTACCGAAGTGCTTTACCCCACCGAAGTGAGCTACCGAGCAGACCTACTGCATTAGAAAAGCCATACATATGAATCTGCATAAGTAATGCTAACGTTCAAAAGTATCAGTTTTTAAACCTGCAGCATGTAAAAATTGTTTTGAGGTCATAACAATAATATTGTGCAATAAATTGTGTAAATAAATTTCCTGATAATTTACTCATTCCCGTGTCATCCAAGATGATCATGTCTTTCTTCAGTCGAAAAGAAATTAGTGTTTTTGAGGAAAACATTCCAGGATTTTTCTCCATATTATGGACTTCAGTGAGAGCCAACAGGTTGAAGGTCCAAACTGCAGTTTAAAAGGGCTCTACACGATCCCAGTTGATGAATAAGGGTCTTATCTAGAGAAACGATTGGCCAAATTCCAATGTTACGTAAGCATGTTGGAAAGGTTATGCGTAATATAGGTGGAAGTACAGACCCAGTGTTTACAAAGCGAGCATGCAAAGAAAGTCAAATGCCCTTCATACACCAAAAAAAAAAAAACAATGCCGGATGATTTTGAAGTTGGAGTTTCTGTGCATCGGAGAACTAGTGCAAGACGAGCATTTGTGGTTAAAAAGTATATACATTTTAGATTTTTTTTTTTTTTTTTTTAGAAAATTACAGATCGTTTCGCTAGATAAGACCCTTATTCCCCGAGTGAGATTGTGTAGAGCCTTTTGAAGGCCACCACTGAAGTCCACTATATGGAGAAAAATCCTGGAATGTTTTCCTCAAACCCCGTAATTTCTTTGCGACTGAAGACAGAAAACATGAACATCTTGGATGACATGGGCTGAGTAAATTATCAGGAAATTTTCATTCTGGAAGCGAACTAGTCGTTTTTTCAAAACTCTGGCCCTGTAAATCATATGTGTGAAAAAGATTCAAAGTTGTCAGAATTTGACTGCCTTTAGTGTTCATTTTAACTGGAAACTGTAGCATTTATGTATAGGGATTTCTAATGAGTCTGGGTAGCATCAACTTGATGGTGGGTGCTTGCTTTGAGTTTACAGTACTGTAACACAAAAATGTGTCAAATGAATATGAGGTTGTGCAGATTAGTGTGGTCTCTGGTGGATTTTGGTGTGAGCTATGACAGGCTGGTGGCAGAGGACGTCCCCTGCAGAATGTCAATTTATGCAAGCTGTTTATTTGTCAACTCGACTTGGTTCTAGAAGTGTTGCTGCCATCACAGAGAAAACTTTCACAATACAATACGTTTTAAAGACACATCATGTCCATACCACTTCTGGACAGCACAAACATACAGATTTATATCTGTAGATCGTCTTCTGTCCATGCATGACAGTAGCACAGCTTGGAGTGCATGTTTAATCAGCCAAATGAAATGTCTTCTTTAGATATAAGAGATTAGATTTTTTTTTTTTGTATGGCATAGATGGGAAATCAGCCATACGTACATTCAGATGCTTCACATGTTCTATGATATTACTGTCTATGTGAGATGAATTTTGGTGAACATGAGAAGCCACTCAAGCAGGCACTATACACTTATGCTTTGACTAATTCTTTTAGACATTGAGACCCTTAGGGGCAAACTATTATCGCAAGTAAAAACGTAGCTTGCAACAACAAATTCCCCATGGTGGCTGAGTCCGACCCCTTCTGCTCAGCTGTTTCACTGAGGATGAAGAGGCATGAAATGTTCTCTGTAAGATCGTGATCCAATGTATGTCCTTCTGAACACTTCAAACTCAATTCAAACTTGCAGTGAAATGAGCAGTAGTAGTTTCCTTCAATCTTGTATCATAAAGTGACTCTATAATACTCCTTTGTGTATCCACTTTTTTCTTTAACACGGAAGTAAGCCTATAAGTGAGATGACATTAGCCGCTATAGGGAAATAACTACAAGGATAACAATGTGCAGTAAACAGTAAACCTGTTTGCACTACAAACCAGTGTGCTCATAATTAAGATAATACATTAAATTTATATGGTAAGACACACCAGTGTGCAATATCAAGCAGCAAAACAAGCTGGTTTGTACAGCTAAAAATAGCTGAACACGGATGAGACTAGAAGCCAGACCCATAAAATTTACAAATGGCTGTGACCACTCTTACAGGAAGAAAAAGCTGGATATATTATTTCAATAGCAATAATATGATAATCTTAATCCAATAATGACTGGCTGAACGTGGTAAACATCATGTAAAGTTCAACAGCCGTCATTAGGAATTGACATGCATTCATTCATAAAGAAACCAGTTAGACAAACAAGCAATTTGTGCACTTAAGAGCTTGTCTTTGCATGCACTTACATTTTAGTTTGTGTCGAGTAGAAAGTGCCAGACCTTAATCACACTTTCTTCTTATGATAATGTGTAAAAGTCTTTCCTGTGATGCATGATCAGTTGTTAACAGTGAATTCCTTTTTCCCCATATTAGACACCTGTACACTTTAAAAAATGCTGGGTTAAAAACAACAGTTGTCCTATTTATACAGTAATAATTTGATGGGAATGCAATGTAATACAAACCTTAATTTCATTCAGGAAGTTTCCCCTTAGCATGTTTTCGCTCAGGATAGAACACAAAAATAACCGCTGTAAAATGTATCCAGTTTTAACCAGATTGGCACAGTTTACCCAACACTGGGTTACACTAACCCAGGGCTGGGCTGTTGTGTGAGGGTGTTCATCATTTGTATTAACAGTAAAAATGACCCAGCAGCTGAGTTACAGAAAAACTACCCAGCATATGGGTGAAAAAATAACCCAATAAAATGACCCAACAAGCTGAATCCCAGCATTTGGGCTAAAAAATTAACCCAGCATTTTTTAGAGCGCAAAAAACTACCCAGCACCTGGGTAAAAATAATAAAAATGACTTAATAAGCTGAACCCAGCATTTGGGTTTAAAAAAAAAAATGAACCCAGCATTTCTTAGAGCGCAAAAAACTGCCCAGCTACTGGGTAAAAGTATTTTTTTAAAAAAGACCCAACAAGCTGAACCTAGCATTTGGCTTGAAAAAATTAACCCAGCATTTTTTAGAGCGCATTAAACTACCCAGCACCTGGGTAAAAATCTTAAAAAATGACCCAACAAACTAAACCCAGCTTTTGGGTTAAAAAAAATTAACCCAGCATTTTTTTGAACACAGAAAAACTACCCAGCACCTGGGTAAAAATCTTAAAAATAACCCAATAAAATGACCCAACAAGCTAAACCCAGAATTTGGGTTAAAAAAGTAACCCAACTTTTTTTTAGAGCGCAGAAACACTACACAGCACCTGGGTACATACCTTAAAAATAACCCAATAAAATGACCCAGCAAGCTAAACCCAGCATTTGGGTTTAAAAAAGAAAAAAAAAAAAAACAGCATTTTTTAGAGCGCAGAAAAATTACCCAGCACCTGGGTAAAAATATTTAAAATGACCCAAAAAGCTGAACCCAGCATGTGGGTTAAAAAAAAAATAAACCAGCATTTTTTTTAGTGTATAAACCAGTTATATGTTTTCTAGACATATTCATAAACAGCCTGTTTTATTGCTGCCTGACTCTGATTTTCTTTGACTTTGCCATCAGTATACTTAACCAGCCCACTACATTCACACTCCAGTCATCCATTTGAAGTATCTGAATGAACATTTATGGAGAAATATCCATTAGCATTAATTGTTCATTAATATTTCAATGGTGCACTGGACAAATAATGTTAATGATAACCATTATTATTTTGCTGTTATTATATGATGATGAGATCACCATACTAATTGATAATGTGTTTGTATTCATTAATATACCTTAATCTGTCTTCATGATGATGCACAAGTTTACAGTCTATCATATGCTCAATGCAAATACATATATATAAACAATTCACTTTAATTCATTTGAACATTTAAAAGATATAAAGTAGGGGTTTTCTTTCATGGTATTTTACAAAGTAGCTATATAAACAGTTTTGCCCGTTAGCACTAGAGCACTTTTGTAAATGTGTGATTTGCCTCATTAACTAATTAAAAGAAACCAGCATCGTGCTGTGTGATTTCTTTTTCCTCTTATGAGCAGCAACAGGACAAGTTAATATAACACGTTATGCTCTTTATATTTGCTCTTATGATATTAGATGGCCACACCCCTACAAACGCCTGTCACATTAGCGCGCATTATTTCTCTCACCCGCGCTGCTCGCGCTCTCTCTCTTTCTTTCTCTCTCGTTCGCGCGCGCTCATCTCCATCATCCTCTCGCTACTGAGAAAAAACCCGCCAGCGCGAAACAGATGGGAAGGCATCCGCGGAATTTGCGACCGTTACCGTGCAGAGAATAGCCGTCAAAACTTAACGGACACCGACAAGAAGTTCATTGCGTCCAGAAGACTTCTGGACTGAGAACTTGAGGACATTTCACGTCTGTTCACGACTGGAAAAGTAAGTTTTGCATTAATGACACCGTGTTGAACAAAAGAGAAGTGTGTGGAGTGGGCTAGTACGTAAAATCCGTCGAGGAAAAGCTTTTTGTAGGGTTTATTCGACAAATAATAACTTTGGAGAGCAGAACATTGATGAGTGTTACACAATAAACACTGTTTTGGTCAGACTTTACATGAGCGTTCATGTTGTCGCGCAGTGTAATTACATAAGTACTGAGTAATATCAAAATAGACGTAAAATAGACCCTAAACTTAATCTTTATTTATATATATATTTATTTGATGTGCTGCATGAAAGACGCACTGCTGCGGAAGGCTTTGTAATGTGACGCGTCTATACCTGTTTTAAACAAAATTGTTTTCTTGTCATCTTAAAATGCACAAATATTCAGTGTGATGAATAATATAGTATAATCTATTTATATTAAATAACAATGCTACTGAAAAGCCATGCCATATAATGTTTTTGTAGCTAAAATCTGTGGGTCTTCAGCCTGTTAGACGTTTTGATGAGATTAATGTACATGAAGTTGCTCATTTGAGTCTAACTAATTATGCAAAATAGTAATTGGCAAACGTTGGACTACTTGTTGAAAGAAGAGTCGTGTGACGCTGTCAGCCATCATTAGGGAATGACAGACACATGCATTCATTCATAATACACTAGTTACTAGACTAAAAGAAATCTGTGCTGAAGAGCATGTTTTTATTTTCGTTTGCTTTGAGAAGGACGACCTTCATCACATTTTATCGTTATGATGATGAAGTGTAGAAGTTGATCATCTTTCTCTTATGCTTTATGATCAGATGTTGACACAAAAATATCCCTCCCCAATCCAATTTGTTACTTTTAACAAACAATTACATTGTATTATTGTATTATACAAATATATTTTATAGTGTTAGACCCATTTTTTTACTTAACCAGCTCACCACGATTAATTCAGTAGTTGCCTTAACATATATCATCTATTATTCATCAGTGACAATTATTCATTAATTATTTTAATGATGTCTTTATCTTGTTCCCACATAATGTAAATGTTAACCTTTATCATGTTGTTCGTATTATTACTTAGAGTGGTGTTGAGATAATTATGCTAATTAGCAAAGAGAATAAAATGTGTTTGCATATTCATTCTTTATTATTGTCGTTTTCACTATGCATAATGTGAAATGCAAGTCTGTTAGTGGCTGTATAAAAGTGATGTTGAGTTGTCATGTGATAATGTATAACTAGTCCTTTCTGCTTACAAATTAAACCAGTGTAGGACTGAGTCATAACTTGCTTTCTTCCAGTTTGTAGTACTCAAATTAAGTGATTCATGTGGGCTGTGCAGATAGTGCTGCTGTCCATGGTGCTGAAATGTGACTGGCATCAAAAAAGCTTCTCCAGTGATAAACACCAGAGTTCCTCCATACAGTTGGACCTTGAGCTGAGAACTGAAGTCAGTAATCTGAACAGCTGTCTCTCATACTGCCTCTGGATAGTTGCACCAACATTTTGAAGGCATCCTCTTGTGTCCATGCTTAACAGGAGCTGGACTGCTGGCAGTGCATATCAAGCTAATCAGAAATGACATTGTTAGTTGTAGGAGAGTAAGTATGATTATAATAAGAAAAATGAGTCATACATGGTTTAGCACCTTCAGGATTCTTTCTTTGAGAATTTGTGCAGATGTTGGTTGAGCTCTTAAGAGCATATGGGGTCTATCTCTGTCTCAGGTGGTCTTTTGCAAGCGCTTGTGGGAAACTGTTGACCCCTTTTGTCACTCAGCTTGTGTGTGCTGCTTAATGAGTGTTCCTTGACATGAATAATGAGCAGTGTATTGTTTTAAATGGATTACATGTACCCTATTTTACAGACTGTGAGCATATTTGCTAAATGAATGGCTCACCCCAATGAAAATTTGCTGAACGTTTACTCACCCTCAGGCCATCCAAGGTTT
The DNA here is from genome assembly GCA_036247105.1 of Cirrhinus mrigala. Taxonomy (NCBI): domain Eukaryota; kingdom Metazoa; phylum Chordata; class Actinopteri; order Cypriniformes; family Cyprinidae; genus Cirrhinus; species Cirrhinus mrigala. The sequence continues at coordinate 7,397,594 of CM070017.1, read as the reverse complement.
AAATGAGATTTTTTCTTCACCTGAACAGATTTGGAGAAATTTAGCATTACGTCACTTGCTCACCTCTGCAGTGAATGGGTGCCGTCAGAACGTGTCCAAACAGATGATAAAAACATCACAACTGTCCACAAGTAATCCAAACAACTCCAGTCCATCAATTAACAAAGCAAATATAATGTAATAAACAAATCAACAATTTTAACAGTTAATCTAATACTGCTTTCTCCAGTGGAAAAAGTCATCTTATCTGAATTAGGAGATAAATTTGGATAGATCAAGCACCGTTCATAAACAGTTTTGAACAAATATGTTGGAGGATTTTGATGTGAGAGGGAATGGACTTTTTCACAGGAGGAAATGTTAGTATGGATTATGGACTGTCATTTTGACCAGAAGTTATGGTTAAAGTTTAAACTGCTCAATGATGGATTTGTTTATTCAAAACATACAGCTTTTCACTTCACAAGATGTTGGTGGAGTGTTGTGGATTACTTGTGGATTATTGTGATGTTTGATCAGCTGTTTTGACTCTCATTCTGACGGCACCGATTTATTTATTGGTGAGCAAGTGAAGTAATGCTAAATTTCTGCAAATCTGTTCTGATTACGAGTTACGTCACTTGTGGTTACGTCATTTGCAGCTGTGCACGCATAGTGGTTCCAGAAAACATGGGTAAAATCCACGGAATAAGAGGAAAAAAAACTATTTTTGTGCCTTTTGATGTCAAAATCAGAATGCAAATAATTTTTATAGAATGCTGTCGTCAAAGACGCCATTTGAAGTGAAACGCATACGTTTAAACGCACATACTATGGATGAAAACTGCTACGATTACTCTACTTTTAAAGCATAAATTTGATTTAAACAATAGGTCTACATAATATTCACACATGCTGTTCATATGGCATGTATTGTATTAGCCCTACAGTTACAGCATGAAATATTACTTAAACCTATTACTATTAACCTTTTTTACATTTATTTGTTTTATCTCACAATTCTGACTTTTTGGACTTTATAACTCGATTTAACTCAGAAATAGTGAGTTTGTCAATTCTAAGGGAAAAAAAGCCAGAAGTGTGGGATGTAAACTCCTATTCCGAGCCGACGAGTTGTTTTCCTTATTAGAATGGTGAGATATAATCTTGGAATTGCAAGAATAAAGTCAAAATTTTGAAATATAAAATCAAATTTACTTTTTTTTATTCTTTTATTCCATGGCTCCATAGACTGCCACTTGAAAACCGTCATTTTCTGTCACCAGATAGGCTCTGCCCACATCTTCTTCTAGAAAACAGTCATTAATAACATTACAACGATTATAACGTTTGACACTTGACAGAAATATTATCACACTTTTGAAGGATACTGAATTGTAATTTGAATTATGGGACTGTGAATGCTGGGAACTCATGTAATCAGTATTTAAAGATTTTGCATGGCTAGTGTATGGTGAACACTGCCTTAAGTAAATGAAATGCTGCCACTTTTATTGATAGGAATGGTAGAGAGAGCAAGGAATCATATACAGTGAAGAAGGGGAATTGGATCAGGAAATGCTGCAAGATTCATGTTGCTTGCTGACCACTAAGTCGTAGCTTCGGAGTGAGTTTTGTGGTCTGACTGCTTATATTCCAGTAAGTAGATCCAGACAAATGTTGCAGTAAGCCAGCAACTTGACCATTGTAATGTAAGTTTGATTTCTTCTCTGAATCTTTTTTCTTTTTTTTTTTTTTTGCACAAGAGGCTGCTTCACTTTTGATTGTACCATTTAAAAATGACTCTGTTTGGTTGGAAACATGGCTGATTCATTGAATTGCTGATGGCAAAAAACACTCAAAAACTTGCATAAGGTCTGACATAGCTTTTTTCATCTCTAAGGAATCTAAATGCACCTAAAATACCATGCATATTCACTATTGCTTTGTTTTTAATATATACTGTAGGTTGAAGCACATTTCAATCCAGCTCTAAAATAATGGACAGTGTCTGCACTGTATACTTTAACTGGTGGGAAATGATCCAGACAGAAAAGCCTAATGCTGTCATTACACTGCAAAGGTGGAACAGAATCTGCATCTGTTTTACCACAAAAAGGTACATTTATACAGTCAGCCTATTGCTGTTCAGAGGCATCATAAATGCATTTACATACAGTAGAACATTCATCTGCAGAAATAAATGCTATGAAATTAGCATTTAAGTATATTAAGTATATATAGAAAAAATTAAAACAATAATTGATAAATTAAATGCTGACAATGACAATTTCACAAAAGCTGCTTTGTTGCTGCATTGCTGCAGGGCTGTTTACACATTTAATAATTTTTTTAATGTAAACATGCAGTAAAGACATCTTGTGCCATAAGCAGCATTTTCCAGTTAAAAGTTGAAATCCATTCTGCTGCACAATACCTTACTGTTGAGGTCTTGAACTCTCAACGTTGTTGAGAACATGTCCTGTGTGAAGAGCTGCTGAGGTGAGTCAGAGCTGGCATATATTAGTGTTGATCCTTTACATAAAATGTTAAAAGTCACAGAGCAGCCTTAACTGACCTGTTTAAGTTCAACCGCAACTTTAATGCCTGTAGTCACTTTAGAAAAAAGAAAAGACAACAGTCTTGACATCATCATCTTTAAACTGTATTTTAAACTCTTAAGTTCATGCAATACTAGGTAGTATTTGTTTTAACATCTCCAGCTGTCAGGAAGCAGCATGCTCATTTGTATATTTCTTTGTAGGCCATTAGGGTTGATGACCTTAGTCAATAGGTGACTGACCCCTGGAGCACTGTGTTTGCATTCCTTTGACCTTTCCTGAGAGATAACAACCAGGGTGAGCCTATCTCTCTGAAATGCTGAAAAATGCTGAAAATGTCACACCAGCAAAACTGGAGGAAGCATTATTTTTTCTCACTGAATGATTGTTTGTAAAGTGGCCAAGAGCGTGTTAGCTTTAGCACAACCCAGAGATCCTTAGCTAACTTGTATTTAGTATATTTCTTGTAGAGCTTACAGTAATCAGCCTAAGCGATGATTAATTAGCATTCTGCTAATGGCGTTGGGAATGAAGTGGTGTAAAGCTTCACTGAGTCAAATGTATAAAAGTCACTGAAACTGCACCAGCTTTGGTTGTGTGACGTTAATAGAGATTAGATGGTTCCATTTTCTTGTTCTTTATGATTTAAGGAGCCATCATCACTGGCAGCACTGTTACTCATGTGGAAAGAGGTCAGAGATTTTACTTTAGCCATTGTGGCAAATTATTCTACAGTGTAGTTGTGGCATGTTTTATTAAGAGAATGATGCTGTTCAGCTTTGCACGACTGACCAGGACTTAAGATTTAGGCTTTGATACTACTGAATATGTCCCAGCTGGAATATGTTTTTTTTAGGCTGCAGGCATTTTGCTGCTTCCGGGGACAGAGTGATATGTTCAAAATGGTCCGTCACCACAAGTGTGTCAGTCATCTTTTGGAAGACCGTGTCTTTCTCCAATAGAAAAAAGCAGAATAAATACATCTAGGCGCTCAGATGGATTGACTGAAGGGAATGGATGCTTTCATTTTCAGCGTACAATGACGTCAAGACTTTTTCAGAGACAAAAGAATAGTAAAACATAGCTGAAGCTCGGCTCTCTGCTGAAAGGGTTACTTGTGGCATGAGGCAACTTCAAAGCTCCACTCCAGCTGATAGCCCCCATAAATAGCGAATTTGAAGGGGAATTTTAAATCAAAAATTGATTAATATTTCACCTCCACATTGATTCATGCTGCCACTGAAGACATTTTCATCTCTCTGAATCGTTTGTATGAGGAATTATGATGACTTTATTCCCATGATCCATGAAATAATCTGAGCGTCACATCTTTTCTTACATGATTTTTAATTTTTTTTATTGTGTGGTGTAAAATTTAATTATCTTAACGCATCCATCATTGCCAATTTAAGTCAGAGGACTACAGCGAAAGAAATGCATAATAAGACAAGCTGTAAAAGCTATGTTTTTGATATGCAAGCAGTTGTTTTTATAAAACAGAAGTCTGTTTAATCCATTTATATTTTGGATGCACCCCTCATGTCCTCTCAAGGGCAGACTGTTTTTTATTTTGCAGCATTTTTGACATCAGATTTATACTGAGCTCAAGGTGTTTTGCGTGCTCTTTCTCGGTATCTATTCCAACAAAAATATTCTTTGATTGACAGTGAGCAACACATTAAAATGTCCATATGAGTTATTGCCTGCCCTTACTCAGTTTTTGTGAAGTTGGCTGTCAACAGATGATGTGATTTAATTATATTTGCAGAGGGACACAGTGTAAAAGCACTGGATGATCCAGTGGCCAGGGAGTCACACTTTAAGGTGAAGGACAAGGTAAAATCCATTTCATTAAAACTGCCAGGACTCGAGCCTTTGGCCTGTGTTTGCATGAATGCCTATGTAGAGATCAATAGAGAGCAATCTCCTCGAGCTCTGACAGGTAGCGTATTTGTACACATAGTTGATGGAGTTACAGCCCACCCTAGTGTGTAAAAGCTGAATGAAGTGCCTCAGTTTCCCTCTTACAGCTATTTAAAAAGACCTTCTGCACTAGATAGGTCAAAGCCAGTTTCATGTTCCTCTTCAGTAATAATACGATTGTGCCAACTCTTTGTGAACATGTAGCATGCATAAAGTAAGTGCAAAATATGAGTAGAGCATACTCCTTTTCAAAACCAAAAGCTGGACTGGACAGGTTCCCCAAAAGACCCCATTTAGAGGCTGATATGCAATGATGACTTTTCATTACTGTATATGGGACATCCTACAAAATTGGTACAGACTGCTGTCCCATGACCAAACAACACATTTAAAAAACATTTCAAAAGCAAGTGTTCAAAACTTATTTTTTTGTTTGTAAGATCCTTTTATTATCTATTGAAACCCACAAAAATATTGAAAATATTGGTAAGCTTAATATATATAAAATCATCATTTAGTGGATACTTGCAATTGCGAGTTGGTCCAAACCCTATCCCCTAAATTTCAACTTATAAAAATTATATTAAAATTATTTTTGCATTTTACTCCATTGTTGCTTTTTAAAATGTCTTTTTGATTTTTTTTTTTTAAAGTTAAATTTTTTTTTTATATTTTCTTTGTAAATTCTGAAACTTTATGTAAAAAAAAGTGTGCTGCATTTTCACGTCAGTACCGAAACATAACATTCCATAACATTTAGTTTTTATATGTGTACGGCTGTTCAAAACTGTGCTAGCTCACCATGTGCTGATTAGCATCTTTGAGCTTGGTTCAAAGGTATCTAAAATTGTCACTACCGAAACAGTCATAGTCAAAGTCATAGTGTTTCGGTAGTGACAGAGTTAAAATTTTAGTATAGTTAAAATTCTGTAATGTGATGTGGTCGCTACCAAAACATTACTGTCACAACCTTAAATGTGCTTTCATGATGGAAACTGGGATGTTTTGTCAAAAATAAAATATACTGAATCATCAGCAAAGGTGTTATGATAGTGTTTATTTCAGTGTATATTCAAACTAATGGGTCCTTAAGTTTGAAATCAGCATGATAAACTTTTTGCCTTTCAAAAAGAAAAAATGGATTTAAAATACAACAAATCTCATAAATCACACTTGAAATATTGTTAAAATTGTAATTGTTATTGGTTTACCTCTGAAAACTTTAATAAAATAGAATAAAATATATTTACAAGGAAGATGTAAGGAGAATCTTAACAGGTCAATATAACCCTTCTTATTAAATTATACATTTCTGTGTTTTGGTAGTGACAATTTTGGGGAGAGGAGAAATATTTTGAAACTTTCTGAAAATACCATATGAGAAATAACTACACAATTACTAGAAATGTGTACCTTGGATAGTATACAATTTGCATGCATACAAAATTTGTGAAAAAAGACATTTCCAACTCTGTAGAATGGCTCATGTACATTTTTTACACTTTTTAAATTTCAAAGAACGCAAGCATGAAACACTATGTTGAGTGATCTTTAGATGAATGTCTCTTTGTAGCAAGCATGGCTATTAGTATTAATCAATACTGCATTTTTATACCAGGTGATTAATTCAAAGAGGGATGAGACAGATTATGTAGTGAGAAGGAGCAGTTTCATTGATTTCCAGAGATGTAGTCGACTTTGTCAGGGAGAACATATCCAACAGATGAATTGAGTGTGCGTGGGATATGTCGTCAAATACTTCCAAGTGTATTTGAAAGCACTAATTCAGAAGGCTTTCATTCACGTGGTTCGCTGTGCTTCTAGTTACCCACACAAAGACCTCATCTTCATGTGCCTGTCCATGTAAATGTTCTATTTTAACTACCTGATCTTAGATAAAAAAGCAAGACATTTCCTTTTTTTTCTCCTCCTAATTCTGAGCGATGAGTGCTGGAACAGGCGGCTCCTAAATTTAGCCTTGTATAACATCATGCTCCTAAACCATGTGCGTTTTCTTTTTTTCGCTCGCTGATTTACTGGAACTGTAGAGTGAAATGCCATTGAGGGACTTTGTAACCAAGGCAACAAACAATAGCAGAGTAGAATGGTCAGATTAGTGTGTGAGGAGTGAAGGGCTTAAACTTGAGATTTTTTTTTTATATATATATATATATTGCTTGGGTGGGAGCCATGCTGTGAATTGCCACACCTCACCTGCAGCAGAGCTATTTTACAACAAAACATCTTTCTGTGGCTTTAAACGCAAAACTGGATGACAAGAATGGCACTGCTTTGTAGTGACACATTATGGGTTGTTCACACTGGATGCACTTTTTATGTGATCATGCAGTGGATGGAAGTCTTTGAGCACTGTGATGCATCTCACTGTTTGGAAGAGGTGTTTAAGTATCTTGTACCATGATCCAGTGTTTTCTACACTGGATTATAATGGAACTCTGCCATTACTGAATGTACAGCTTCACAAAAGAAGTAATCCTTAATAGGAAACATAATCAAACAGATTCACAAGTTATTAGTTTTTATCAGTCTAATGATTCCTGTGTGATTCTACTCATGGGATAGTTCACCCAAAATGAATATTCTGTCAAGAATTACTCAATCTCATGTCGTTCCAAAAATCCAAGAGCTTTCTGAAGAATGCACATGTATGCGTCGTGGTACTGTTGTAAATAGAGGTCGACCGACAGTTTTTTTTCTCTGCCCGATGCGGATATTTAGCAATCAGGGCAGGCGATGGCCGATATGTGATGCAGATTTTTATGGCCGATTTTCTTTTTTTTTTTCTCCTTCCCTGATTTTATTTTTTATTTTTTTAAATAAAATAAAATAAAATAAATAATATAATAAATAAAATAAACAAGAGTTGTGCTACACACAGTAGCACCCAGAAAATCACTGCCAAAAATCCAAATGGAAAACAAAGACTTTAAAGATGAAAATGACATGAAATACCATTATATCCAACAGATAGCAGCAGAGGATCACTCATTAGCTCAGTTAACATTTACACTTCCTAGTTCTCAAGTCTTGCTTTTGGATTTATTATATAATTACTATTATAACAAATTTATGTACTATTACTGTACTAAAGTATAAAGTATAGCAAATACAATTAAATAATAATGCATTAAATATTTTGAGTATGAGATTTAATTTAAAAACTACATTTTTAAACTTTGCCCATAAGTTTTATCTTTAACTGTAGAAGCTGCTATATATTTAGCCAACACAGACTTGTTGCTGCTGCAGTTTTGTTACTCTGAATTTACTCTGTATTAATGCACAGCTCTATTTTGACATCTGCTTCTCAGATTGGTCCACTGCTACAGTTATCACTGTTAATCATAGCAATGACTCATGGTGTTTTTTTAAGCAGAACAATTTAGTGGATTCACTTGTGTTTGTCATTCTGTGTTTGTCTAGTCCTCTAAAGCAAACTTTACTTCAAATTGTGAATGGATTATGTAGAGAAACCGAGCAAACGGCGCTCCCCGTATAGCGCAAATGACCAAGCTTACTCGTGTGAAAAATACCGATATAATTAATGACGAATTACACAATCAATCTCTTATTTACACGCTGTGTATGTTTTTTTATGCCGAAAGGTGACGAGTTTGCATCCCTGCAGTCTGGTGCTCATAACAGAGTGACTGCACTGGCCGCGAATGATGATGACGTGGAGGATATGTCAGGCCCACAGATACATTTAATGAAAAATATTTAATGTGCATTTTTAGCAACAAGTTTCATCTGAATTGCACTTGAGGCAGCGCTACACGTTCCACAACAACGCTCAGCTGCTCGCAGATGCGGCTGCCTATTAACAAAGACTATAGAATATTAATCGGCTTAATTTGAAGCACAATCAGCCAGAAAAAAAAAAATCGGACAATTAATTGGTTGGACGATCAATCGTGCGTCGAAGACTGGCACAGAAGAGAAGAAATTGTTAAAAAAAAGTCTATATATTTTCCTTTGCACACAAAAAATATTCTTGTAGCTTCATAAAATTAAGGTTGAACTACTGATGTCACGTGGACTATGTCACTGCTGTCTATGCAGGGTCAGAAAGCTCTCGGATTTCATAAAAAATATCTTAATTTGTGTTCAGAAGATGAACGAAGATTTTACAGGTTTGGAACGACATGTAATTAATGACAGAATTTTCATTTTTTGGTTGAACTGTCCCTTTAAAGTTTAAAATCAGCTCTGACAGGTTGTTCATATGAGAGTGTGTAGTTAAAGAAACACATTTGCAACTGAGTTTTATTGTAATAGAATGTGTCCTTTGTGAATAGCTATTTAGGCTGTTGATGATGTGTAGTTGATAATTAGGTTTGTTGTAACCAAGAGGAAAACGTTATTGCTTAGAGTATGCTTTTTTAAAGCTCGAGACTTAACAGAGTTATGGGTTTGTTTCATTTAGCCATCAACTTTATTCATGTGGAGTAACACAGCTGAATATGAATGATACAGTTGAGTAACAGTAGCTATATGAAATAAGTAAGAGTTATAAAATGAATACGGACAGCATAGCTCAGATAAGCTAGTGTTGGAATTATTTGAAGAGCAATGCTCTGAGAGTTTTTGTCGTAGTTTTTGGTATAATTTATGTGGCATTGTTGAGATCTCTTCTGAGACACAAGATAAATGGATAAATGAGAAGGCAAACGTCTCAGTTTGATATCTATTTAACCCTATTCCTGTCTTGGAGAAACAACTGCGATATTAAAGAGGTGTCATCAGTGACTTTCTTTCGTCTTGGAAATGTTTGCGATGTGTTCTGGCTGGGGTGTTTGGATAGGTGTTAGATAGGTTTGGCAGACTTCCTGCGGTGTGAGTCTAATAAGCTAACCAGCCATTTCAAAGGAGGCTTTTTTCAATAGCAACAGCAAAAGCAAAAAATAAACGCTGTCAGATTGCACACGGTGAGCTGCGTCAGCTGGAGAACAGTCAAACAAATGCGCACGCACACAATATCTGCTGGTATTAGCGTAGCACGACTAACGGGGGCGTTAGTCCTCCATTAACCAAGCTGTTTCTCACCTTCATCACTCAGCACTCCTCATCCTCCCACCGTGCTGACCTCTGTCATCCGTTCAGTGACTCATCTCTCTCTCTCTCTCTCTTTCTCTGCAGAGCTATTTGCTCCAATCACACTGTGTACTGACATAAAAACACCAACTAGTCACTGTCCAGTTCAGACCAACACGACAGCAATGCACCTCCATTTATATTTAGGCCGCGGGAAAGAAAAAAGCTCTTACGCGCAATTGACTGGGAGAGATAATCGAGCGAGAAGGGCTCTTTCACCCATGTGGGTGTGAGGATGCTGGAATTCATCCTTTGTAAAGCCTGGTGGGGCTGTTTTGAGCAGTGAAACGGCTTTCAGCTCTATTAACATATGCGGCAGAGGGCATTTTTGTTGGCTCACAATGCTGGTCTGAAAGCTTATAAGAGCAGCAGTCATTCTTTCATCTTTCGCTCTGGCTGTGACTGCCATAAACTGTCTTGCTATTAAAGACGGCAACTTATTAATGTGAAGCAGTGAAATCTCATTGCGTCATGTGTCATGCAATAGTTTTGCATGTTCTGGGTATTTTATAATCAATATTGTGACCCTTCCTTTTATAGTTTTTGATGTTAATTGTTTGATTTTGATTTCTTAGAGGAGCAGGATTTGTTTATGATGATTTAAAAAGTGCAGGTTCATTTTCTTGTGTTGCTTAATCTGTTTTCTCAAGGCTTGATTTTTGTGATAGAAAGAGAGAGGAAGGCCCTGCTGTTCTCGGCTAAGAGCTGGCAGTCACCCTTTTGAGTGTCCAGGACAGATTTTTGCAGACAGGATGTGTGAGACATGCTTCAGTTCCCAGAGCACTGCGTGCGTGTGTGTGCGCATGCATTTAAACACAACAAAACAGAGCAGTACACTTCTTGTTTGTGTGTGTGTCAGGGTTATTGTTAACTAGAAATAAAAGTAAAGCTAAAAATATAAAAACATTTTCATTACATGAAATAAAAACTGTAATCTTATTTAAGAGTCTAAACGGTAACACTTTAGATTAGGGAACACATTCCCTTTTAACTATTTGTTTTCACCTCAATACACTCCTAATTTGCTGCTTGTTCATCCTTACATGTAAGTAAGGGAGTTGTTGTAGTACTTAGGATCTAGAATATGGTTGTGTTGAATAAGATATTCATTTGTTTAGGGTTGCAACAATTCCTCAATTCTATTAGAGTATTCGATTAAAAAAAAAAAAAATCCTGGATTCCATTTTGCCCGTGTCGAGTAATCAGCAAAATACCGGAATGGTGCATTTTCATATATTAAACCTATTTAAAAATCATAATAAAGCATAATGCTATTTATGCCTAATGCTAGAATTCACAAATGCTATGATTCAACTAAAACAATATATGCAATGCAGATTTAATATGTGCGCTTTATTTACATGTGTGTAGGTTACGTACGTACGTGTAAGAGCGGCTCTGTTCACAGTAAATGCTGCCACACAAACTTATTTACATTTGTGGACCATCCTAAACTTTTTCTCTGCATATTGCTATGTGTATAGGTTTATTATAAAGTTCATCTGGGAATGCAACATGCGCTATTTCATCAGATTTGTAAGGTTTTACCATTTAGAAACCAATGCAAACACAGGAGAATACAAAAATATCTTTCTAAATATGCTAACTTTTCATCACGATTTCAAAATAAAAGTTTAAACCCTCACTCTGAGTTTACACATTTTGATGTCCACATATTCAAGAAATTACAGTGGCTGTAGCTTTTCTATCATAAAAAAATGGCCACATATTAAAGATTAAGTGGACATTTGAATTAAATGTTGAGTCAATAATAAACAAGTATTAGATCGTTACACTGTTTCTGGCAGAAACCGCTTTGGAGTAGCCCAGTGCCTGAGTGATTCGTCGTAGACATAAACAGAGAGAACTAGCTCCGGTTACAATGTGCATCTGTAAGATGCATACAGTTTTGTTTATTAATCACTAGAGCACCAGAAGTTATGGACTGCAGCTTACTGAAACTAACTGAACTAAAACTTAATAAACTTAATAAACTGCTAGATATGTTTAAAGAATAATTAAAAGGTTTAAAAATCAAACTAAATTACTGAAACTTTAACTTAAATTAAGATCATGTAAATTATAAAAATGTTAAGTATTTAAAATATTAAGCAAAACTATAATAGTATGTCAACGACACTAAAAAAAAACAGTGTATTCTGTTGCACATTTTAACATATTTGACTGCTGGCACATATGCATCCATAGTTTATTTCTGCTACCATGTAACCTCTCATCTGTACAGGCTATATCAAAGAAATATTATTGTCTGTTGTCTTATTAATTAACATCACTTTAAGCTCTGTCATATCTGAAGGTGAAAAGGATTTAAGCAACAGCATGTCTGGATGGCAGCGAAGAGTAACATAAAATTATTGGCTTGCCAGTACACAGTGATAACACCACTGAAATAATCAGACCATGAGAATACATAAAGGCCCAAGTAAGTCTTGCAAATTTCAGTCTTTGGCTCTCGTTCCGAGGCGTAATGTGTTTGTGGGCTGAGTCCAATCTAATTACAGCATGTTCCAGCACTCTGTGATGTTCAAAGACAAACACTCAGAGGCATGGACAGTGAGATACTCAAGACCAAAGCTGATGGATACCGAAATTAGTCATATTAAGACACTAAATATCTTGAGATGGGAACTCAGAAGCTGAACCTGAACAAATAAAACATGTTTTGTACTGAAAGTCATTCTATAGCCTCATAAGGTTCATAATGACATCTGTTGAGAGCATGTGGCGATTCTTTCCATGAAATAAACAAGCTAATATGTCTCATTTGGCAGTTTGTGTGGCAATTTTCTTTGTGCAGTCTGCAGTGGGTCACTTGGAGATATGTGTAGGTCATTGTTTAGTAATCTACTTATCCATACTATGCTATATGAAGATGATTTGTATTGGCCATTCCTCAGTATTCTCTGTTTTGTTGGCAAATATTATTTTTACTATTTTTTGCCTCTGTAGTCTCTCCCTGGACACATTCCTGCCTTTTTTCTCTGCAAACCCCACATTTTTTTCCTCCATTATGTAAGTCATAATGTTTCTAACAGATTTGGTTTGTGAATCAAAGACACTTTCCCAAAGGAAGATGCCTTTGTTTTTAGACGAGTGAAAGAGATATTTTGTTTATAACATTAATTTTCTGTTCATAAGACTAAGTGTCACATATTGCATCACCTTAGAGATTAGTATTCTATATATTTATGAACAAAAGTATATTTTTCTACATCTCCAGAGTTTAAATTAATTCTTTAATGCTTGCCAGGCATAATTTGCCTCAGACAGGAACTTTCTCCTTTTCCAAAATTGAATTTACTGCATTTTTTTTAGATTACCTAATTCATTCACAGTGCAGTTTTAGAAGTAAACAGTTTTATTTATTATTTTTTTGCTATCTAGCAAAGATTGACTTTTTTCTTTTAAAACTGGTTTGTTATAAGACAAAATGTGTTTTTAAAAAAAAATAGTGGAGCTTATGTCAGCATATTTTACAGTCTTTAAAGTCCTCAAACAATGTTTTGTAGAAGTTAGGCTTGGAAATATAAATATTAAATACTGTGGGACCATATTTGTCTGTTCAAGTTTTAAATCTGTCTGCTAAACTGCTTACTAATGAGTTCTACTCTGCAAAACTATCGGAGCTTGTTTCCTGTTTGATTAAGCATCAAAGACCGATGCAGCATCTACCAAGCACAAGAAATCTGTGAGCAAATCCTGTAATGACCAGAATTTAATATTTCCATTTAGAGTTCTGAGTTCTTGAACATGCTCTGCATGAAGATAGTGCAAGCTTTCCCTTGCGAATGGACACCAAAGACCCAAACAGCATCAGCAATGCTGCAATTGCATTATGACTGTCTTCATCGATACGTAATACTGACGTTAAGTCGGTCTTAATGAGCATTTCGTCTCTACCCGCTGTACTCTTCTGGTAGAAGAGATGTATTTCCACAGCATGAAGAGAAGTAGGAATGAAAGCTACAAGGCAGTGCTTTCAAGATTAAAATAGGGGAAAATAGCAGATGGCTCCTTCATCTCCTTTTGAAGGGAAAAGGCCAACAAACTCTTAATTAAGACCACTGCCAGTTATGAATCTGACTTCTGGCCTGTTTGAGAGCTGGGGGCTCTATCGGTGCAAATCGGTCACTGCAAGCATACACACATTATCTTTGGTGCATCTCATTGTATTGTAAAAACAGTACCATAATTTTTAAAATAGTAAAAGCTCAAAGCATTTGCAGCATTTTTTTTTTTTAAATGTGAATTTCTTGTCATAAAAATATCTTTTATCTGTGCCTGCTTTAATACATAGTCTTTTCATTGAAAGGATGTTATTGTGAAGACCCAACAATAGCAAGCAGGCACCATCCATTATATTTTATCAGCCATCCATGCCTCTACACAGGAAATAATACTTATCAGTAGATGCAGAAATGGGTTAACCTCAAATATAAACAGTTTCCGCTATACACAATAGTCTATTTGCTGCCACAGTCCTTTAGTGCGCTCTCCATTATGGAGCCAATCAAATTGACACCTTCAAACTGTGAAAAAGGACTATTACTACTCAGGCACTGTGGATTTGTCTTTTTGTGTGGTTTGAAACTTTATCTGCCTCATCCTGTAGTGCAAAATGCATTAGTGTTAAAACAGTGATTGCTGGGAGTTGTTTCTTGTTACTTCTATGGAGTCAACATCTGTTACCACCATGAAGAGTTGACGTCGAAGAGGAGCTTGTTAGCTCAGATATTGCTCCCTGAGTCTTACTGTCACTTTATTTCCAACTGAGAAAAACAAATCAGTTTCTTTTACTAAAAAGATGATAACTACCAGGGTCAGAAATTAATTTTCCCATTAAGGGGCAATATTTGCCCCAGGAATTGAACATTTTTTTACATTTGTGAGGGCAATTTTTGTAATAATCTTATTGTTATAATGTCAAATACTTAAATTTACCCAGTTACTTTAATAGAATATTTTAAACTGCTGTCAGTAACAATAAACTCTTTAAATTGCATTCCTGTTATACATGTAAAAAAAACAGGAGCTCAAAGGGCTGCAATATTATGAAAAAAATCATTATTTTAGATTTATATTGCAATAATGATTATTAATATCGATATTGAAAACAATATAAAATATTTTTGTTTAGTTTTGGGCATGGTCTATGACGTTAGCCAAGTCTAGCACAAGTTATCCAAAAACTCTCACTATAATCACTGAAGCTACGAAATTATTCTTTTATTTACATCATATCTGCACTATGTTGTTTATGATGAGGGAATTTGTAAGCGTGAACACACATTAACAGCTCTGGCGTTTTCAGTACTGACTAATCTAAGCGCCTCTGATTGGCCAATGCATTCCTAAGTTCAACAGAAACATGTTTGATTGGTTACAAGGCTCAACGCTGCAC
This sequence comes from Cirrhinus mrigala, assembly GCA_036247105.1. NCBI lineage: Eukaryota > Metazoa > Chordata > Actinopteri > Cypriniformes > Cyprinidae > Cirrhinus > Cirrhinus mrigala. Next base: position 7,382,594 of record CM070017.1, on the reverse strand, counting down.
AAAACAAAGCATGAAAGCAATCTGCAGTCTAAATTTAATGCACTAAATTGACACCTTTCATTTATTTTAATTGCGACAGCCGTAATATGTTGTTTAATTGAGCAGGGGCATTTTTTGCCCCTTTGTTGTGAATTCATGGGGCATTTTTGTTCTTTTTGGTGGCATCATTAATTTCTGTAGGTAAAAGTCATTGTGTTCCCACCTGGAGCAACAAATAAACTGCAGAGAGCCTTTGCTGAGAGCAAAGATAACAAGCAATTTTATTCTTGACTGATTTATGCGCTGCGTAGTCTGTGCACACTTGTTGTCAGAACTTTTCACTTCGAGATTTTTTAATGAAAATGATATTTTTGTAATGATCCGTCGCAGTCAAAAATGCCCTTTATGCTTGATAAGCTGAGAAGTATTAGTGGTGCATATTGACCGGGGCAAATGAGAGTGCATTTGCCCCTGAATAATGTAGAATAGCCATTGATTAGGCATATTATTGATTTCCTTTTATAAGTTACTTTGTTCCATTTTTCTCAGAGCCTTTTCTAATGGCGCAAATGGGGACTTTAATTCCAAGTGGAAGCTCAGCAGGAAATGAACACAATTCATCTTATTATACACTATTAAACTAAACATATTAGCCGGTTGCGGAAGTGGAGTGAATAGAATATTCCAGAATAAAACTGAAGTGAACTTCTGTGCATTTGTTCATGTAGTTGTAATGCAGATGGCGCAGTCTTTGCCAGCTGACACTGTCTACTATATTTAGAATGTGAGAGACAGACTGTACAACTACAATATAGAGGACGGCAATGGGGGAATAGAAGCACGGTGTACTGTAGTGCTCCCAACAGGCCTTCGTGCACCTGTCATAGATGAACCTTTTTTAGGAGCATGGTAGGACAGGTGCATGCATGCATGACATGATCTTCAAAATGAGGACTTGTTTAAAGTGCAAAATGTATAATTAGTGCATTGGGTAATAATACACATTTTGGCAATAATATACTTTCTAAGGTTTTAGTGATACTTAATCAGATGAGTCTGAAAACACATGCACACTTCATCCAATTGGATGCAGAGCCCACTAGAATTTATAGCCTGTAATTTGTCTCTCCTCTCCTGACTACTGCAGTCAGCATTCCGAACGGACCTTCAATTACTGTGCGGCCTGCATTCAAACTGACTTCATTATTATTTATCTGCCGTGTGAGCTTAAAATATTTCTCGTAATGTCAATTTTATGCAAGCCAATTAAAACGCGTGTAGCTGAAGCAGCATATGAGGCATAGACATCTAATGAGATTAGAGAGTGCACATGGTTGTTTGAGGGGGATCGGGGAGGGGGTGCGCACTCATAAACTCTCCCTTCTGGAATGAAGAGACATATTTATGGCAGCGATTTTGGAAAGTGTCCTCTAGAGTCACTGCAAATGTGCACATGTCACTCCTCCCTGCCTTGTAAGATTCATTTAGCCATCCTGCATTGGAATTGCCATCGATGTTAAGCGTAGCAAAAGATGTGAGTAAATGCATAACTCTGTCAAATGAGAGTGTAAAGCCTGACAGAAGTCGATGATGCATCGATGCACGTAAAAATGATCCCTTGCTGCTCAGTGTGTATATTATATCAGCGTTGGTAAGAGAGCAGTCTGCTGTTGTCATGGAAATAGTGGAAAGTGTGTTAGTATTTCGGGCTTGTCATCACCCTGTTTATGCTTGTTGCCAGATCTTCTGGTAAGCCTAAATGAATCTGTCTGATGTTGTTGCGGCATGTAAATGCTGTGCGTTTAAATTGCTAAATCAGTCACATGGTCACTTCAAACACACTTGGTGCTGCTTTAGACTTTTACAACTTTTTCTAAGTTGTGAATAAAAAAAAAGATTGTGAACTGGTTGTAATTATCAGGATGTCTACATGAGTAGCTCACATAATGTGGTGTGAACTTCATTTACATAATAATAAAAATAAGCATGGAATCATTAACGGAATAATGATTTTCACGACCTCAGAATATCAGAAAATTCTACCGTGGAATGTCAGGGCATGTAATGTATCCATGACCATGATTTTGAAAAAAAAAAAAAAAGGTCTGCGAGGTCCACTGAAATGCTATCATGTCTCTGGACCGGAGCAGGCTTTGTGTAAGCTGCACAAAGCAAAACCAGACTTCATTTGGTACAACGGAATGCATATTTACACTGTCTGAATCATTCCCTATGCCCTATGTAGTGCACTACGTGTCATTCACTATACAGAAAACACAAATTCTGTGAACAAGTGACTGATTTCAGCTGCAGCTTCAGCATCTGTTTATATAGTGTAGGGGGTGGGACATTTTGGATTCTAGAGAACATTTGATTGGACAGAAAGTTTGATGAGAAGCTGAAGTGCAGGGTGACATCATCAAAATCGTTAATCCATATATCTTCTAAATGCAAATTTTGTGATTGTTTTGAAGCACACTAACTTACAGATAACCTTAAGGTTAACATATTCATGCTAAAAGCCAAAAAAATTCCATTTTGATTTCATGGGGACTTTAAAAACTCATAGTTTTAATGGAGATCAGGTCAGACCAGACATTTTGGTTATTTTAATAAACTGGACTGCACACACAGAAAGATTTAAGAAGCATTTTAGATCCACAAACATGCATAAACACAAATATAATAACATATAATGAGAAAATTTCAAAAGTTTGTGAATTTTCAAATGTTTTAAAATAATTTCTAATGCTCACTGTAGCACACCAAAAATACAGTAATATATTACAATTTAAAACGATTGTATTCTGTTTCAATATGTGATGTGATCTAGGAAAACCCAACACATGGTGATATTTTTCATATGATATCATATGAAAGCTGGATTCAAGGCCTTTCTTTATTTTGTCCATACCTTGAACATAACCAAAGTTATGACTGTCTGATAGCTATGATTTTCAGAAATGGAATTTTGAGAAAAACGGGTTTAAAGTGAGAAGCCTTTCACTTTCACTTTACGGGTTTAATGAGAGCTGTCTGTCAAATCGACGAACGTCTGTTTTCCGTTGTTTATCATGGGCACAGTCTCCGAACATTTTATCACCCCTTTTATGTTTAGATAGCATGAGTAATGCAGCCTACCTTGCAGTAAAAGCGAGCGCAGCGCAACTGTTCGCACATTGTTCATAAAACAGACTGTCATTGGACTCCTCCTCTTTAGTAACGTTATCATCTGATCCTTCATCTCTGTATGTGAAATAGTCCATTATAACATCACCAAGATTGAGCAGATTGAGACGAGTAAGTTTGGTTAAGTGAGCAGCTGCAGTACTGCGTTGTTGCACTCCGCCATCTCACGATATTAAAAAATAAATAAATAAAAAACATTGCAGGCCTAGTTTACACAGGACTGGCGGAGAATGTGAATTGATACACCTTTTATTAAACATGCTATGTGGTTTATTTTGATAGGTTAACTGTTTTTGTGGTGTTAAGGGAACGCACCTCCGCAGCCCGTTCTTAACATAAGAGAAAGACATAGTCGTCTCTGCTTGCTGCAATAAATCACTATTTTTCTGCACTAAACAAGTGAATTTCGCCAAGCTATTTTCAGAGTTGATAGACAAGATGATTTAGAATAATAATTTAATGAAAACCTAATTTTGACAAAAAATTGACATTCAACCTATTTTTCGAATTTCCTGAAAATGTCCCAGCACGACATTCAAGAGATTTTCCCAGATCGGATCACACATATTCTAAAATGTAATTTATTCCTGTGACTGGGCTAGGCATTTTTTGTCTTTTGATGTTTAGGCTCTGCACACTGCTGTACATGTGCATATGCATGTACGGTATATGCATTTACACAATTCCCTGTACTCTCAGCCATATGTACTGGAGCTAGATGTATAATTGGATTTATAATTCATAATGTACCTCAGCTGCCCTGAAGTAAGCCTGGATCAAGAACTCTTCCTGGCTGCTGTGACTTCAAAAAAGAGAGTGTTGAGCTTCAATGAGAGGTTGCTGCATAGTTTAAGCATGTTGTACATTATGCTGTTCCCATGCATTACTGCATACAGCTGAACTGTCTCTAACCCTAACTGTTATAATTAGAGAAAATCCTGTCAGAGCTTTCAGAACTATAGACACCTTATCTTAATGAGAGTGATTGCTATTGTCTGATAAAAAGCAGCAACAGCATAGCGCCGACCTTGCCAACCACAAAGGTGTTGTATGCTGTATGAATTGCATTTTTCATTCTCTAACAAAATGATCAATAATAATGGAGTACACCACTGCAAAACAGACAGCCAGAGGAAAGAGAAAGACAGAAGGAGAAAAAGCCATGCGGAGGACAGGAATAACAATGAGGATTCGGAGGAGCCTTGGTTCAACAATGCACAGGGAATAACTCAGAGGAGCAGTCGCTCCAGAGCCAAAGAGGAACTGTCAGAGAGCTGCGCTAGACAGAAATAATTGATAGAGCGTTCCGTTCTTAGTTCACCCTGCTCATTATTTTGTGTTGTTCCTTCGTTGGTCCAACAACTCTATGAGGAGCCTTTTGTGGAGGCTGTAACTCTATTTGTGCCCGACTCAAACATCTCATCCCACATTTGAGAGGGTGCGGCTTTGCTTTGAAACTGAACTCAAAAAGTCTTTAAAAACACTACAGTGCCCAGACAGGATAGAGTGAAGCCCGAATGACTGGGGATGGACAGCAGATGCTTCTTTATCAGTACTCACATTTTTCTCACATTTGGAAGTAAGAAATGTGCCAGGGGGAACTGTCTAGAGATGAGATCTGAGAGTCACATTGACTGAAGACTAAAACAGAGGGCTGGATGAAGTCTTCAGCGACATGTCAGTGATGTTCAAGGGCCATCTAGAGGCCTGGCACAAACACTATATATTCTTCAGTTCAGTCCCATCCTGTCTAAACAGGCCATTTTGCACCCTGGAAATTATTTTTTTATTAATAGGGTGTCTATTCATGTCACATACTGTCATTTAATCAGAACAGTTGTGGCTGTAATATTAAAAAACAAACAATTTCAGCTTATTAAAACACATTTTAAGATATATATAAGGAATTTATAGAAAATGTGAGTTGTACAAAACCCTCCATGATGTGAGGGTGGTTGCCAATTTTTTTTTGTCTGGCCCCACAAAAGCACACTCTTTAGTCTTTATGCCAGGGATTCCCAATTGTTTTTGTCAGCCAAACCATTAGACATGAAATATTTACTTGAAGTACCCTTTGAGATTTAATGTTTTTTCAATAGTTTAACAACACCTTTGGATGTTCAGTGTTCTTTGATGTTGGTTAATGGTCACATGACATTTAAAGGAGATAAAATATTTAACTTTTTAGTAAGTGTATTTTTTTACATTATTTACACTGTCGTTCAAAAGTTTAGTATCAGTAAGATTATTTTTTTTTAAAATAATCTTTAAATAATCAGTTTTTTTTTTTAAAAGAATTCTTTTATGCTCATCAAGGCTGCATTTACATGATAAAAAATACAGAAAAAACTGTAATATTGTGAAATATTATTACAATTTAAAATAATGGTTTTCTACTTTAATATATTTTAAAATATTATTTATTCCTGTGATGCAAAGCTGAATTTTCATAAGCCATTACTTCAGTCTTCAGTTTCACATGATCCTTCAGAAATCAATCTAATGTGCTGATTTATTACTTTTATTATCAATGTTAAAAAACAGCTGTGCTGCGTAATATTGTGTTGGACCCTGTGAATATTTTTTCTATGAATAAAAAGTTAAAAAGAACAGCATTTATTCAAAAAAAAAAATTTTTTTTTTGACAACATAAGTCTTTGCTATCACTTTTAATCAATTTAACACATCGTTGGTGAATACAAGTATTAATTTCTTTCATAAAAAGAAAGAATAAAAATGTACTGGCCACAAACTTTTAAATGGTAGTTTATTGTTACAAAAGATTATTGTTATTGTTATTGTTATTTTTTTTTTTACCTTTTATTTTATTTTAAGAATCCTGAAAAAAAGTTATCATAGTTTTACACAAAATATTAAGCAGAACAACTGTTTTCAATACTGATGATAAATCAGCATATTAGAATGATGTCTGAAGGATCATGTGACAGAGGACTGGATGAATGATGCTGAAAATTCATCTTTGCATCACAGGAATAAATTACATTTTAAAATATATTCGCATAGAAAATGGTTATTTCACAATGAAAAAAATATTTCACGATATCTAATTATAAAGTAACAATGCTAATATTTTTGTCTTGAAATTTTCACTCTCAAACATTAAAATAATTAAGCTTCTATTATGGCAGTATACTGGTAAAATGCTGTACACCTCTATCCACAGACCAACAAAAATGTTGGAAATAGTGTGAATATGTGAATAAAGTTTACCTGTATTGCCATTTTTAGTTTTATTTATTGTGCAGCCACATTTATTTATTTTTATTGTATATTTACGTTCATTAACTCATGAAACCCCAGGGGTTCACAAACCCACATTTGGAAAAACCTGTACCATCAGTGTAGGTGTCCATAAGTGAAAATCATAGCCTGATTGCTTTACAAAATATTAGCACAAGAGTTTTCAGAAATCTAAATGATTTTAGGTGTAATACATATCTTTAATATGCACATAATAAATTAGTGATGTATTAAAATCCCTAGTGATCTGCTAATAATAGGTCAGTCCCTGTGCAAGATTATACAGCTCTCTGTTGTTTACCATTTACAGCATTGTGATCACTATTTTAAGCTTAAATCAAATAATTGATTTGCTGTTTAAGGTTTTGAGAGTATTTTCAAATTGTTTTATTTTTATTAACAACTATTTGATATTAAAAATAAAAAACATTCAAAAACATTTTTCTGAGACTGTGAACTTATATTAGATAGCTACAGGTCACTACAGTGTCTGCAGAGGAATTAAACTCAAAGTTAGGAAAGAAAGTAGGAATATCAGGCAATATATCAGATGTTAGTAGATTACAAAAAAAAACATTTAAAGGAGAAGTCCACTTCCAAAACAAAGATCCACATATAATGTACTCACCCCCTTGTCATCCAAGATGTTCATGTCTTTCTTTCTTCAGTCGTAAAGAAATTATGTTTTTTAAAGAAAACATTTCTGCATTTTTCTTCATATAATGGACTGATATGGTGCCCCGATTTTGAACTTCCAAAATGCAGTTTAAATGCGGCTTCAAACGATCCCATATGTGGTTGTAAATGATCCCAGCCGAGGAAAAAGGGTCTTATCTAGCGAAACGATCGGTTATTTTTATGAAAAAAAATACAATTTAAATGCTTTTTAATTTCAAATGCTCGTCTTGCCTTTCTCTTCCTGAACTCTGTGTATTCTGGCTCAAGACAGGGTGTGTCGAAAAACTCCAATCGTATTTTCTCCCTCAGCTTTAAAAATCTTTTCAAAATCATCCTACATGGCTGCAGAAGTTCGGACCCAGTCTTTGCAAAGTGAACATGCAATGAAGATCAAACACCCTTAACAAAAAAGGTAAAACAGCGATATAGGATGATTTCGAAGTTGAGGGAGAACATGAGATGGGAGTTTTTCGATATACCCTAACTGTCATGAACCGGAACAAAAACAGTCCAGGCAGACTAAGACGAGATGAGCGTATGGCATTAAAAAGTATATAAATGTTATTATTTTTATTAAAATAACCAATCGTTACGCTAGATAAGACCCTTCTTCCTCGGCTGGCATCGTTTACAACCACATTTGGTTGTAACCACGTTTGAAGCCGCATTTAAACTGCATTTTAGAAGTTCAAAATCAGGGCACCTTATCAGTCCATTATATGGAGAAAAATGCTGAAATGTTTTCCTCAAAAAACATAATTTCTTTCCAACTGAAGAAAGGAAGACATGAAAATCTTGGATGACAAGGGGGTGAGTACATTATTTGTAAATTGTTGCTCTGGAAGTGGACTACTCCTTTAAAAGATTTAGGGGATTTTTGTCACATTTATTAGCATTTTTGCCCCAATCCCCGGATCATTTTGACCAAGCTCAGTGTGCAGTAAGATCTCAAAGTGTCTTTGGATCAGACGTCTAAACCCACCTGCTGTAAGCCAATCTGTGGGCCATCAGAAGCTCAGTGATCTCTGTCTCGCCTATTCGTGGCCCAAACTGATGTCATGTATTTACACTCTCAAGGCAGATGGGACTGGTGGAGGGAGGCAGTGATTTTGCCAGCTCTGGAAAAGATGGTGTAATTACGAGAGTGAAGTTTCAGCTGGTCGGGTAGCACAATGCCGGAGGATACGCGAGATGCTCAGTTACTAGCTGCAAACCACCCTTCCTGGGAGACGCAGATGCTGATGTGTGAATAATGAATACTATTGTCTTGTCTTTCTGTCTCTTGTCATTTTATCAATTCTCACGACTCGTGATTGATGCGTGTAGCAAGACTCTCCTTCTCTCGCTTATTCCCTACATGAGATTATTATCGCTCCCTCTCCCCTAGTCTCTATTTTTTGTATTTCTCTACGGCCTGCAGAAAGGTTGAAACAGAGTCTAATATACCAGCCACTGGGTTTAATTAGCATTCACAGTGCCCTTGGGAAAGCAAAGGAACTTTCATTTCTTGTTCTTAGAAGTTTCCTGTTTCGAATTAAGCTCTGGATCGCCTGATTTCTTTCAAGAGGCAGTAATGAGGAGCTGGTGATGATGTTGCAGAATGCTGTATTCTTTCTCCTGCTCGCTCTCTCTGTCGCTCACGCAGTCCGTTTGTCTTACTTCCTCTTGCTCTCTTCGCTTCTGCAAAAACCTCATGAGTTTTCAGCCAATTAAGTTCTTTGCTTGTTGCACAGAGGAACGCTTCATGAAAAGAGAGGAATGCTCTGTGGACTCTGATGCGTTTGAAGAAGAACTGGTCTTGCAATTATACAAACTGTGTTATGAATTACTTTATTGTAATTGCATCATTGGAGAGATGAAACCAGTGAAGCAAACTGAAGACAATTTTTTGGGGTGTATCACCTTTTAAATTCACAATAGCATTTATCATATATAATATATACCATTTTACATCACTTTTATACATTAGCATGGAGTAGAACTGCAAGATGCTTAATCAAATATGAAAACAAATCCAGGAGGATTAGCATAAAGTATGAAGATTAATGAAGAAAAACAACTCTCGAGATGTACAGTATTTATTTTCATTGAACATAAACAGTGAAGTTAGTACTTCAACCTTGAGTAGGAAAATGTAAATATGACATAATTAATAATATATGTGACCCTGGACCACAAAACCAGTCTTAAGTAGCATGGGCATAATTGTAGCAATAGCCAAAAATACATTGTTTGGGTCAAATACATTGTTTGGGTTTTTCTTTTATGCAAAAAATCATTAGAATGTTAAGTAAAGATCATGTTCCATTAAGATATTTTGTAAATGTGCTACCGGAAATATATCAAAACTTAATTTTTGATTAGTAATATGCATTGCTAAGAACTTCATTTTAACAACTTTAACAGCGTTTTTCTCAAATTTTTTTTTTTTTTGCATGCTTACTCTCCAGATTTTAAAATAGTTGTATCTCGGCTAAATATGGTCCCATCCTAACAAACCATTCATCAATGGAAAGCTTATTTATTCAGTTTTCAGAATATGAATCTCAAAAAATTGACCCTTATGACTGGTTTTGTGGTCCAGGGTCTCATATATGTGTTGATAATACATAATGATAATATATGTCTACATATATATATTGTTTGTTGTTTATTTTAAGAGAACTATCTTATTTTATCTTGTATATTTAGTATTGCTCTTTAATAAAGAAAAATGACTTCTTATCCGATTACTCGATTAATCGATGGAATAATCGGTAGAATACTCAATTACTAAAATAATCGATAGCTACAGCCCTAGATGAGTTTATCAGAACAGATTTTTAGAAATGTAGCATTACATCGCGTGTTTAGCAATGGATCCTCTGCAGTGAATGGGTGCCGTCAGAATAAGAGTCCAAACAGCTGATAAAAATGCACGAGTAAAGTAAGCAATCCACAAACTGTGTGCTTGCAATAAACAAATCCATCATTGCTTTTGGGTAAAATATTATGAATAGTCGTGAATAGCAATGTGGATTACTTGTGGATTATTGTGATATTTTTATCAGCTGTTTGGACTCTCATTTTGACGGCACCCATTCACTGGAAAGGATCCATTATTGAGCAAGTGATGAAATGCTAAATTTCTCCAAAAATGTTGCAATGTAGAAACAAACTCATCTACATATTGGATGGCCTGAGGGTGAGAAAATAAAATTTTTATGTGAACTATTCCTTTGATGTAATTAATGCCCACCTGCATTCTTTTAACCTTTTTTTCTGTCTGCTGAAAAACACTGATGATACAGAAGCTGATGGTATTGGCTAGAGCACAAAGGGAGTTGTAAAACATTTCAAAGTATTGATCACCATATTTGCCTTCTTCCAAAGACCTACAGCCCAGATTCCTAGATGATAATGCTTTTTATATAATTTGTGCTCGTGCCAAATAGCCCATTATGTTGTGTTAGTAATATCAAAACGTATGGATGTAGAGAGAGTGTGCTATAAATGCACAAACATGGGGAAATTTACATTGCCAAATTGGGAAATTAATAGTGGTCATAAAGTAAAATAGAGAAAGTGCATTTGCATGTGATCAAAGTTGTTCAAACATGTTAATTCAAACAATTATTACATTATTGCATTTATGTAATATATAGTATTATTTGCGGGCCATTTATATTGCTATTTTTATATCTATATGATAAAAGAACCTTTTTATGGATCATTGACACAAATTGCTAAACCCAGTAATTACTTAAATATGCTTTCATCATGAATCAAACAGCAAATCAAAAATGTAAATTTCTCCTTTTGTGTTACATGGATGAGTTGTATGAGTTTGGAGCAACATAAAAGAGTAAAAGATGACACCATTTTTATTTTAGGGTGTACTATCACTTTAAGGAGCATAAAGCAATTTACACAGCAAACAGAGGTGTAATTAATCACAGAGCAGAGAGCTCCATCACTTACATAACTAACTTCTTAGTATTATACTACAAAAATGAACAAAGAGGGAAGGAACAAGATAAAGAAGAACATAGTAAGAGAGGAAAAAATGAGGAACAAGCAAAATGAGAGAGGGATAGAGAAATTGAGGACACAATCTGTGCGTCTAAAAAGTCAGGATGTACAGTAAATCAGAGTACGTCCTCGTTCTGCTTGACTATGTGCGCCTTTTGTCTTTGCATTATTATTTTTGCTTCTGTATATAGTCTGTAGACTCCGTAGTGCTCATACATTACCATAGTCTGATGATGAAACTAATTAAGTCAGCTGTACAAGTGATTTCCTAGCGTTGGGCAATGTGTGTTCTAGCCTAGTCTCAAATTGCACACCCACGACCACCCATAATTCATTCACTGACCGTCTGATGCATATTGCACACAAAACTAGCAAGAGCCGGCCTGAATTACCAGGTTAAATCTCATTGGCTGGCATTACGCAACCTCCAAAAGTAATAGCACGCAGGTGTTTTAATCATTCTGTCTGGAAACAAAGTCATAATTGATCATGATTGATTCTTATGACATTTTGTCAAAGATCTGCCTATATGAGACTACTTCCAGCCTAGCTTTGAGTGTTGACTAGCATCACAATGAAACCCATTCATCTTTATGGCTTCTACTTGGTGTGCTAATCCAATGAAATCAAGGGAAATTGCTAGTCAGCAAAAATCCTAGGTTGATTTATTCTCGATTTCGTCTGCACATATAATAGTTTCAATAAAAAAAAAAAAAAAAAAAAAAAACTTTCAGAGATATCCTTTTCCAATTAGCCTACCTATAAACAAGTCTCGCTTTCAGCAAAAAAGAATGAGAGCGAGAGTCTGGTGTCTAATTTAATTTATCCTCCCCGGGAGAAGGGAAGCACAGTGATTTAGACTGTAAGTGTGGTAAAAAGTGCACAAAGGCCTTTCATTTGTCTTCATCACCCCATTTCCTTTGCCCGTAATCATTCATTGCTCTTTTTTCTTGCCTGATTCGCACCAGCAGTGTTGTCAAGTAGGATAGTATTTTTAGGATAGTGACTCTTTACTAACGCTAGCCAAGGATAATAGAGTTAACTAAAACTAAAACCAGGGAGGAAAAAAATTAGTTACTTGAAAATATACGTTATCTGAAATAATATCTTTATACACTACCAGTCAAAAGTTTTTGAACAGTAAGATTTTTAATGTTTTTTAAATAAGTTTCTTCTGCTTAACAAGCCTGCATTTATTTGGTCTAAAGTACAGCAAAAGCAGTAATATTGTGAAATATTTTTTACTATTTAAAATAACTGTTTTCTATTTGAATATTTTTTTAAATGTAATTTATTCCTGTGATTAATGCTGAATTTTCATGAAGAAATGATTCTTGAATGAATATTTAGCAAGGATGCTTTAAATTGATTAAAAGTGATGATAAAGACATTTATAATGGTATAAAATATTTCTATTTCATATAAATGCTGTTCTTCTGAACTTTCTATTCATTAAAGAAACCTGACAAACTTCTACTCAGCTGTCAACCTAATAATTTTTGAGCAGCAAATCAGAATATTAGATTGATCCATGCGACTGGAGTAATGATGCTAAAAATTCAGCTTTGAAATCACAGGAATAAATTACATTTTAAAATATATTCAAAATGAAACATTTATTGTAAATAGTAAAAATATTTAAAAATTTTTACTTTTTCTGTACTTTGGATTAAATAAATGCAACCTCGATGAGCAGAAGAGACTTCTTTAAAAAACATTTTTAAATCTTACTGTTCAAAAACTTTTGACTGGTAGTGTATATCTATATCTAAGTAACTTTTCACTAAGTTGTCTATTTCTCAACATTTTTTTTTATTATCATTTAATGTAATTTGATAAACTAAAATAACAAAAATGGAAAATGTATAACTGTGTAGACATTTTAAATGTCCAATCAAACAACAAAATTACTAAAAATGACTAAAGCGTTAAAATCGAGCCAATGTGTATTTGTTTTTTACAGTGTAGAAAATGCTTTAAAATCACTTACATAACACCTAGCATCATGATGGCAAGTTTTGCATATGTAGCACTATAAATTGCATTCATTTTGTTGCACTGGAAATTAGATTGGTAGAGAGGCAAATCCCCTAGCAGTGCTCAATGTTTGGGGCCATCAAATATGTTTTGTTTGTGAATGTCAAACAGGAGTGTTTATGCACAGTTGTTATTTCCCTTTGGAATTAAAAATGTCACAGAACATGATATTACTGTAAGTCAGCACACATTTTAATTCTGAATGAGTGGTGTGGGTGAGCAATACATAGTCACGCAATGTGCAATGTGTTTTGACTCCGGGTAACTGGATTTGAAGTTGATCTGTAACCTCTTTTATTCTTTCTGTTTCTCTCAAGGGCAGGGTGGGCCATGCCATTCGGCTGTTTAAAACCTGGCGAGAAGAAGGACTACAACAGTCCAACGGAAATCACAGACAAATATGATCTGGGCCAGATTGTTAAATCGTAAGTAAAATGTGTTTTTGTGCAATCTAAGCTGCAGTTGTTGCAGTCAGCCAGCAATTATCACGAAATATATTCAGACATGCTCTTGTATCATCCCAGAGGGGTTTATTTTGTGATGGTAATCGACTGACTGTGCATTATCCCTCTAATTATACTGCTACTTAACAAATAAATAAATAAATGGATATAAAATATTGTTTCAAGTTGATTTGATTATGTGAGTTTATGGAGACAAGAAATTAGTACAGTGTAGGAAAGTTATAGAAAATGTTTTACCGAATGATGTGATTGACCAATTAGAGTATAGATTTCCAACTGTGTATTACTTCATACAGTAATTTGCAGAAAGTTAATTTTATTTCATTCGTTCATTTTTGTTCATTACTGTTCTAATTGAAAAAGTTAAGTTCTAATGTAATTAGTGTAATCAAATAATTTTCTTCTCAAGGGAGGAGTTCTGCGAGATCTTCAGGGCAAAGGATAAGAACACACTCAAAATGTACACCTGCAAAAAGTTTCTGAAGAAAGATGGAAGAAAAGTGCGGAAGGCTGCCAAAAACGAGATTCTCATCCTCAAGATGTGAGTTACAAAACTCTTTACAATCTTTTTGTACAAAGGGCTGTCCTCAGGTCTTCTCTTTTGATTTCATTTGGTTTAAGGAGAACCATGTTTATTAATCATAATTTTCATTTATAGTAGGGCTGTCTTTGGATTAACATTTTTTATCTAATTACATAATTTTTCCGATTAATTAATTGAATTAATCGCAAAATAAGTTGAAAATACCCACAAAAGATTATTTAAAGCTATTTTTGTGTTAAATGAGAAAGTATCAAGCAGACATTACAGATTTGTAGCTTTAGAAAGAAATATTTAATTTGAATCAACATGGAATTTATTACACAAACATTTAGGCTGCAACAACCTAACATAACTATGGGACATAAATAAAGATCATTTAAGAAAAATCTCAGTATTTTTTGTTCATACCATGATGTCATTGGTAACTAAAACAGCTTATTTACCAAGTCTTCAAAATACCTTCTTTCATGTTCCACAAAAGAATGAAATGATACTTTAAATAAGAAACTAAATCTGCCAGCAGGGGGTGGTAAATGTCTTTATGAGTCATTCATTCATTTGATTCATTCAAACGGCTGATTCATTCAGGAATTAAGTGAATGCTTCTCTTTTTAAATGGGCCTTTAAATCATTGGTTCATACAATTCGTCCAAAACATGGATCCATTCAGAAACTAAACACCGCTGTGTTGCTCGGAGACGTGAAGTTGAGATTTTGCGAAATTGAGATTTAGACATCATCTGAAAGCTGAATAAATAAGCTTTCCATTGATGTATGTTTTGTATAGGACAATGTATGGTTGAGATACAACTATTTGAAATCCTGGAATCTGAACGTTCTTAAAAGTGTATATTACTAATCAAAAATTAAGTTTTCATATATTTACAGAAGGCATTTTACAAAATATCTTCATGGAACATGATCTTTACTTAATTTCCTAATGATTTTTGCCATAAAAGAAAAATCTATGATTTTGACCCATTCAATGGATTTTTGGCTATTGCTACAAATATACCCCAGTGACTTAAGACTGGTTTTGTGGTCCAGGGTCACATATATATGTGTGTGTGTGTATGTATATATAAATATAAAATATACAACTATGAGACAAAACATTCAGGGGCATTTTCTGCACCAATATCTTGAATTTTAGGGCAGAGCTGCATTTGTGGAGTTGTTGCCCCGCATCATATTTTTCATCAGTCAACTATATGAAATCTAAGATGACGTACAGATCTGGAGGCGGGGCCAGCGCGTTAAAATATTTGAATCACCTTGTAATTGTAATTCTTAATGCATTAGACAAATTTTGATATATGCAGTTTATTAATAATTTATTGTGACTGCATAAGGTCTGAAATATGTGGGTGCAAACTTGTAGCTTCTGTACATTATTTTGATTTGAATAATTGCACAGAGATTGAGATTTTGTAATAGTATTGGACATACTCTGTTTCAGAAAACCCATATAATATAGCAATTTGTTTATTTTTTCAAAATTAGTAGAAAGTGAAAACTACACAGTCTATTTGTGGAGCCGTGCATAGCCTTTGTTCATTATCTGGATTTTCAGTCTTTTCAGAAGAGGGGAAAGAGTACATAAAGCACCTAATGATGCAAGACATTTTGTTAAATAAACCAAACATGTCAAAGCCTTAAGATATTAGATATGAGTGCTTTGCACAGCGTATGATTATATTGCATCTAAAAGGCTGATCTAACGTGAGCGGAGCCATCAGATTCACTGATGTCACTTTGATCCTGCAGTGCTGCGTTTGTGTCCCGCTCACAAATCACAACAGCTCATAAATAACACATAAAAGAAATGTCACTTTTAGAATGAACAGTTTTTTATGGGTTCACCTTTAGTTCCCCTCTCTGTTGCTGGCGTAAATGCACATTGCTGTCTTCAAAGCATCATCAGAGTATTAATTTCTTAATTTAAAAGTTGGCTGACATAACCACCTTTACAAAATTCTGAAACAC
Source organism: Cirrhinus mrigala (assembly GCA_036247105.1). Lineage (NCBI taxonomy): Eukaryota > Metazoa > Chordata > Actinopteri > Cypriniformes > Cyprinidae > Cirrhinus > Cirrhinus mrigala. The sequence goes on along the minus strand of CM070017.1, from coordinate 7,366,445 downwards.
TTCTTTATAGTGTCAGTGTTACATAATGAATCAAATTATATGTGCTGGAATTTAAATTTTACGAAAAGTTTCCTGCAAACTTCCATTTACATCTGTTTTTCAGTTCATCTCAATTTATTTAAATGGGCTTTTTCATAATGCATATTATTGAAAAGTTATTTTAAAATAAGAACAATCTGTTACAAACAGTGGCAAGAAAAAAACACCATTAGATTTAAAAGATGAAGAAGAAACCATGAAAGGAACCAAGACTAATCTGGGGAAGCGTCATCCTCAGGCTGGCATCTATTTGAAAACAATTATATAAATCATACATACATAAATGCTGATTTGAACAGATGTGATTCAGCTACAGAGCATTAATCATAACACTGACATTTGTTGTTTAATTAAATATGATTATAGCAGATATAGGAATCCATGAATTATGCAAATATATGGATTCAGGCGTGTATGAGTGGTGTTGGATGACTCTGCGGTGGCAGATGGGGCACAAGTGTGGGGTTGATGGCCGGCCGGGATAAATCTGGGCACAAAGCTACATGTGTATCAACCTCCTGGGTGCCACAAACTGTCTCCTAACTGATTGTCCATCTTTTCTTCCCAGGGTGAAACACCCCAACATCCTCCAGCTGGTCGATGTCTACGAGACCCGGAAAGAGTACTACCTTTTCCTCGAGCTGTAAGTCCTGAAATCAGTTTGAGGATTTTTTTTGATCTGTACATGAAAATTGCAATGAATTCAGTGCTTAGTACCAATATCAGTGAAATTTCTCAGCTACCCAGAAAAAAAATCTAATTTCAGCATACTTTTACTCAATGTTTAAAAAAGTTAAATGTTAATGCAAATTAAGTTTAAAGCCTTCAAGTATTTTAAAATTAAATAATCACTGCCTTAAAAAAGACTATCAAAATAACAAATGAGAAGCATAACAAAGAGTGTTTGAAGTTTTTCAGTATGTAAATGTAAAGGAATTATTAACCTTGTAAAGTCTGACATGAAATAATAGTAGAGCCCTGTGAAATTGGTTTTATTTTGTTTTTCCAAAAGTAATTTTTTAATGGCTAAATAAAGAATTTAGTAATAAAAAAGCATGTCTAATTAATTGAAATGTATGCAATTTAACAACCTTTTATTAAAATTTTAACAAATTTAATTTAAGGTCATATGAAATACATCTTTTTCTAAAATTCAAATTTATATTTACCAGATTCGATTTTAAAGTTTTAATTAGTTTTAAACAATTAAAAAGCAAGTCAAATTTTTTGAATTCATAAAAACTACTTAATTTATTATTTTTGTTTTTACTTTTTTTTTTTTTTCTGTGTTGTGTACTTTAATGTTTCTGTTGAAGGCATAAAACATTTGTTTTAAATGAAAATTAAACAATTAAACATTATATTATTAATATTATTATTACGTTATGACATACATTCTATTGTACAATAGTAATACATTTCTGCCATTTCTTCAAATTAAACCAAACTTTTTTTGGAGGGATTGCTGTGAAGACCTTTGAGTTTCACGGTTTCTGTATTGTGGAAATTATAGGGTCCTTTAATAGCCAGAAAAAAAGTTTTTGAAATGGTTTGAACCTTTAGATGAAATATAAAAAAATTCAAAACAAAAAGTTAGCATATGTGACCCTGGACCACAAAACCAACAAGGGTCAATCATCTGAAATAATTATTGAATAATAATTATTAAGCTTTCCATTGATCTATTGTTTGTTAGGATGGTACAATATATGATTTCAAGATACAACTATTTAAAAATCTGGAATCTGAGGGTGCAAAAAAAATCTAAATATTGAGAAAATTGCTTTTAAAGTTGTCCAAATGATGTTCTTAGCAATGCATATTAATCAGAAATTAAGTTTTGATATATTTACAGTAGAAAATGTACAAAATATCTTCATGGAACATTATCTTTACTTAATATCCTAATGATTTTTGGCATAAAAAAACCCTATAATTTTGACCCATACAGTGTATTGTTGGCTATTGCTACAAATATACCTGTGCTACTTACTACTGGTTTTGTGGTCCAGGGTCACATATGTACTTTTGTATTGGGTGTCATGTTTGATACATCAAGGTTTTTTGTATGCTCTCATATTCTGTAGTATAATACAGTGAGACTATGGAGCTGATACTCAGCAGTTGCTGATATTATATGACCAAAAAGTAAGATAAAATACTTAATCTTTACAACAGTTTAGCAGACTACTTGCATAAAATGCATGTAAATATCAACTGTCACTCTATATCTCCCGATAATATGTCTTGGTAATGTGTAATCATTTTAAACAAGCATTTGAAGGCAGCCGCCTGTCTCTCACGTACCGAATACAAAGGGCAAAATATTGACATAAAAACTGCAGAAAACTAATTCCTCTGGCATAGGTTGTTTGGCGACAAAGGTTCCCTTCTCTTCATGTTGATACTGACTTCAAGAGGCTAAAGCCACAGCTGCTGTTTCCTGAGACATAACAGAAATAAACCCTGCGCTCAGACTGTCCTAGCACGATTATACCGCCTCGTCCTTGTCACATTCCTACCTGTCTGTTTGGATTTGCATTCATAATTTTAATGCCTCGTCCCTGCTGTACGCTGTATGTGTGGCTTGGACTGGATGATGTGCGTATGCTACACCTGCATGATCAAGTAAAGCTTTTGAAGGGGCCAAAGCAGGGTGTGAATAATTCATAATTGTACAAAAAAGCAGCTCAGCATGTTGTGTGTTTTCTTGCAGAGCCACAGGTCGGGAGGTGTTCGACTGGATTCTGGATCAAGGCTATTATTCTGAAAGGGACACCAGCAATGTTATCAGACAGGTGATGGAGGCAGTTGCTTACCTGCACAGCCTGAAGATCGTTCACAGGAACCTAAAGGTACACCGCACAGCGCCCTCTGGTGGCCATCCAGTTCATAATTAATTAACCCCATTACCTAGTGGACTACAACACACAATTCGGTTTCGGTTTTTCAAATCTTTAATCCACTGTTGTCAATGTTTATTATTGTCATGTAACAATGTAAAAAATGATTATTTTAAGTTGTCAGTGTTCTACATGTTACATGTACTTACTAGTATAATAACAATTAATTATGCATAATTACATGCAAGTTACCCTAAACCAAACTCTAATCCTAACCCTAATCATATAGGATGTACATGTAGTTAATTAATATTACTCAGTACTTAAATGTATAATTACACTGTAACAAGGACATCTTAAAATAATGTGCTCAGTAGGTGGTACCAATTCCAGTGAAATTTCACAATTTTTAACATTACGGCAACAACTAATTTGCTTTTCAGATAATTATTTTAAATACTTAACTATTTAAAAAGTTAAAATTAAACCAAATGAACTTTTTTATTTTATTTTAAATTATTTTAATTATGTATTTTTTACAGATTTTTAAATCCTTGTGTAGTTGTGCTGTGTATGTTTTATACATTCGCTAATAATGTATATCATTCTTTTTCAGTAAATAGCGTTCCTAAATTTTGCTCTACAATGTTACTTGGTTTATATCAGTGTATGACAAACGTCTGTTTTGAGAAAAGGAATTTCATGAAGCATCATGGCATCTTGTCATTCTCATTCTCTCTAGCTTGAGAATCTGGTGTACTACAACCGACTGAAACATTCGAAAATAGTCATCAGTGATTTCCATCTGGCAAAACTGGAGAATGGACTCATCAAGGAGCCCTGTGGAACCCCAGAGTATCTGGGTAAGAAGCTCTTCAAAACAAGCTCTTTAAACGCTGATTGGGGAGATGCAACAGATGGTTTGTGTTGAGGAACAACAAGATTACAGCAAAAGCAAACAGAATTCTCTTGCAAGATTTCTGTTTACATGGGCATGCATTTGTTAAAATTAGAATAGCAAACTGTGGAAATCAGAGTGTTTATGTTTCCATAAAAGATTTGTCCTTGTCCATTTTTTTTTTAACCAGCCCCAGAGGTTGTTGGGAGACAGAGATATGGCCGACCTGTGGACTGCTGGGCCCTTGGTGTGATCATGTACATACTGTGAGTGTATTCTCCTATATACCTAAACCAGGATCTCATAGTACCTGTATTTACAGACACCATTTAAAGGATTAGTTCCTGATAATTTACTTTACCCCCATGTCATCCAAGAGGTTCATGTCTTTCTTCAGTCAAAAAGAAAGTAAGGTTTTTGAGGGAAAACATTCTGGGATTTTTCTCCATATAGTGGACTACATTAGTGGCCAATGGTTTAAAGGTCCAAATTACCATTTCAGTGCAGCTTCAAAGGACTCTACACAATCCCAGCTGAGGTATATTGGTCTTACCTACCAAATGATCAGTCATTTTCTTAAAAAAAAAAATACAATTTATATACTTTAACCACAAATGCTCATCTTCACACATTATGTAATCAGTTGTGTTGGAAAACTCACAAGTTGGTTAGTTCTTTATCTGTGTACTTTGGTCATTTTCTCCTCCAACTTTAAAATTGTACAACATTATTGTTGTTCATGTCTTTCTTTCTTCAGTTAAAAAAAAAGGAATGAAGGTTTTTGAGCAAAACATTTTTCTCCATATAGTGGACTTCAATGGGAGCCAATGGGTTGAAGGTTCAAATTGCAGTTTTAGTACAGCTTCAAAGGGCTCTACACGATCACAGTCGAGGAATAATGGTTTTATTTAGTGAAACGACCAGTCATTTAAATTATATACTTAACAACCACTAATGCTTATCTTGCACTAGCCTGATGCATTACTTATTCACATTGGAAAGGTCGCATGTGACGTAGGCGGAAGTACTGACCCAGTGTTTACAAAGCGCACGTGCAAAGAAAGTCAAACAGCCTTTAGCAGGAAAAAAAAAAAAAAAAAAAGGTCAAACAAAGACGATGGGCGGTTTTGAAGTTAAAGGAGAAAATGAGAGTTTTTCGCCCTACCCTACCTTTTTGAACTGAAATACACAGACGAAGAACAAACCATGTATGACCTTTCCAACGTGATCACGTAATGAGTTGAGCTTGTGCGAGATGAACAAGCCTTATTTCTCAGTTGGAATAATGTTTGAAGCTATTGGCTCCCATTGAAGTCCACTGTATGGAGAATCTTGGATGACATGGGGGTGAGTATATCAGGAAATTTTTATTCTGAAATTGAACCAATTCTTTAACTAGTCTTCACAACCAGACTTTTGATTATCAGTGTGGTCCACATTGTACCTTATTCTGGCCAAAAAACACCCACTCTGACCAGAATGTACTGTCTGAGGAGTAAATGAGAAACCGACGATACCCTATTCCATAAACCAGAATCATCTAATTCCCACAGTGTTTCTGCAGTCTCCACAAAATCTGTACAATGATAAAAATGCCAATATTATGCTAATTCTATGTGCAAAATGCATGTCAGCGAGCTGTGTGGGCATGAGAGTACCATTACCCAGACCCTTCTCACAGTTTGTATTGATCTCCCTCATCTCATGCACAGGCTCTCCGGAAATCCTCCATTCTATGATGAAACAGATGATGATGACTATGAAAACCATGACAAGAACCTCTTCCGGAAGATTCTTGCTGGAGACTACGAGTTTGACTCACCATACTGGGATGAAATTTCAGATTCTGGTACTTTTACTAAAGGATACTGAAAAAAAAAAAAAAAAAAAAACCTCACAAACTTGTCTTACGTAAACCTTGATTTTAAAGACGTGACAGTTTAGTTGTGGTTACTAAGTTCTCCCATTTTGTCAATCCACAGCTAAAAACTTAGTGTCACGTCTTATGGAAGTGGACCAGGATCAGAGATTGACTGCACAAGAAGCCATCAACCATGAATGGTACTTATAGTATCAATATACTTGACAATTACTTAATGTATGTAACCCTGGACCAAAAAATCAGTCATAAGGGTCCATTTTTTTACATTTAAATGCATATTACTAATCAAAAATTAAGTTTTGATATATTTATGGTAGGAATTTTACAAAATATTTTGGATTGATATCCTAATGATTTTTGGCATAAAAGAAAAATCGATAATTTTGACCCATACAATGTATTTTTGGCTATTGCTAAAAATATACCTGTGCTACTTATGACTGGTTTTGTGATCCAGGATCACATGCTGACATTTATAACTACTGATTGAAAGTTTTGAGTTTGAAACAATACTGTTAAAAAGTTTGGGGTCAGTAAGATTTTATTATTATTTTTCAAAGTCAAAACTTTCGAACGGTAGTGTAAAACCATACGATTTCCAGACCATTTTAAATGTGCTTTCTTGTATTGTTAAAGGATATCTGGAAATGCTGCTTCAGACAAGAACATCAAGGAAAATGTGTGTGCACAAATTGAGAAGAACTTTGCCAAAGCTAAGTGGAAGGTAATTTAACGATAAAGTTCGTTCTTAACGTTTTCGTGTTGAAGGATTAGTTTACTTCCAGAATAAAAAGTTCCTGATCATTTACTCACCCCCATGTCATCCAAGATGACCATGTCTTTCTTTCTTTAGTCGAAAAGAAATTAAGGTTTTTGAGGAAAACATACCAGGATTTTTTGGCCAACAGGTTGAAAGTCCAAACTGCAGTTTCAGTGCAGATTCAAAGGGCTCTACATGATCCAAGCTAAGGAACAATGGTTTATCTAGCAAAATGATCATTCTTTTTTTTTTTTTTTAAATTACATACTTTTTAACCACAAATGCTCGTCTTGCACTAGCACTTCAAAATCATTCAACATCATTCTTTTACCTTTTCTTGTAAAGTATGCTTGACTTTCTTTTCGTGTTCGCTTTGTAAACACCGCATCTGCACTTCCGCCTACGTCACGCATGTCTGATTACGTAATGTGTGAAGTCAAGATGCAAGATGCAAAATTTGTGGTTAGAAAGCATATAAATTTGTAATTATTTTTAGAAAATTACCTATCGTTTCGCTAGATAGGACCCTTATTCTGCACTTGGGATTGTGTAGACTCCTTTGAAGCACTGTAACGGCAATTTGACCCTCAACCTGTTGGTTCCCATTGAAGTTCACTAAATGGAGAAAAATCCTAGAATATTTACCTCAAAAACCTTAATTTCTTGAGTAAATTAATAGGACATTTATATTCTGGAAGTAAACTAAATTGAGATTGTCCAAATTAAATGGATTATCACCTACTTGTAGAAAGCCGTACGGGTCACGACCATGATGAAGCGTCTCAGGGCGCCAGAGCATCAGACAGCAGCACCGGCAGCAGGAGCAGCAGCCGCACCAGGTGCACCCAACCCTGCAGCCGGGGCTCAGGAAAACCCTCAAACAACATCAGAGGCCTCCACAGCCCCGTCGAGCACTGCTGAAAGCATCTCGATGAGCACAGAAGCCCCTGCCGCGGAAGCTCCCAGTGCTGAAATAGTGGCCGCTGCCGTCCAGCCACCAGCTGAGCCTGTTCTCCACGCCCCAGCTCCCGAACAGCGATGCAACGGAGAGGCTTTAGCTCCCCTGCCATCAGACACAGGGGAGGAACAGAGCGGTTAATCTCGCTACCTCTCTCCCACCTGCGTTTAGATCCCGCACACCTGTAAATAAGCAGCAAGCATGCTAATACTGATCCCGCAGCACATAGCATTAATCTCAACACGCTCTATCATGAGCCGACTTTTAAAACATTTCCCAGCAAGCATCTGTTTTCTATCGAATCACAAGCTGTGTGACGTGTATCGAAGGCTCTGGCTACTTTAACCTTGCGTAAAAGAAGAAAAAAGCTGTTTTCTGCTTACATTAAGCCAAGATTGGAAACTTTAGCATTGATCTGCATACATGTTTTAGGATAGATTATCAAAGCAGGCCTCATTTTATAGTTACTTTTTTTTTTTATTTAATGCATTGCAGTTATTTGACGTCTGTCTTGAGCAGGTAGTCAGAGGAGCACAGATACACAGCTTCATGTGCAATGTAAAGTTTCTGTAAATAGCTTCTTAACCTCTGTAGATTAGACGTAGCCAAGAACAGCATGCTTTTTCAAATCTGCTGTTTATGACACTCATCTCTGGGTAACTGACACATTCAGCTTCAGCTTTACATAGACATTTCAGGTCTTGATCGAACACACTCACAAAATGTTGCCATCAGTTTAAAGGGATTTGTATGAAAAATACTTCAGCAGCAACTAAGGCGACTAAATTCATCTTGTAATTGCATTTTAAAGATTGAGACATGTGGCCCAATAAATGGAGCAGAGTAGGTAAACATAAGAAATACCTCAAATCTGCTTGGTAGCTAGCCACATGAACAGTGGAAAATGTGATCTGTAATGTATTATATACTCATTTGCATACATTGTACATGTTTTGAGTAATACACCTCTTCATCTTAAAAGTACATAGCCATGCACAGTGAAGTTTATTTTCAACAGAATTTCATCTGAAGCATAGATGTACATAAGTTACAGTGATACAGCCATTTTATGCCTACTACTTCTTTTGTTTGGTTGAATATTTACTCTATATTATTTTTTTTCCATTGTACCTCCCTCTACTAATCTATAATGCAATTATAATGCAGAATATATTCTGAGATGTGTAATTTATTAGACTCAAAATTAAGAAGAACAAATTATACATTTACTTTTTGTTTTTTAATAATTAACCCTCACCTTTTTTGAATTGCAAATATGTAACAGGGCTCAGATATTTACTTATCCCTGTTAAGTCATTTTTATTTATATAGCTCATTATACAGTACAGATTGTTATAAAAATTAAAAAGTCTATTAAATTGCTATTAAAAACAAATTTTTACACACATACATATACATGTACATATATATATAAAATATATTATTTTTTTTTCCTCTTCTCATTGACTAACCCATAAGTGCTGCAGGAATGAAATAGTATTTTTGCACTTCTGGTTTTACCTGAATTTAGTGGGGTTTTTTTTTTAATGGATTTTGGTTAAATGCCTGAAATAAGATCTAATATTTTAAGTAGTGCTGTCAAAATTAGCGCGTTAATGTAGGCGATTCATTTTTCCAGTTTAACGACAGCTCTTAATAGTAGTAGCAGCCAAATAACTGATAACCCAGCTGCTGTGTTCTCTATAAATCAATGAACAAAAAAAGAGGAAATTAATAACTTTTGTAGCTTTAAGGATTCATCTATATTTAATTTAGCATTTAGTGTTTGACAACTTTATTCAATTTCTGTATATTTCCTACTTGCTGAAGAGCACAGGTAAATAATGGGTTTATGTGATTAAGTTAACTTAAATTAGAAGTTGTCATTTTTTTAAGTCTAATAAATGTTCAAATTTATAGCTCTCAGTTATACTGTAATGTTGAATGGTTCAGTGGTTAAATATTAGAATTTTTTTTTTTTTTATTAATTTATGAAAGTAATATTGGTATAAGTGATGCCTTCAGTGCTAAAAAAAAATATGTAAAAAATATTTAAAATATTTAAAAATATACTGTTTGTTTCTGCATTATTTTGAGGATTGAATGTGAAATTATTACAATATAAAAGTATATTTAAAAACTTTTTTGTAAGGTGGGATTAATCGCGATTAATTGCAATTAATTTCAGAAAAAAATGTGATTAATTTTTTTTAAATCGATTGACTGCACTAATTTTAGGATATTATTTAACTACAATAATAATTCTTAATTGCTAAATAGAACGTTAAACATCAAAACTAAAGTTGTGTTAATTTGCGATTATCTTGAACAAAATGAGTAATACTCGTACACGTACTGATCGCAGAGCTCATATGCTGCAATAACCAAAAACCAATAGGCTGTTTGTCAGGGGGAACCTGGGTGATGCTTATAAAAATACTTTATCCCTGCAGCACTCTATATTGGGTAGATATATTCTTGCCTAAAGCAAATAGTCTTAAACACTAATGATCCTAATTGAGTCTAACCCTATTAACCAAACCCTAACGACTTAACATTTTAGCAGACAGCTTTACTTATTTTATAGAAATGTCTGCTTTCAGCAACAGACACCTCATCTTTCACAGTTTTATACAGCTCTTTCTCATTAAACATTCACGCTTCACTAGTGTGTGGTGTTTACCGTCTGTTACTCATAATAGCAGCACTGATTAATTTTTAAGTTGATGTGTTCTACAGTAAATTTAAAACTCATTTTGTGCTGTCATGATTTTTACATGAACAGGTTGATGTTTTCAGTATACGAACGTAGAGTTCGATTTTAGCACAGAGAAATGGCAGGTGATGTAGAGCTTAACGAAAGCTAAACGAAACGGTCGACCTCTTAATATGAGCAATAGTCTACAACTGCGATACTGTGATGCTATTCTTAATGTCAGTGTCCATTGGCGTGTCCTCCGTTAAAGTTGACAATAGTGACGTCATACGGGAAGGGTGAGAAACTTAAACAGGACAGATGAAGCCAGTGCACCTATTGTACCACTATTGTCAAGCCTGTCGCACAGGTGAACAAAAACAGTGACGAAAGTTTCCCCTCCAGTGGCCAACGATTTGTAATTGTTGTGCAGTGCGACATGCTGTAATTTTCCAAACATCACAGGAGTCAGTGGAGGTTTGACTGAAGACGGCCTTGATATGCAATTATGCTGTCAGTGGTCTATTGATTTGAAGATGATGCACAGCATGGGTTGTCACAGGTTTCTACTCAAGTCAGCTTTGATATACTTTAGATCTCACACGTGTCATTGTCATTTTGTATCTTTCACTTCTCTTTGATCTTATAAAGTATTTCCTTTTTGAAATCTGTCCCATACCTTTATTTGTTCTATCTACGCTGAGATTTTGAGATGTTATTTGTTTTTTTTGTTTTTTTTGTCTTTGATTTCGTATAAAATACTTAAAGCTTAAATGGTTAAGACTTAAAATAAAGAGTGATAAGTAATGTTTCATGTAGGTCTGGAGAAAAAAAAAAAAAAACTTTTATAACATTCATGTATACTGAAACCGCAACTAGATACTGTGTTATACAAACTCAAAGCAATTTTTTTTTTTAAATAGTGCTTCACTATTGCCTTTGGTGTTCGATGTCTGTTGATTTCCTCATTTTCTCTGATGTTCTTCTCAGTGTGGTTGACTGTGAACCTGTGAATACACTGAGGACTGGCCTCTCTCCACTTTAACCTCTGTATTCTTCAACTGACTTTCATGCTTTCAAAATAAACATCCTGAATGATCACAAATGAGTCATACTTCTTGTATATGCTCCAAGGACCCAACGAATGCTTTTATTTTAAGAACGTGAGACCTTTAGAATTAAATATTTAGTCAAAAATCGGAAAGAAGACCATCCATTTCTTACTTTAAAATGTAGACAGACTAACAGCCTTGGAATAGTATCTGCAGATTGCTCAAATGCACAGGGCTCTTAAGTGTGATTATTTGGCATAGATGTTGTATCAGTCTCATCCTTACCTGAAGTGTTCAGGCTTTGTTGACACCATTCTTCTCAATGTCTATTCAAACGTGTCCAATGGTACCTGCCATATATGAGGAGGGGGGGAGGGGATGGAAATGGGAAGTTAAAGTGAGTGGCAAAATATTAATTCCACATATTATAGCCACCAGTGCCAACTGGTGCAAGTCTGGGCCTTCAAAAAATAAATAAATAAATAAAAATTAGACATACATATACACACTACCATTCAAAATCTTGGGATCAGAAAGATTTTTAATGTATTTTTTTTTTCTTTTAAAGTCATCAAAGTTTCATTCAGAAAATAAATAAATAAATACAGACTACCCATAAATTCAAGGGGGAAAAAAATGAAATATTGCAATTTTAAATAATGGTTTACTATTTTAATATTTTTTTTAATATAATTTATTCCTATGAGGCAAATCTGAATTTTCAGCATCATTACTCCAGTGTCACATGAACCTTCAGAAATCATTCTAATATGCTGATTTATTATCAATATTGGAAACCGTTTGTGCTGCTTAATATTCTTTTGGAACCGAAAAGAACAGCATTTATTTAAGAGATATTTTCTAACAATATAAGTCTTTACTATCATTTTTTATCCATTCAACACATCCTTGCTGAATAAAAGTATTAATTTCTTAAAATAAAAAAAGACTGATCCCAAACCTTTAAACACTGATTATAAATCAGCATATTAGAATGATTACTGAAGGTTCTTGTGACACTGAAGGCTGGAGTAATGATGCTTAAGATTAATCTTGGCTTCACATAAATTATATTTTAAAATTATATTAAAATACAAAACTTATTTTAAATATCAATAATATTTCACACAATTAGGTTTTTTTCTATATTTAATTTTTTATTTTTTTTTTTGCTTTTGGCTTTCATGCATTTTAAAAATAATCAATCACTTAATTAATTAAAATTAAATAATAATAAATAAATTATTAAAGAATACATTAATAATTAAAAAAAAATACATAAAAATGAGGGGGGGGTGTATATCTCAGTTTGCAATTGTGTAAAACAAAAATAAATAATAATAATAATAATAATAATAAAAGCATAATAATAAAAACGAAATAATAAACTTTTTGACATTATTCAGAAGATGGAGACAATGAACAGAACACAAACAAACAAAAATACATAAAATACATATGCAAATAAAAGAGTGAAAGTTTGCCACTGCTAAGGCCAAAATAACTGTTAAATACATATGCATGTTCAGTGCCTTGAGAGTATTGGCCAAACAAAAAAAGTTTGAAAGTAACAGACACAAATTTAAGTTGCCATTCATTACCCACTTCACAATCCCTCAGTCCCCATTCACATTTGTAAATGAGTTTTGGATGAATTATTCCCTTTGCTTTTACTCTAAAACTGAAGAAAACACACACTTAAAAAAATAAAAAATAAAAAAATAAAAATAATATATATATATATATATATATATATATATATATATATATATATATATATATATATATATATATATATATATATAATTGAACCCTACAATAGCAGTGGCCTGCTATTTTGCAGTGCTTAGACACTTAGTAAAGCTTGCCCTCTGCTGGTTCACATCATTTAGTACACATTTGATCTGGAAAGAAAGAAAAGCCAATTTTCTTTTCTGCCCAATGCATCACTTAACCGCAAATGACATTACATGGAGGTCTGAGGATGAATCCACATTTATCATCAGCATCTAAACCACTTTAAAGAATGTTTATAATGACATCAGAGTCTGTGCTGGCCTACTAACGGCCTGTCCAGACCACAAAACTTCACGAATGTGACATCCTGTATACAATTCACCCTACATTCGCAATCTTTCCCTTTCATCTAGTGACTTTTCTCAAAAATCTAAGACTCAGCTATAATGGCATTGCCGGTAATCTCTTCCTGATAACAGTCCCTGATCTTACACCCTGATAATACCAGCAAACGTCTATCCTGAAGTCCTTCAAGAGTGATCAAGTTACTTAAAATGTGTTATTCATTTCTTTCCAGAGTGCTACACTTCTAAAAACATCTGCTTGGGCAAAACATAATCGATAAAAGTTATTCTGAAGCTTTCATGTCATGCTGATAAAGAGGTTTTGAAACAGTGAACAAAAGACTTTGTAAGTATGAATAGAGGCCTTTCCATAATAATGACAGCCTATGATGGCATGTTGAAAGGATGGCACCCCTTCCCCCTCTGAGATGGGTCGGGACGATAAGCATGTGGGTTTCTGAGCTCGATGTGTTCAGCTATTCACTCTGATAATCATCCATCACCCCGGTGGGTGAGAACAGCCAGTCACTGCTACGACTGTGCCCACCACTGGCACTGAGACACCAGACACAGGGAATGATGGGAGCTATCAGATAAGACACAGACAGAGGTTTGTCTGTTAAGGAGACACAAGTGGGACAAAAGAGGCTAGTGATGATGAGATCTTATTCTGCCTGAATGAGATGCCCGCCGTACCCAGAGAAGAACAACAACGCACTGACAGGAAGAAGTGCTGGATGTTCTCACTGGGAATGATATTTAGTAACTGCAGGTCACAAGTAACACCACTGAGAAAACTATGTGCTGACAAACACAAAAGACTGTAGCCAGAGCTCAATATATGTGACCCTAGACCACAAAAACAGTCTTAAGTAGCATGGATATATTTGTAGCAATAGGCGAAAATACATTATATGGGTCAAAATGATCGATTTTTCTTTTATGGCAAAAATCATTAATATATTAAGTAAAGATCATGTTCCACGAACATATTTTGTAAATTTCCTACTGTAAATGTATCAAAACGTATTTTTGATTAGTAATATGCATTGCTAAAGACTTCATTTTTAGATTTTTTTTTTTGCACCCTCAAATATCTCGGCCAAGTATTGTCTTATTCTAACAAACCATACATTAATGGAAAGCTTATTATTTATATTATTTATTCAGCTTTCAGATGATGTATGAATCTCAATTTTTTTTTAAAAAATTACCCTTATGACTGGTTTTGTGGTCCAGGGTCATGTATACATTAGTAGTCAATATTTGAAGTGCATCAAAACCTTTCATCAAAGTTGTCCTAAAGCCAAAACAATACCCATTATTAGGACAACTTTTTTGGTACACTTCAAATGTTGCCCACTGTAATTTAGTCAGAGTAGTGTTATATTTAGTTTCTGACAGGAATGAAAACAAGACTGTGAGGGATAGAAGTACAATGCGTTCAATGGATTTTACTGTTTAACAGCATACCAACTGTTTAGCTGACATACATATTATCTTTCTGGAGGAAAAAACACTAGACAAAAAAATTAATAAACCAGTTTTGAGTTGTGAGATGTGAAAATTACCTGAGTTAGATGCAGCCTCGTTTTTACCCGCGTAAAATTCAATATGGCGTCTAACCTGGCTAAGCTAACGCGGGAGAGGGAATTTGAGCTGCAATAATTTGCCATATGACTTCTTTCCTTCCATTTTTACCTTAAAACACACAAACTCTCACACAACCATCTAAAGCCCAAAAGTACTACATAAAAGCATACGTCGAGAAAGATGTGAGTATCTTCCATTTGATAACTTGCGTATGGTCTCGTCGTCTTCTTCTTCCGTTGTATGGAGCGTCGCGATAACGTTAAAGTGCATTATCGCCCCCTGCTGTGTTAAAGGGTACAAGCGTTCGTCAACGATGACCGCTTTTCGTGACGCTTTGAAACCTTTTGTGAATTATGTGATTCGAAACACGTATCAAACTGCCAAGTCACGTAATTTCAGTTAACGAGGCTTCATTAGGTCAGCTGTTTAGAAACGTTTCGAGATTTTAATGGTTTGCCGTTGGGGGACGCTGATCTCTGTAAACCCGTGAATCATGTGTGAGTTCCACCTTCATAGAGAGAGCCCAAGTAATTAACCAGCGTCGATTATTTTTACCTGATCTCGAATCAGTTTAATCAATTTGTGAATATTTTTTAATGAGATGTGTGTAATTAAAAGGATGAGAAGTAGTTACCTGTAGACCTGTAGCCACCTAATTTTTCCATAAGAGTGGATGCGGCCATTTGCAAATTTGATGTGTCTGGCTTCTGGTCTCATCTGCATTCAGCGATTTTAAGTTATACTAAACAGCTGGTTTTGCTGCTTTAAATGGCAAATTGGTGTGTCTAACGATATTATTTTAATGTATAATCTTAATTATTAACACAATGGTTTACAAAACAGCTCTTTTTTGTTGCATTTACACACTTTTGACCAGCAGGCATCACCAGAATGTGGTGTTTCAAGTGCTTCGAAACAATGAATCTTTTTGCGAAGTAGTTGGTTTCAATTGATTCGAAGCTTCGAAAAGATTCGTTTCTCCCATCTATTGAAATCGACTCACCACTCGACAGGGATTCTTTTTCGACTGTGAATCATAAGTGTTATGATTGCAGTGTTAACAAAAACTGTTAAACGTAGATGTAAATGAACACTAGGTGTCACTGACGATATACAAGCTCAAGTTTGTATCCACCTTTTTCTTCAACCCGGAAATAAGCCTGTGTGAGACTTCCGGTTCATTAGCCGCTATAGTGAAATCACGAGTATAACAACATGCAGTAAACAGTAAAACTGTTTGCACTATAAACCAGTTTGCTCATAATTAAGATAATATATTAAAATAATATGGCAAGACACACCAATTTGCAGTATCAGGCAGCAAAACAAGCTGTTTTGTTCAGCTAGAAATGGACAAGGATGAGACTGGAAGGCAAACCCATAAAATTTACAAAGCCCACTTTTACAGAAAGAAAAAGGTAGATAGTACTGTACAATCTGGATCTTGCCAGTTCCTGACCATTACATATATGCTGAACACTTTGTATTTTTGCATTTCAGAGAAAAAGTCATGCAGCTTTGGAACAACCTGAGGGTGAGTAAATGACAACTTTTACAATTTTGCATAAAGCTGCTTGATAAATCTCCATTTCTACAGAAATACCACCATTGTGACAGCATGCAAGAGCTATAATAGTGAAATATTATTCCCACATAGTTTCACTTTTTCAAAAGTACCAGCAAATCCATTCTCAGTCCTGTCAGTCCAGGATTTCTCTCCCCAAAAAAAAAAAAACCTTCACACGAGTCTGTAATTAAAGAATCAACTAATAAAGAAAAAAATTAACAGCTGAGTTACTATAAAATATAGAGCTTTAATTTATTAGTTAGCAACAGCAAGAGGGGAAAGAAAATCATTTACACAATTATCACAGTAACATCACCTGTGCATTTAGTCTCAAACTGATGACGAAATAAAAACACAAACATTTTCTAAAGACACATCTTAAAAATACCAAGAAATTGTACAACCGTTTTCTCTCGATGTAAGACACTGCTTCATACTGCTTTTGGGGCCGTGTGGTGCTTTGCAGGAAAAGTAACAATACCATCCACTGTCGAGGAAACAGACATCGTTTTAAGGTGAATAGTTGCCCTCTGTATAAGCCGTGCAGAGAAAGACCATCAGCCTTCTGTCCAACACTGACCTGACCATAAAAATAGATGAACAGAAAGAACTGCAACGTAGCTATCTTTAATTTCGTAATTACGATACCACTACATAAATCATGCACACAATGAAAAGCCAGCTTCCCAAGACCTCGAGTAGTTTAAAACTGTGATAAAATGCTCTATACAGTGTGAACACATTTTGAAAATGAATGTAGGTTTTGAATGTCTTTTATATTATGTTGTAGCCTTCACCAGTTTATCTAAATTCATATTTAGCCTATGTGCTGAATGTCACAAAGCAGTACCAGATCATATTTTACCCCAGAATTTATATATGTAAATTTATGTGGAATTATATATAATTATTGCTTAACAAGTCCTTGTTTTAGTACCATTAACAGTTTTGCATTAACATTTCCCCCCTTAAATCTATTGTATTTAAAAAAAAAAAAAAAAAAAAAAAAAATCTCATTCTCACTGTAATGAGGGGGAAAAAAAAAATTAATTGTATAAGTAAAATTTAAATAATATTAGTATGTGTCAAAATTTGTTATACCAATAAAATAAAATAAAATAAAGTTTTGAATTTGGAAAAAAAAAATGGGTGAAATATGACCTGGACATGCTTTCCCATTTGTGCATTCATGACATCATCACAACGCCAGTTGGTTTGTGCTTTTAGTCTTTTCAAAAGTGGCATAAAAAACAATAATAGCTTACTAAGTGCCCTCAGCAGCTGTTTTACATTAGTCAAAACTTGATCGAGTCCAGTCACAAAAAAGAAATTGTGCCATGAAACTTGATTACCTTAAACATTTGTGCAATGAAAACAGATTTGTTGTGCATATAGAGTGACATTAGGAAGACAATATGAGCTGGTGTATCATTGTAACCAATGAGGGACCAGAATGCACTTAGGGGTGGGACTAGTGGTGAGGAGCATTATGATGTCAGCGTCTCCTGCCCCGCCTTTTTCCGAATGTCTTTCCGTGTGAAGAGTCCAGGGGGGAAGATTCGTCCCCAGTCGCTCTTTCCTTACCCATCTCAGTTCAACATAGTTCATAGTCTATGAGTTTATGTCAATATATACGAGTCGTCAATGCCCGGAAGATGGAAATTGGAGATTTGTTTTGTTTCGTTTGCAGTTGTGACAATAAAAATAATATTACAATAATATTTGCCCGTTAGGTACTTATACACAAAGAGCATTCATTTTTCTATTTAAGTACAAAGAAATCCACAGAATGGTACTATATACAACCTACAATAAATACTGTGTATGATATCATCTTTATGTGTTAAAAGGGAATTCCGTTTGTTGCTTGCAAAGTTCGGTTTCACTTGCTGGAAGTTTTTCTCTCTTTTTTTTTTTTTTTATTTTTTAGGTTTTACTCTTTTAGAAGTCTTTCCTATAGGACCATGGGGACAGAATCCCCCTCATGTCTCCTCTTCGTCCCCGTGATGTCTGCGATTTCGCGGTTTCTTCTGTTCCTTCAGCTCTTTGAGGTCTTTGGCCTTGATGACCCCCGTCAGCGGGTCTCCATACTGCCAATAGTCCTGGCAATACTGGTTTATGAGGCCCATCTCAGGCTGACTGAGGATGGTCAGAAGGTCTTTGTATTGTCCTGCGCTGGGGGTCCAGGCGCTAGACTGGAGTGAGGAAGCTGCCGGACGGCCCGTTTCCACCAGGATGTTGTTGACGGCCTGGTTGGTCAAGACTACCAGCTGAAGTTTGACCAAGGTGTGCTTGAAGTTCTTCTCTGTGGCTGTGCAGACGTAGATGCCGGAATCCGAGGACTGGAGGGAACGCAGTAGTAAGCCTTGATCTGTCTTCAACACGCGCCCATCGGTGCGGACCTGAAGAAACGCACAAAAACAGTTTTTATTTACTATTTATAAATTATTCATTTACTATTTACAAAAATAGTAATTCATTTTTAAATTAATTGTAATAATAAATAATTGTAATTCTGAATTTATTTTAATTTATTTAAATTTATGTTTTCTACATACTATAATGTTAATATTGTTAATAACTATATTATATATAAATATGAACAAAATATATATGTAAAAATTAACAAAAATTGATATGAAAAATTATGTTTAAATTTTTAATATAATTGTATAATACATTGGAAATTATATTTCAATTACAACTAAATGATATATATATATATATATATATATATATATATATATATATATAACATTAGTTGTATAATATAGTATATTATACTATATTACAATGTTAGAATGTAATTCTAATAGTTAATATTGTTAATATTTATATATAAATATTAACAAAAATATATAAAATATAAACTTATTTAATTTGTAATATAATTGCAATATAATATATTGGAAATTTTTAATATATATATATATATATATATATATATATATATATATATATATATATATATATATATATATATATATATATATATATATATATATTACTACAATTACAAAAAAAGATGTAAATGTACTATATATGAATATCATTTTATGTCGTCATATTATACTGTACTATAAATATAATTTTTCAATTATACATTTAATTCTATAATTGTAATTATTAATTTATTAACAGTTTTACTACATACTATAATGTTGTTAATATTGGTAATATTTATATTATATATAAATAAATAAAAAAATAATATTGTGTAAAATTATACTTAATTTACAATATAATTATATAATACATTTGAAATGATATTACAATTTTAATTAAATTATATATTATATTTTTATAATATTACTTTTTTTGGTTATATATATATATAGTACAGTTATATAAAAAAGTATGTGTAAATATACTAGATATAAATATCATTTTCTATAATTATATTATACTATATTATAAATGGAATGTTTTTATTATAAACGTAATTCAGTAATTGTAATTATTCATTTAGAATTAATTTTTATTACATACTATAATTATACTGTATATTAATATTAACAAAAATATAAAATGTGTATAATGATATAATAAATTGGAAATAGTATTTCAATAATAATTAAATTATATGTAACTATATAACTATAACCACATATAAATATATTTATGATTTATTATATATATATATATATATATATATATATATATATATATATATATTATTATTTTTTTTTTTTTT
Source organism: Cirrhinus mrigala (assembly GCA_036247105.1). Classification (NCBI taxonomy): domain Eukaryota; kingdom Metazoa; phylum Chordata; class Actinopteri; order Cypriniformes; family Cyprinidae; genus Cirrhinus; species Cirrhinus mrigala. Next base: position 7,346,383 of record CM070017.1, on the reverse strand, counting down.
TTTTTTTTTTAATTAAATATTTTACATGATTTTTTTTTAATAATCCTTTATATTATAGGCATAAATCATCTATCTAAAAAGAAAATACTGAATTTAAAAAATGCAAATATTGGCTCATCCCATCATGGTCTCTGGCATATTGTGCATCTATACCATTTACTTATGCATATTTACGTGCATGTGTTTCCTCACCTCTCTCCTCCTATCGCTGTTGTCTCGGTGGAGGTGCCATTTGATGGCGGCGTGTGGTGATCTGGCCTGGCACTCCAAAAACGTGCTGCTGCCCTCCACCCCATACTGCACCGTCTCTAGCGTGTTCTTATTGGCTGGACAACAAGAACAACACGTCATTTCTCACAGACATCAACACAGCACTGGAGCGAGAACGAGAGCTGGCCATGAACTATTAGAACAGAGCCAGTAAAATGTGAGTGTCGTGTCAGTCAAAGTGCAGTAATGTAAATAAACTCAGCACTACAACAATTCAGATCAGAGCAGAATGAAGTTTTCTGTTAGCAGCTCATTACGGTTGTATAAAGAAAGCACGACTATTTTTCATAAATGAAAGTGAATAAAACTGAATTTATGAACTGATGATGTTAATAAATGTCATGACATGACAATTTATCAGTGAATTAGTTGTGCATACAAAATGTTTATGCATTTACATTAGAATCGAAGACAAAAACAAATATATTTATTGATACTACATTATGCATTCATAAATATTAACTGTAGTAAAGTAAGACTAAGAGAGCTTACTGTTGGAATTGTATCCTCTGCATTGCCGTATGGGATTCCCGTATTTCACATCCTGTCGTCGACTGCGTCTGAAAGGAAGCCAATGTGACAAGATAAGAAATTTATTTCCATCTGTAACTGACTAAGCTTATATATTTTATGGGAAAATTTTAGTAGACAGTTCATCTGATTACGTTACTCCAATTCTTAGTTTCAACCCACACTACTTTTAAGGCTTCTTCAGCCCAAAATAAATCACTCTGTGTGTACAGCCACGCTCAAGATATGACGGTCAGCCAGGATGAACGCTGACAGCCTGAACACATAATCTTATGTGTAAAGTTCAGCAGAGGGGGAAAAAAAAAATAAATAAATAAAAAAAATTCAACCTATTTCACTGGGAATTCATCTTTTTGCAGTTTTTGGGAAAATCCCTTGTTTCACAATAAGAATACATGTCCGTCGCTAAATAAGATCCATACGGACACCTGTTTGTCTCAAACACTTTGGGATAAATGAAAATTTATGTGTTAAATTAAAACTCTGATTTCCCCCTGAAATTGCCCAACATGACTAATGCATCTGACTGGATGAAAGCAAAAGATCTTCTATTGCATAATCTAATGAACATTTCCAGAAATTAGGAGGCGGTGACTGTAAATGAGGATCAAATCCTCATGAACGCACATGACTGGAATGTGATCTTTCATGTGTGGGAGTTTGAGTTATTTTCGTTTACTGAGGATCTTACTAATGTGCGTTTCATTATTTACAATCGATGTTAATAAAAAGATCCAAATAAAGAAATTGGGCCAGATTACTGAGAAATAATAGGAAGAAAGATAAGAAATGAGCTCAGGAACTGGATTCAAGTCTGGAAAACATGGACTATTTTACATGACTTTTTAAAACCAAATGTGATCACTATGATACTGTACACAGGTGAATGTGGTAAGTATACAGTTAAGGTTGACACTTGCAGAATCTGCAAAATGTTAATTATTTTACAAAATAAGAGGGATCATACAAAATGCATTTTTTTTTTTATTTAGTACTGATCTGAATAAAATATTTCACTTAAAAGACATTTACATATAGTCCATAAGAGAAAATGATAGTCGAATTTATAAAAATGACTGTTTAAAACTTTAAATACACTCAAATCTTAATACTGTGTTACCTGAATGATACACAGCTGCATTTTTTTTTTGTTTAGTGATAGTTGCTCATGAGTCCCTTGTTTGTCCTGAACAGTTAAACTAACCTCTTTTGTGCATTTGAACCCTTTCCAACAATGACTATGATTTTGAGAGCCATCTTTTCACACTGAGGACAACTGAGGGACTTATATGTAACTATTATAGAAGGTTCAAACACTCACTGACACTCAAGAAGGAAACCCAATGCATTAAGAGCCGGGGGTGAAAACTTTTGAACAGAATGAAGATTTGTCCATTTTTCTTTTGCTTAATATCATATTTTTTCATTTAGTACTGCCCTTCAGAAGCTACAGAAGATATTTACATTTCCCAGAAGACAAAATAAGTTAAATTTACACTTATCGTCAAATTCCAAAAGTTTTCACCCCCCAGCTCTTAATGCACCGGTTCTCCTCCTAAAGCATCAGTGAGTGTTTATACCTTCTGTAATAGTTGCATATGAGTCCCTCAGTTGTCCTCAGTGTGAAAAGATGGATTTCAAAAATCATACAGTCTCAGGGTTCAAATACACAAAAATGCTGAAAAATCAAAGAATTTGTGGGACCTGAAGGATTTTTCTGAAGCACAGCAGGCAGTTTAACTGTTCAGGACAAAAAAGGGACTCATGAACAACTATCACCAACTATAACCAAAAAACAACAACAAAAGTATTAAGAATCAAGTGTATGTAAACTTTTGAACAGTGTCATTTTTATTAATTCAGCTATTATTTTCTATTGTGGACTATATGTAAACATCTTTTATATGAAATATCTTATTCAGGTTTGTTCTACATAAAAATATCATGCATTTTGTATGATCCCTCTTATTTTGGTAAAATAATTAACATTTAGCAGAATCTGCAAAGGTGTATGTAAACTTTCGACCTCAACTGTACATATAAGTAAGCATAAAGATGCTGACTTTTTTTCAGTCATTCCACACACTCCTGTGTAAATATTTGGTTTTGAAGTGCTTTGGCATGTTTACCTCTTTTGTGAGGCAGAGTACCGAGAACAGGACTTGCCGTCCCAGGCACAATAAGGGTCCCGGGCCAAACAGCAGTCTGCGCAGGCCTCGCCATAGACATCACACCTGTGCAGGGCCAGATGAGTCACACCAACCGCTGACGCCACATATAGTTGTTGCTGCAGGAAAATAACAACATATTATGCAGAGTGACTAAGGTTTCAGAAAAATTCTAGAAAAGTTCCAAAAGTTTCAGAAAGTTTTCCAAAATTCCTGGAAAGTAACAAGTCCTCAAACTTCAAGGTACATAATTTTCTACTTTCAAACCTCTTTGGAAAAAAACACACTACAGTCTCAGGGTCTCAGACTCAGACAGGTCTGTGCAGGTTTTGAACTGCAAATTGAAGAATGCTCTGATAATGGAGATTTTTTTTTCTTTCCTCCAGCGTTTAGACACTTGACATTTCTGCGTTTAGGATCAGCTGTTTTAAATCAGCTTTTCTTGAACTAGGGTTTAAATTACAGCCTTGTAATGATGTCATGCCACATCTGCCAACAATCCCAGTCATGATGAAAGAATAAAACACAAATGAAATTTAACATTTTATCTCCACACATCTGTAAAATTGTTATCCCCATTTGAAAGCGGCTTACGGATTAGAGAGACAGATAGCAGCTGCACGTCTAGCTTAAGTGGGTTTATTGTTATCCTCTTCATGGGTTCATTAATATTTCTCCCACATTTTATATAAAACATCAACGTTTGTGAACCACGTTATCAGGTTTAGTACATAGCAAATTCTTACCCGTTTTGAAGAAATCTTCATAGTTGTGATAGGAGTAGGGACCTGAAAGGAAAAGATATAAAAACTTTATTATGCAAGACTTCTAAATAAAAATCTCATAAACTATGAAGTGAAGTTTAATGAATCAGTCAGCCAGAGTCTTTTTTTTTTTTTTTTAATAATTATATATACATACACTACCATGCAAAAGTTTGGTGTCATTGTTTTTTTATTTATTAATTTAAAAAAAAAAAAAAAAAGAATTATTCATTTAATTTTACATAATTTAGCAAATGCTATTCTTTTGAACTTCCTATTTTATATGCGCATTCAGTGCCGCATTTGGTACCGCCGAGTTTATATATCAAGAACAGAAAGATGGAACACAAAACCCTTTTTTGGTGTTTAACATCCATCTAAGTAGAGTCACAAGCCTTCACCTCCTCTTATAAATGTACAGTACACTGAGAAGGAATGAAGCTGACGTTTTTTTCCCGCTTTATCCTGCAGCAGTTTCAGTCACGATAATTGTTTAGCAAGAAGGTAAGGTGACAGTTTTTGGACCTAAAAAGCTACACTACTAAACCAGTGTTATACTGCTTAAAAAAAAAATTCATTTCATTGTAGTTAAAAATAAAAAAGCAAATGGGACAATGTAACTAAACTTATTTATTCATTAAAAAAAAAAAAATTATTCATTTAATTTAACAATTTAGCTATTCTTCTAAACTTCTTATTTTATATCTTCTCTATAGTTTCTATAAATGAAAATTACTTTTCACAAAAATATGAAGCAACATGTTTTTAACACTGATAAATATGTATTGAGCAGCAAATTAGCATATTAGACTGATTTCTGAAAAATCATGTGATACTGGAGTAATGATGCCTAAAATTCAGCTTTACATCACAGGAATAAATTACATTTTAAAATGTATTACAATAAAATATTTAACAATATTAGTGTTTTTATTATGTTTTTTTTATCAAATAAATACAGCCTTGTTGAGCATGAAACATAAAACAAGCAACAAAAATCTGATATAATTGATATAATTAATTAAACGGAATTATACAAAAATACAAAACATGACACTAGCATAGCTATGAGAACAAATGTCAAATGTACAGCTTAGCAGGAAGTACCCAAAAATATTTGACTATATAAATCTCACATTTGACCAGAATCAAGTATTCTCACCTTAAAGACTTCCACTTCCTCCAACACTAGTTCCTCTGTCTGCAAGTCATCTCTGGGCAGGACGATCACCTTCTGTACTGTACCTCTATCTGTAAGCCAAAAGAAAGTCAGTCAGATTATTCTGTAAGACAACCACTAGGTTTATAGTTTAAAACTAATTAAACCGGCTCTTTTTGAATGCACTTTCCTTGTTACAACAGTCCTAAAACATTAAAAGCACCATGATATTCTTCTGACAACTTTCTGTCTATTCCATTTTCCAAGCCTTTTGTTTTTGCATCTTATGTTTTGATAAAATCATGATGATTATCTTTCACTAAGTAGAGAAACACTTGAGTTACTCTTTCTTTCCATCCCATCTACCATGTAGTCTCTTCATGCTTTCCATACACCATCCCTTCCTTTTAAAATCTGTCTTTTGTCGTTTGTTTTCACTGCTTTTTACGGCATACTCATCTTTCAGCTCGGCTGTACTCTGTCAGGCTCCATCTCTACTGGAAAGCTGAGGTATTTCAGCGGCAAGCGCTTGTTTGATTTAAGCTTGCCCGTTGCATTCCTCCGTGCACGTCACCGGAGATTTATTGCAACCGGAGCAATACATCTAACCTGAGCTTTGAATGCAGGCGAGCGACGGGAGCCAGGGACGTTCCTGTGAGTGCTTGTAGGTGCAATGGGCCACGCAGAGTTGATTTAAAAACCCATTAGCCTCTCAGACTCACAGAGCAAGAAAAGCAGACATAAAGGCATAACCTACAGCATGACGAGACCAAAAGAATGATGTCATTTGGACTCTTTAAGGTTAAAAGAAAGTTTGAAAAGGAGACGAGAGTTAGGCAGATCAGCTGTTGGAGGTTGATGGATGTTTATAAAGTGACCTCCAGCCTTAAGGTACTGCATTCAGAGTTTATATATCAAGAACAGAAAGATGGAAACACAAAACCCTTTTTGGTGTTTAACATCCATCTAAGTAGAGTCACAAGCCTTCACCTCCTTTTATAAATGTACAGTACACTGAGAAGGAATGAAACTGACGTTTTTTCCCCCTTTATCCTGCAGCAGTTTCAGTCACGATAATTGTTTAGCAAGAAGGTAAGGTGACAGTTTTTGGACCTAAAAAGCTACACTACTAAACCAGTGTCATTTTTTTAATTTAAATAAATAAAAATAAAAAAATAAAAAAGCAATTGGGACAATGTAACTAAACTTAAATACATTTGCATGCCTAAGTAGAATAAAATAAAGATGGTCAGCAATTAATTTGATTCCTTTTTTGAGACATGGTATATTATTACACTATTCTAAAGATTATAATTATTATAGAAGCCTTTACATAATGTCTGCATTAATCATGAAAATGTCATTGGATAGCAACAACACTAGACTGAATTAAAAAAAAAAAAACTACATCCCAAAAATACTTGCAAAAAAGCAAAAACAGTAACATTTTGAAATATTTCTACTTTTTAAAATAACTGTTTTTATTTGAATACATTTAAAAAAAAATCACATGATCCTTCAGAAATCATTCTAAAAATTCTGATTTTCTGCTCAAAAACATTTATTATTATTATTATTATCATCATCATCATGTTAAAAACAGCTGAGTATAATTTTTTCAGGTTTCTTTGGTGAATAGAAAGTTCATAGGAACAGCATTTTTCTAAAAATTGAAAGCTTTTGTAACAATATAAATGTCTTTATCATTACTTTTGATCAATTTAAAGCATACTTGCTAAATAAAAGAGTTAAATTCAAAAATTCTTTCCTCCCCCCAAATAATATATTTTATGTAAAATGTTAAAAAAAACTTTTTATTTCAGATAATAAAAAAAAGTTTCTTGAACAGTAAATCAGCATATTAGATTTCTGAAGGATCATGTGACACTGAAGACAGGAGTAATGATGGTGAAAATTTAGCTTTGATCACATAAATAAATTACATTTCAAAATATTTTCAAATGGAAAACAGTTATTTTAAATGGTAAAAATATTTCAGAATTTTACTGTTTTTGCTGTACTTTGGATCAAATAAATGCAGGCTTGGTGAGCAGAACTTCTTTAAAAATCTTACTGTTCAAAAACTTTTGAATCGTAGTGAAAACTAACAATAAATATAAACATTTATTTTTATAGAGTTATACAAAAGTAAAAAAAAAAAAAAGTTAAATTAAAATACACTCAACAAAACTTAAAAGACAATTGAAAAAAAAAAAAATAATAATAATATTATAAATTTATTCTAATTATTTTAAGTTATTTTTATTTAATTGTGCATGTCATATTGCACATAAAAGACATGAAATAAATCTGAATATGTAAAAATCAGGCTAGTTTCCAAACTCACCTGTACCCAGGAAGAGCACTTCATAGTTGCCATCGGCTGCTGTCACCTGGTCCACAGTAATGGTTGTGAACTCATAGTCCACGTTGGTCCTGACCACCAGGGGGCGCTTGTGCACCGGATACACAGCATTGTACATAGTAGGATGGTTCCGCATGAAGTTGATGACCTCGTCAGGGTAATCTTTCGTGGACTTCATGTTGGGGGTGAAAGTCCCACCAGGACACTAGGAAAAAAAAAAAAATGTATGAAGGGGACCAACTTTGAGCCTATGAGATCTGTGTATTCTCCTAATATACTGTAGTAGCACTAAAGGCTGACCTCCAAATGGTCAGACTTTGATTTATATTTTGTGCTTTCTGCTTGGTTTCAACCTTGTCTAAGTTCACGTTTGTTGTTTTAACCTTCAACAGCAGGTCTAGATTAATATTTCTATACCAGTGTGCCAGTAACTAATCTAATTATTGGTATTTGGTTCATAAGAGGGTGAAACTCACTGTTCCTGGACGAGGGTATGGGATTTTTCCAGTGTAGGCCACCCACTGATAATTGGGACCTTCTTTGTGGGCAAAAGGTCCATTGAACACCATCCGAATATCCGCCATGGAGTAAACGCAAACTGCTGAGCCTTTAAATACAGAGCTAGAGGGAAAATATGACAGTTTTTGTTATAAAATTCATTTTAAAAGCATACATGTGAAAACAGATGCATATGCAGTGGACAAATGCCCATGCTAAGAACCGCTTCCATTGTTTACTACTTTCCAGATGGAGGAAGACTTTGTCTTGCATATTCAAACTCACCCAGACACAGAGAAGACCCCATAGATGACAGGATTTTTAGTATCCTGCGTGGGCTGTATGTACACATCCCCTAAAAGACACAAACATAGAACAGCATCGCAATGAAAAAGCTGGAGAACGCTATTTGCAGTGCATAAATCAAGCTCATTTACTCAATCTAGGGACAAACTTCCTGTGACTCAGAGTTTCTCACTGCATTTCACTCTGAGGTAATGAGTTTTTCTTCATGTTTTCTGCACTGCATTTTTTTCATCTAATACTTTTATTTTACTTCAGTTTTCAATTAACGGAAATGGTTTTTAATAGTTTTAGTTTAACAATAACAACACTGAGCCACACTACAATCTACAACACATACAAAATGCTTTTAACACTTAAAGATGGGTAATCAGACAGTAAACTGGACAGTAAATAATGTGAAGGAGACAGTAAGTGTTCAAAGAAAAGACATTGCATGTCATCACTATTATGAAACTTGCTGAGCTGGCTTGCATAAACACTTGTGTGTGTATATGTGTGTTTGTGTAAGGAAAGAAGTGAGTGTGTTAAAAATCCGCTGAAGTGCTCCTCAGGGAGAACTCGCAGGATAATAAGGATGAGGACAGCAAAGCATATGGTTCCTATTGACTTACACACACATCCTGCCAACCATTATACAATATCTGAGTGTAGCTGTGTGTATAGTGCAGGTGAAGCATCATGTGTATATGGATCAAAGACATACAGCTTAAGTCAAAAGTTTACATACACCTTGCAGAATCTGCAAAATGTTAATTATTTTACCAAAATAAGAGAGATCATAAAAAATGCATGTTGTTTTTTTATTTAGTACTGACCTGAATAAGATATTTCACACAAAAGACGTTTACATATAGTCCACGAGAGAAAATAATAGTTGCATTTATAAAAATTACCCCATTCAAAAGTTTACATACCATGGATTCTTAATACTGTGTCGTTACCTGAATAATCCACAGCTGTGTGTTGTTGTTTTTTTTTGGGGATAGTTGTTCATGAGTCCCTTGTTTGTCCTGAACAATTAAACTGCCTGCTGTTCTTCAGAAAAGTCCTTCAGGTTCCACAAATTCTTTGATTTTTCAGCATTTTTGTGTATTTGAACCCTGAGACTGTATGATTTTGAGATCCAACTTGTCACACTGAGGACAACTGAGGGACTCATATGCAACTATTACAGAATGTATAAACACTCACTGATGCTCTAGAAGGTAAAACGATGCATTAAGAGCCAGGGGGTGAAAACTTTTGAACGGAATGAGGATTTTTCTTATTTTCCCTAAATATATATATTTTTTTTCCATTTACGGCCCTTCAGAAGTTATAGAAGATACTTGCATGTTCCCCAGAAGACAAAATAAGTTAAATATACCCTGATCTTCAAAAAAAAAAAAAAAAGTTGACTGTTCAGGACAAACACGGGATTCATGAACAACTAAACAACTAAAAAAACAACAACTGTGGATAATTCAGGTAACAACACAGTAATAAGAATCAAAACTATGATGTATGAAAACTTTTGAACAGGGTCATTTTTATAAATTCAATTATTATCTTCTCTGATTGACTATATGTAAATGTCTTTTATGTGATGTATCTTATTCAGGTCAGTACTAAATAAAAAAAATAACATGCATTTTGTATCATCCCTCTTATTTTGGTAAAATAATTAACATTTTGCAGATTCTGCAAGGTGTAGGTAAAATTTTGACTTCAACTGTAGGCTTATAAGCTTATAAATCATTCAGTAATGAAAAAAAGCACTGTTGTATAGTGGTTAATGCACATTTGAGGAGTTCATGTCGGAGATGCAGGTTCAAATTCAGCCTGCAACATGTCCGCCACCCTTATTTTTTCTTATAACTTTCAACTAATAACACTTTAAAGACTCTCTTTTGCCCATGCCAGTGCATTTGCAACCTGAGGCAAATTTCCTCCCCCCTTTCTCCTTCACAACAGGAGATCTGCAGTTAATGGCGTATATCTACAGATCTGCAATAGGGATGAACACACATACTTTTAAAATGACACATCTTTACAGCATTTTTTTTTTAACAAACATTTGGCCATCTGGGGCGAATTTGCCAAATCCGTAACGTCTTCCAACTGTTCAAACTCCTGTAATCTCCTAAATGCAAAGCCAGAGTCACATGAGCACAGCAGCTGTATAGAATCTATGTATAAATCTACACAATCATTCTCAATAAAACTGAACAGAAAAGGCAGGAAATTTCATTAAAAACATGAAACTGCATTTATTAACAACTTATGCGACTTCAAAGTGCAACAGTATGCAATCGAAGATAATATAGGACGGTATTTGATTCGTTATGCATCAGGAATTGATTGCTTGCTAAAACCTATGCTGTGAAAAGTTCATGTTATTTTTCCCCACCCATAAGACCTTATAGAAAAATAAATTATGATGAAGAATTATGACAATATCGATTGTGCACTGATAAAGCATGCATAATACGACCAGAAATATTTATTAAGAAAATAAACTACTACTCTTTTTTTTTTATTATCAAGGATGGATTAAATAGATCAAAAGTGACAGTAAAGACATTTATAATTTATAAAAGATTTCCATTTCAAATAAATGCAGTTCTATTAAACTTTATATTTATCAAATAATCCTAAAATGTAATTGATAAGAAATGTTTTAGCAAATCAGCATAATTTCTAAAGGATCATGTAACATTAAAGACTGGAGTGATGATACTGAAAATTCAGCTTTACGTCACAGGAATAAATTACATTTTATAATATATTAAAACAGAAAACAGTTATTTTAAATTGTAATAATACTTCACAATATTACTGTTTTTACAGTAGGATTTTTTTAAATAAAAGACTTCTTAAAGACCCCAAACTTTGAAATCGTAGTGTATATTTTAGAGCTTTTCTGATTTCCATAGAATGTGTAATTACGATCATTCTGATTACTACTATAACACAGCGTACTTAAGCACGACTCCATGTGTATTCTAATAAAACCTTAATCCTGTTCATTACAGACTGCCACAACTCACAACGAACTACAGCTTTATTGCCTTATTAAAAATGCCCGGACATCCCTCCGTCAACACACACACAGCTAAATCCTCACCTCTCCACGAGTCTGTGTAAACATCCTCCTGGCTAATAAAGAGCCAAACGTGTTATAAGTGTTGAGCGACTGTGCTCAGGAACCCAAATCTGCTCTTTTAATACGAGCAACAGCAATAAATTCCAGCATGATCATAACCCGCCAGTTCCCTACATCACTGGGGCCAATTAGTCTGGAAATGACTATAAGTGCGAGGGAGAGACCCTTAGTGGACCCGGCATTCCTGCCGGTCCACCTGATCCGTCCACAGTGCACGGCCTTCTCTCTGGACGTCATCCGAACTCTTTTCAAGTCTCTCCGCAGCTCATGGCACATCTCCCACACCTCCAGCCTTCTCAAAAGAGCCTTTTGTTCGGAAAAAGAGGGTGGATTTCTGTAACACAGCTCAGAGTAAGCCATTATCCATCTCGGCATATGGACAAGGAGGGGGATCTGGTGCCATATGGCAGGGAGGGTGAGGTACGTCACCTGGCCCGGTGTAAACGCAGACCTGGAGGCCCACGTTAGGGGATCCAGGATGTTGTGGGTGGACGGAGGGTTTGCATGTGGTTTTGTAGTAGGGTGTGGGCGACATTGGACAGGGCCACTGAAACCTGACTAACCAGGAGAGGATCTTTCTCGTTCACACACAGCTAAAGTGATCCCTGACTGGCCTCCGGCCAATGCAAACCACTTTAAGAGCCGAGATGGGGGCCTTTCGGCTGATGACTTTATCTGTTGGAGATGAACAGAGTGAGACGGAAACTGAAACTTACTGAGCTCGTCGAAATGCGTTTCAATCCCATCGGCTCCTGGGACCGAGCAGATGAGACGGGCTTTCAGGAAGGTGCTCCACTTGTTGACCAAGCAGCAGTGACCGCCGTCATCGTTCTGTAAACACACAGCCATTGGTTTGAGTCGAAATCAAAGAGAGGTGAAATAGCTGTATTTAATTCATGGCAAGCCCCTCCGCAGCGGGGGAGAGAGGAACAAACAGCCGGGAAAAGTTAGCTGTGAGAAGACAAGATTGCAAATAGTGTCTCGTCTGATTCACAAAACACACCCATCTGCTCTGATGCCCGGCCAAATTTTAAGGAGAGGTGGTTGAGGAATCCTGATTTATCATCTGACTTCAATCACAACCTATTTCTTTGGAGGTATAAGGGAACACTCCCCCAAAAATAAAAACACTGTAATTGCTTATTCATCATTTGGTTGTTCCGAAACCGTTTCGCTCACTTCTGTGGAACACAAATATGATTTTCCAATACAATTGTAATACAGTAAATGTGAAATGGAGCTTTTAACTTTCAGAGGTTATTTACAATGATTTTCAAAGGGGTATTAAGGCGTGTATGGCTTAATATAATGTAAATGATGTCTTTTACTGAAATATGTAGAAGAAAACCCATGAAAGATTTACAGTATTAAAAAAAAAAAAAAAAAAAAAAAAAAAAAAGCTGTTTATGCATATTTTGGACTACAGGGGGCGCCATTATCAGTGAGTTACTGGCGCTACCTGTTGCTATTTTTACCACAACACAACTCGGAAAATAAAATACTGATAAGATGCCACATTGTGTGGCTTTTAGTTGCAATTTTTAGTTGAACGGAAATGAGAAGCGATGCAAGTCTTCACTACTTTTCCTAGCGATAAGAAGAGGACAAAATAGCCCTATGAAATCCATTTTATTTTTTCCCAAATTCTGTTTTTCCATTTTAATTTTTCTGGATTCCTTTTTTTTTTCCCCCTTTTATTTTTTCTCGACTCCTTTTTAATGGTTAAATTAAATTCTATTTAGGGCTGTTACGATTAATCGTGATTAATCGCATACCAAATAAAAGTTATAAAGTATATATTTAAGAGAAATATGTCATTTATCTACAAACATTATTATTTATTATATAAAAATATAATAAATATAAATATAATAAATATAATAAATACATATACTTGTAAATATTTCTTGAATATATAGTAGTCAACATTTGAAGTGGATCAAAACGTTTTATCAAAGTTGCTCTAAAACAAAAAATAATACCCATTCTTGTCTTAGGATAACTTTGATGAACGTTTTCGATCCACTTCAAATGTTGACTACTATATACATGAATGTGTTTGTATTTATATATACATAATATTTACACATATATTAGGCAAACTCAAACTTTTATTTTGTATGCGATTAATCGTTTGACAGCCGTAATTCTATTAATCAAAAAGCATGTCTAATGAATTAAAATCATGAAACTTATATAATTTCACATTAATATATTACAAGTTTAACAAAAATGATATGTTTATATGTTTTGATTTAAGTGTAATGACCTACTTTTGATTAATTCATGCAAACTTTGACAAATTCCAAGACATTCCACGTTATTCAGTAAATTCTATTTTTATGACTGGATTCCGCAATCCCATCCGCTTTTCCGCGGAAATCATAAGGATGGGAAGATGTCTGTGGACGAATAAAACTTCTTAAAGACCTGCATCTTTGTTCTCTCCACTTTAGCCCTGATGCCTTTGAGGCTTTTAGTCGACCACAGCTACTGAAAGAGCTTACAAATGGCAGAGACAAGAAACGCTAGATGCCATCTTGGTAGGATGTAAATATGCAACGCTTGTCATGACGCCGCAGCCACTGAAGGAGTTTCTCAGCGCGGATTTTACTCAATATCCGGGGCTGTTTAGACTCCTTATGGGAAAAAAAAAAAAAAATCAATGGTACGGCATTTGGTTTAAACCTACGCTCTTTCATCTGTGGTCATTGTATCTGTATTTTATTTTATTTTTCCAAAATATGCATAAAACGATGTGGATTTGTACATCTTTCAATGGGTTTTCTACTAGAAATTTCAGTAAGAGACATCATTTATGTTACTTTAAGCCACACAAGTCTTAATACCCACGCTTCCTTTTAAGAACAAGTTTTGTCTCTAAGAAATGCAAAAGAGAGCTAGAACCAATATTTGGATTTTAATCCAATGACACCTTACATTTCATATGACTTCAGCAGACCCAGTTCTCGTTGACGTTCATTCAAAACCACCTTTTGTGTTCCCCATAAAAAGTAAGCCATACTTTATTTTGGAATGACATGAGGAAATTACAAAATTTCCATTTTTGAGTGAACCATCACTTTAACAGATGCAGCTAAATGAGTTATATATGACAAACTGTATACATGATATGAATGATCATACCCCAGCCTCTCTCTGCTTGTTTCATCTTTGATTGCATGACTCATCGTTATTAATAGAAGCTAAAGATCTTTGTGAGAGGGTGGATGGTGACCAGATGGGTTCAGATGTGAGATGCAGAATGGCTGGTTCTCTGGAGGGTGATCCATAAAGCCCTGAGCGCAGAGGTGTGTTTGCGTGCTAGGTCACCATATGACCCCGACTTATAAACAAAGACCCGGGGGGGCGCGCGACAGAGACCACGCACTCATATAAACACACCCGTAAACACAAAACAGAAAGCGGATAAACACAAAAACCCAGCCACCCACACAAACACACATGCACTGTCATATACCGCCATGTGGTTCCACATATGAAACAGCTCAATAAACACATGCATGTTATAAAAAATACACAAGCATGAACATGTTCATGCACAAACTTTTGAACTGTATGCTAATGTTCAAAAGACTTTTTTTCTGTAAGAATGCATTGAATCGAATTGAATCAAAAGCGAGATTCTAAGTGAGAAAATCACTATTATAAGGCTTCAAAAGTCTCACATTTACAGTCACATGAGCTACTTTTTTAAATTTGATATTCTAAACCATATTTACATGAACTAGCTATTATCCAAACTCTACTTTTTTGCATATTTAGCTTACAGTTTCAAACAAATCAAAAAGTTATTTGATCCATTTATGTGGGTTTTATACAGTTTAACTGTGTAACTTTTCCAGATTTATCCCTGCCAAGTACAGCTAAACACGAACACACCCACAAGCTTACATTAAGCCCAAGAAGATGCACCACAAACCCCTGAGTTTACCCCTGTGGCTCGAGCCTGTTTGTTTTCATTGCCCTGCTCAATTTGCAGTTGTGGTCTGGCGCTATTTTCATTAAGAACTTGTGGTTAAGCTCCACATTCGGGACAAATCGCCGTGGTGCTAGTGAATATCTTTTCCATAGCATGCTCTGGTAAAGAAGCTCTGTCATATACTCCGAATGGCTGACCTGACAGGTCAAAAGGTCACAGGTTCAGGGTTCACATGGATAGAGAGACGTATTGTAAGCAGGGAGGTCAAATATGTGTGGATTTCGGCACGTCAGCGGCAAGCAAACAGAAACGCCACAGTCGAGTATCCGCAAACCACGGATCGCTCGTTCTCGGCTGTAGCTGGAATCTCTTTCAGAAATGCTGAACGGTACGGAATGTCTCAAACTTTGGGTCGTATTCATCACATCATATTTTAGGGCAGAGATTTTAGCTCACCAGGCAGATTCGGCCGATGCGTGATTGCGATTTGGGGCTCTGGCCCATCTCGGAAGACTTCTCACGGAAGAAAAAGTAGAGTTTGTCATCGTTTTTTTCGTTGCTGTCAGGGATAAGGTGCACATGGACAAATGAGGGGTCTATGAAAAGGAAAGAGAGAGAGGGAGAGAAAATGCAACATGCAATGTCATTTCACATTTGCACAATTACACATTTATCAGCCATTTCAGAGAAAAATATGTGATATAATTAGGGTTATTTAAGTAACGTACAAAGACAGTTACAATGGAGAAAAACAGCATTAAATAGCAAAAAAAGTAAATAAAAAAATAAAAAAACAGGACATTTTTTTTATTTATTAATATGCAGTAAAATATTCACTATTATATAATTATATTTTACAGCACTGTAAAACTAGAATACCTAATAGCATCAAATACTTTTCTTGTGCATATGGATGAATTAAGATAAATTGGACATCTAAATTAAAAAATAAATAAAACAAAATAAAATAAATATAAACTTATTTACCATTCAGCCATCTTGAGTTGTATTGGTCAGTACGCATGACTGCATTTTTCCCCAAAGTTCGGAAAATAGCAGAGTCTGTTCCCATGAAATCAATATACACCCCTGCGTATAGTTCTCCATCTAAAAAAATAGAGAGATAAAAAGAGAAAGTCAGAATGTAAGTATCTGTGAATGTGAAAGAATGATGCATTTGATTTATGAGCTTTTATTTTCCATAACGAAACATCAGCCACACCCATAATGATGGATTATTGCCAGGAGATCCATCAAGACACAGAAAAAGAGCATTTAACAGATCAACTGTTCAACTTACAGTGAACTTACAGAAACCATTAATCAAGAGAATGTTTTTTTGTAATAGGTATATATCATTATAATAATAATGAATCTCTATTATTATTTATACTTCATGTAAATGTTAGTAATCTGACACTAACATTGTACAATGACATAAAGCTTGGCTTGATGGCAACTGCCAACTTACATTACACACTGCATAAGATTGATGCCCACCGGGTTTCACATGCGCTGGTCATTATGCATGTGCATGTGAGGGGTTATTATTGCCTCTGGAGGAATTTGTTCCTTGTTAAGTAGTGTGGAGGTCAAGTGTGTGTGTGTGTGGCTGTGTGTGAGTGTGCAGAACCCAGTTGCAGGCCATTTGAGCAGGTGTCTCAGCGTGTCGTTGGCAGAGGCCATGGCTGTTAAGGAGGGGCCGCAGAACCACGGCCAGGCGAATCGCTGTCATGAGCGGTTCTCGTGATTAATTCCCTCTCAGAGGAATCCAGAACGCAGGGCCTGCCTGTTTTTGCCCACACTTGCTTCTGTGTACAGCGGGAGATGCGAGTTCAATCGGAGGGGTTTGCAAAGGATGTAGAATGAGTTTGTTGACAGTCTATTTGCTCTGCCCGGCGGCGCTCTTTCCGATGGCAGATCAAAACTGTTGATTCTTAGGGGAAGTCTAGGTGCCAACCTGTCAGAACGCCTTGTAAATTCAACCAAACAACTCTAATATATGAGGTGGTTGTTAAATACAACCAGAGAGGCAAGCACTACAGCGTTCTTTCAGGGGCTAGCATGCCAAATTGTTTGCAAAAGCTTCCTTGTAATGTTTGTTTGTGGCTTTTAAGGTCGCACTTCGTGTAAGACTGTGATAAATTGTTGTACTGGCTTAGCTAAGTGGTTTTGCTAGTTGTGGGCTTTGCTAAGCTGTGCTGATTAGATGGTTTAGCCGGTTGTTTTCCTAGTCAAGGGTTTTCCTGAATTACCTGCTGTGTAAGCCCTGCTAAATTGGGGCTTTGTGCTGTTGTTGGGTTTTGGCTGATGACGTGCTTGTTTAAGGATCGTTTAGTCAGGAAAAAGCAACAAAATCCTGCAGATTTCCAAAAAGTCTCAATTATCAAGCCGTTTTGATTTTCTGAGCAGTATGACATCATATTGCTCAGGCCCCGCCCACGTATGCTGACAGACTGTCCCGTATTTGCATATCTCCGCCTTTAGCCAGTTGTACGTTTTAGCCAGTTCGCCATTTTCTCAGCGCTCGAGCAGTTGTAGCGACAATGTCTGGTAAGTAATGCAGGCGTTTTGTAGGTCGATGTAAAAGTGAACATATCAGTCAAGGTTGCCAGGTTTTCACAACAAAACCCACCCAATTGCTGCCCGTTTTGGAGGGGATACCCCAGTAAAAATCACGTTCCGGGGGGTAAAATGCACATTTTTTGGCAGGGTTCCCCTGGTAAAATTCGCATTCCAGGGGTAAATATCACGTTGTTGAGGTGGCTTCAACCCACGGACATGAAAAACAACCTGCGGCAACAGTTTTAAAGTAGCCCAAATTCCGCAGGATAACCACAGACTTGGAAACGCTGATAAGAGTCTTCATTTCTCCCGACATCAAAGCCACTGAGGCTGCAGTTGATTAGTTAATTAGGGCAGAAAGCGGCGGAGTGAGCAGTAGCTCATTATCATTTAAAGGGCGGAGTGAGCAGTAGCTCATTATCATTTAAAGAGCCATGCACCGAAACGCCTCACTGTGAACAGAGCTGTTTATGACAAGGTAAAAAGGTGTTGTTTTACAAGACCATTGAGGGATTCGGTAAAAGTATGTTGCTGACATTTCATAAAGACCCTTTTCATGAAGAAGCATACCAACTTGTGGTATTCAATGCCACAAAATAGGCATTCAATGTCCCCTTTAACTCAACTGCAACCTGCTTAGCAGCATCACAATTTTAGTTTTATTTCAACGCAGCCCTATTTCTATTTAACTTCTTTTGTTTCAGAACTAATATAATGAGCCTAATAAAGCAGGGCCGTCTTTTCTCAACATTATCCTGTTTCTCTGTGAATATAGAACATCCTCAAGCACGATTTGATCCATAAACCGTTGAGTTTGCTAGTGCATGAAGACTCGCAGTGAGAAACGTCATTAGAGGACTTGTTAAAACACTTAATTGAGTCGGATGTTTCAATATAAACGGCTTTCACTGCCATCTGAATTCTCCATTAAGAAATACTCAGAAATCATGGTTTGGACATTTCCAATAAAACACCCAACCAAAAATGCAGTGGTTTCTCCAGTTAATTTAATTTAATTGTCAGTAAGTAAAGAAATTTACCATATAATGTTAAAATGCCAAGTCCTTTATGGCATGCAGGAAAAGCCTGTCGCTTTTTTGGGGCAATAGTTGTTAGGGCTGGGCGATCAATTGGAAAAAGTAATCGAAACCAAAATTTAGAACCTCTAACCATCATTTCCAGGGCTGTCAGTAACGATTATTTTGGTAATCAAATAATCTGTCGATTAATTATAATCAAATATAATTAAATAAAGAATCAAAAGCAAGTATTTATATGGTTTTATTGAACAAAGCTGTTAAAATACATGATGTATTATAAATAATCGAGCTAATGTACTTTACGCATTATATCAAATGCCTGTAGAGGGCGCCAACGGCCTGACGATTGCTTTTACACTTTACTATGCGATTTAATCTGTGTTTAATATTAACTCAGGTTTAATTCAAATGGCCACTTACTCTTTAATATTTGGCCATTTCTTTATGACAAAAAAAGCTACAGCCACTGTCATTTTTCAATTATGTGGACATCAAAACATGTAAACGCAGAGTAAGGGTTTAAACTTTTATTTTGAAATCGCGATGAACAGTTAGCATACTGAGAACGATATTGATGTATTCTCCTGTGCTTGCGTAGGTTTATAAACGTTTTACCTTATAAATCTGATGTAATAGTGAATGTTGCGTTCCCAGATGAACGTTATAATCAACTCAAACTTGAGCAGAGATGGAGTTTGAGACGCTCCATGCTTTTTAATGGATTTGCTTAAAGGACTTACTAATCAATGCAGAGACGCTGTTTAGTTTTGGATCATACGGGCACTTTCCCTTCCCAGAATCCTCCTTGCCAGGCTCCAGATGGAAGACATATTCCTGAAAGGGACATTGGAAGCAAAGGTTAGCTTCCTCTGTGTCTTACGGTTAATAATTCTACAAAAACACTTTGCATGGGTCCTCAAATCCCTATAAAACATGACATGGATTTAGTTGACAGGGTTAGGCGTGTGATGCACAGTACGAAAAAGAAAAGCAATAGTGTAAAATTTAATAAATCTCTGAATACAATGTGCAGACAGAAAGTTTCACTATCCAAACTTCTCTGTTCGTCTGTAGCCTCTATGCTTCTGCTAACACCTGTCTAATCCTGCATCGTGAGCGCGGCGGAATGGCTTATTGACACCGGCCCATCCCAGAATCCCTCGGGCGTTATATAGAAACACTGACTGACAGGTATTTGGATGTGCGATTTAGGAACTGCCACGAGCGTGTGCTGACATGCCCTGAAGACTCGCCATGAGCCGGATCCATAGCTTTCTAACCCGAGATTTTCCTCTGCAGTCACAGGAGGAGATGGAGCAGTGCAAGACATTTCTAATCTTATCCATCAACATTCATTTAAAGGAGAGCAGAATGCCTGTCAAGATATTCAGAGTTGTCCAGCATTAACAGATTCCCTTTCACCCGTTATTAAAATCAACACCGCAGAAACAAACCAACACTGGCAGCTCCTGGAGGGTTGTTTTAAATTAGAAATGCAAAATTGGCTAGACACCCTATATTGTCCTTTTTAACAGAGGTGACGTGAGGCAATAAATGGAAATTATAGCATGTTACAAAAACTACTTCATTTTTGAAAGGATTACCTAAATAACCATTAAATAATAAAAATAATAATAATAATAATAATAATAATAATAATAATAATATACATGTTAACATTTCTGCATTAAAAAAAATGTAATTAATAAATATTTTTATTTATCATTTTTATTTATAGGGGAACTGATTGGATTTGTTTGTTTTTTGTTCGTTTGTTTGTTTTTTTACCATTCACATTTATATGTAATAAACTCATTTTCAAATATAACAATAAATGATATAAATAAATAAATAAATAAATAAATAAAAAAAACAATTTTATATAAATGTAAAATTAATTTTAAATATATTTTTAGACATTTTTTATACATTTAAAAAATTAAAATAATAATTGAATTAAAAAAAAATGTATATATTACATTGTAATTTTATCTAGCAATAAATGACTGATTAGACTTGCTTCTTTTTACCATTCACATTTATATTTAATAAATTGGTTTTCAAATATAAAAATAAATTACATTACATTGTTTTATATATATATTTAAAATAAATTAAATATATATATAAAACAACAACAACAATTAATTATTATTATTATTTACATATTAAATGTAATGTATCAAATAAATTTAAATGAATAAATATTATTTTTGTATTAATTAATTTTATTAAGAAGGGAACTGATTGGACTTTTGATTAGTCTCTTTTTTACCATTCACATTTATATTTAATAAATAGATTTTCAAATATAAAAGTAAATTATAGAATGAATTATATATATATATATATATATATATATATATATATATATATATATATACACACACACAACAATTTTTTAATTTTTAATATAATATAAAAATAATTTTTACATTTAAAAAAAAATTAACCCTACATTGCAATTTTATCTAGAAATTGCAATTGGTGCACCATGAGCTGGAATACAACAGTAAAACTCAATATACTGGGTTTAGGTGATGCTAATAAACCATATTCTCACATTTTAATTTAAAATTTCTCCTAATGTTAAGTCCTGTTTCTGCAGTGGTAGTGCTTTAGGACCAATGGTTTAGTCGACAAAAGTGTAGTTTAAAGTTCGAGTCTTTAAATTTAGATGTTCAAACCTACAGTATTCCAATAAAGTGTATAATAGTACGGAGCTCAGGTCACAAGAAGGTTAAGCGTTTCTTCCTGTGATGTGAAATGTAGGCCGTCTGAAGTATTTGAGTAATGTTTAGCTGTGTAGGTCTATTATTTCCTCTGCTTCTTTGTATTTGGTAGAGCAGCCTTGTGTTTGCTCTGGATCAACTGCCTAAAAGTCTGTGTGTGTGTTTAGCATTCACTCCTTTGAGGAACGTTGAGGTGGATGATCAAACTAAAACCAAGAAGGTTACATATTGCAAGTTAGTTATTTATAAAGAAATTGCAATAGCACTAGAAAAAAAAAAAACACTTTTTGAGAGTATGTAATGTTCTGTATCTTGCAAATTAACAATTAACTTCAGAAGTTAGTCTTGTGGGTTGAACTACAAAGAGAGAAACATTCAAAAGCTAGGGAAAGAAATCAAACATAGACCAGCCAACAGAGATGAACCATGAAGACAACTAAAAGAAAGTGAAGACTTTAATGCACAAAAAACAAGACGTGAGACACAGAACAAAGCTTTAAAAGAAAACAGGTTAGAAAGACAAGACAAAGAGTTAACAAAAGACATCAGACACAGATGAGGTGGAAAAAGAAAGACGCCAAGGAACAAAGATTGTGCAGGTTAATGCAGCTTTAGACAGAAGGAGAGCCAACGGGCTCATGGCAGACGTCCAGATCCGTGTCCCACCTGTAGTCCTGTCTCATCAAACACTGTTTCAGGCTCAGCTGCACGACTAGCTCTTCCTCTGGTCTGAGGCATCTGGAGATGCATGGCGGTCTAAAACAGAACATAATCACATGATCTATGCTGTTAGGCACTTACCAAGGTTGCCCCCCTTTCAAAAAGAGAAAGAGGACATAAGTTCAGATAGGCACTGAGGTGACCTTTAAGTCTCAGAGAAATGATATATATTGCATGCATGTGTATTTATGAATGCTTTTGCATTGAAACAGTAGCTCTGTTCCAAAACCTGGTATAGAAAAACAATAAAATAAAATAAAATAAACATGTGCCATTAATTTATGACAATTAAAAAAAATCAAGCATTATTTATTTTTATTATTTTTATTTTTATCATCATTATAATAGTGACAATCAATCATAATATATATTAATAAATATGTTTTATAATAAACTAAAATATAAAATTAAATATTATTACAATTAAAAAGTTAAACATTATTATTTTTATTTTTATCATTACAGTTAATGATAGTGATAATCAATCACAGTATGTATGAATAAATAAATAAAAAAATGATATTAATAATAGTGATAATCAATATATATATATTAATACATTTAAAAATGAAAAAAAAAAAATATTATATTATGTTTATTATTTTTATAATTATAGTTATTAATAATATATATGAATAAATGCATTAAAATAATATAAAACAATAAAAAAATAATAAATTAAATAAATAAAATAAAATAAAATAAAATAAAATAAAATAATGTGGCATTAATTTCTGACAATTTTTTTAAAAAATAAATATTTATTATTTTTATGATCATAGTAATTAATAATATTGATAACCAATCATAATATGTTAATAAATACATTTTAAAATAAAATAAATATTATTTATTATTTTTTATCATTATAGTTATTAAAAATGATAATCAAATATAATATATATTAATAAACAAATTTAAAAAATATTTAAGATAATTTTTTAATTTTCTCAAATAAAATAAAATAAAATAAAATAAAATAAAATAAAATAAAATAAAATAAAATAAAATAAAATAGCCATCACTGCAAGTATCCGTCACAGTCAAGGCAATCCCAGAAAAATGATCATCAATTCATGCCAACTTTTAAAATAAATAAATATATATATTATCGTTATATTAACAATAATGATGATAATCAATTATAATATATATTAATAAATACATGTAAATTAATATATTACAAAATGTTATATATAAAATAAAAAATAAATAAATTATATTTATAAATTTTATTAATGTGACAGTTTCTCAGATTTGTCTCTTCATGTTTTACCATTCTGTCATTTACATTTATATTTAATACTTTAAGTAATACATTACAATAATAAAAATAATAAAAATAAATTAAGAACATATTCGATAAACATACACTTTTTTTTTCTGTTATATTTATGTGTGCTATATAATTGTATACTTTGCATTGTGTTTATTCATTGTCACTTTGCTTAGAATCTTGTCTTGGTAATAAGGACAGTAGACTCCTGCAGCATAAACCAGCCTAAGGTGGTTTAAGTTGTTCTAGCTGGTCAGCCAGATTAAAAAAAAAAAAACTGTTTTCAGCATGGACATTAAGGTTTTCTCACTAGGTTATGGAAGAGAATTAGTGTGAAAGATATCAGGCACTTCAGATATCTTCAAGTGTAAAGCAAAACTGGTCTGGGATTGTGGTGTCATGTGTTCGCACAGATGCTTATCGTAGCGTGCTGCTGTCAGATGGTTTGACCGTGATGGGTTGCACAGCTGGCTCTCGGAAAACCCCAAAATCAACTTTGAGAGTCAGCACGTCTGCTGCGGCCACATGTGTTTCTTTCAATGTACTGTCTTGGGTACAGTCTGAATGCAAAGACTGGGCCAGCACGCCAAAGACCTGCTGTAGTCGGCCACATCTGGATGTCTTTGGATTAATGTGCGTCTGTATGTATTAGACGTGATGTGTTTGGTGCTCATTGGGGCAGACGTGGAGATGTTTGCCTGACTGGAGGACTTTGTGGACGCAGTCTGTGACCCAGGTTTCCTGTCTGGAAAGCGTGGGGTGTGAAGGGCTATGATATCACCTCTCAGCTCTTATACCAACATTCATACGCGGAGGGCATTACAAGGACGTGTGCCAGTTAAACATTCCTGGGAAATTATCAGGCAATTCATTATTACGGTGGGCTGTAGACCACCAGCACCATACTGAGACGCTATAATGAGAGCTCCCACAGCATAACACCCTACATAATACAGATCTTAGACTGAAAACTAGGAAACCATAGGAATAATACTGACATTATTCATTCACCTTCATGTTATTCCAAACCCCTGTGACTTTCAGAATAACATTTAATGCAGGTCTTTTCCCCCTTTACCATGATATTATTCTAATCTAATCTAATGTATTAATAGATATATTAATTTTATATATAAGATAAAATTAAATAAATCACCATTATATTAATTATCATTGTAAATATTCTAATATAATACAATATAATATAATAGAAATTAATAAATTTAGGTTAATACATTTATTAACTGATATATATACAGTAAACAAATTACCCTTACATTAATGTAAATAATATAATAATATATAATATATAAAAATATAATATAAATGTATTAATACATTTAAGTTAATAGATTTATTAATTTAGATGATATAAGATCAAATTAAATAAATTATCATTATATTATTACTGTAAATAATATAATATAATCTAATATAAAATAAATGTATTAATACATTTGTCAATAGATATATTAATTTGTATATGTAAATAAAATGAAATAAAATCACCATTATAATTTTATTATTGTAAACATGTTATCATAATTCATAATATAATAGAATATAATATAAAAGTATTTATTTATATTTATATTTCTATATATATATATATATATATATTTATATATATATATATATATATATATATATAATATATATATATACAAGATATATACAAGAAATTATTCAAAAGCACCATTATTATTATTATTATTATTATTATTATTATTAGCAGCATATGAATTATTTATTTAGGTATATAAAGAATATAAATATTAAAGGAAAAATATTTAAGGAAAAAAAAAAAATAAATGTGTGCACTGTATTTATGTCTTTCCAAAGTTATACAATAACTCTGTGTAAGGAATGGATCACATTTTTAATGTGCTAATCTGCTGCAGATGAATCACTGAGTCAGCGAGTCGAATTCCAATGAACAAATCTGTTCACTCTTACTGAACTGAATCAACTGGTTCACTGAAAAAACCTTTTCTAACAGAGCAGTACAAAAGCAATGAAATCTTGTTGGTTTATTCAAATTATTTTATTCTAAACTCACTGAAGCAAACTGATTTGAAACTGTTATTTTAGTATCAGCGATAAACTATTAGTATAATCTATAGTTATATATATAAACTATAGTTTTTTGTTATTATTTACAATTAGATTGATTTTATATTTTGTTTTTACTTTACATTTTATATATTTATATTTTTGCTTCATTTTGAGCATTTTTAGCTGAATGTTTTTTTTTTTGTTTTTTTTGGTTAAAGTTGTAGCTAACTATAATAACCCTGGTTTGTAATGACAGAATTTTCATTTTTGGGTGAACCATCCCATTAAGAAACGCATACCCAGGTATAGTAACTGTATTATTGGCATAGGTGTGTGTGTGTATTACAAAAATAAAAAGTTCCTAACTTGTATTAATTCCACTTTAAATGTCCCTGGACCATCATTAGAGAACAAGTGTTGTATTTAGAGAGGTGAAAGTGCTAGCTGCACAAGCAAGGGTCCTAAAAAGGCAAAGAGGGTCCACAGAGCGATGCCTGGCTCGAGTAAAGAAACTCAAGCTCCTCAATTAAAGAGTAAGACTAAACAGGAGAGAGAGTTATAGCGCGCAGGGGAAGGCAGCTGTGAGGGTGAACGCCAGCCAACACCTGGAGGGCTTTTAACGGGGAGGAGGAGGTGACACATGGGGACGGTGAGTGAGAAATCACACTTGATGAACTGTAAGAGTCAGTAATGGATAGATTTGTCGAGAAATCTGGAAAAGGAATATCTATAAATACAGTAAGAACACCTGTGCCTCACAGGTATCCAGGTGTACCTGCTATGTTTCTCAGAAAAGGTACGGTAGTTACCATAGGCTTGCGTCCTCTGTTGACGTAAGTGCACACTGGGTTGTAGGCGCCCGTCCCGCACACGTACAAGTGCGTCCTGTTCCACGGCTCGATCAGACGGATGAAATTACCACACTCGCCCTGAGAGAGGAAACAATCACGGTAATTATTTTCACACATAAGAGCCATTAGACCTGACATGTGAAAATGTGGCTTTAAGTTCATGTCTGTTAGCATTATATGCTACATGCTAGCACTAATCGCTTTAGGCAGATGTAAACATTTGAAAATGCGTCCTACACTTCTTGGAAAACACACCAAAACTTGACAGTATTGATGGCAGTATTTACAGACTGTTTGTCGGGAAACAAGAACTGAAACAATGCCAGAAACATACTGTGCTAGTATGCAAACACAGATGCTAATGTTTGACCAATGCAATCAGGTATACAGTTAGCTAGTTATAAACATGTCAGCGTTTTAAATCATTTCAAACTTCAACTTTGCTGCTGCACTTTCACTGTTAATACGATACGCAATATGATAGTTTATGATAATACTCACTGTGACGCAGTTGCCCTATTCATTTTGTTTTTCATGTACACAGCTATCAAAATTCGGGGTTGATAAGATTTTTGAAACATTTTTTGTCTCTTATGCTCTCCAAAGCTGCATTTATTTGATTAAAACTACAGTAAAAACAGTAATATTGTAAAATATTATTATAACTATTTTCTTTTTGAATATATTTTAAAAAGTAATTTATTTCTTTGATGCAAAGCTGAATTTTCAGCATCATTACTCCAGTCTTTAGTCACACTTGATCAGTCAGAAATCATTCTAATATGCTGATTTGAAACATTTCTTTTTGTTATCAATGTTGAGAACAGTTGTGCTGCTTAATATTTATTGTGTACATCTTTCTATAAATAAATCAAATACAACAATTTAAATAAGTAAAATTGTAAATAATTAAATACAATAATTACAATAAATTAAAGTAAAAAAATATTATAAATAAATAAATAAAATTGTAAATAATAAAAACAAAATTTTAAATAATATTCATATTTAGGTGTAAACCGTGGAACTTTTTTTTCAGGATTTATCTGGTGAATAGAAAAAGTTTGAAAGAATAGCATTTATTAAAAATGAAATACAAACTAAATAAATAAATACATTCTAAATGATAAAAACAAGAATTTAAATAAAACAAATTAAAATACAACTACAAAATAAAAAATGATCATGAATAAAAAAAATTATACATTAAAAATATAAATAAAATAAATAAAAACTAAAAATTAAATACTAAATAAATAAAAAATTGTAAACCATAAATACAACAATTTAAATAATATTCATATTTATGTGCAAACTCAAACGTCAAATGTTTCTTTCAAGATTTTTCATGAATAGAAAAAGAAAGAACAGCATTTATTAAAAATTAAATACAAAGTAAATAAATAATAAAAAAATAATAAATAAAATACATTAAATTCCAACTACAAAATAACATTTTAATAAATAAATAAATAATTTTAAAATGCAGAATAATACATTAAAAATATAAATAAAATATAAAAATATAAAAAATATATAAAAATATCTAAAAAGCAATTAAATAAATACATAAGCAAATTTGTAAACAAATACAAGAATTTAAATAAATAAATTTAAAAAAAATCCAACTACAAAATAACATTAAAATATTAATAAAAACGCAGAATACATTAAAAATAAATAATAAATAAATAAATAAAACAGTAAATAATAAATACAACAATTTAAATAATAGTCATATTTTTGTGTAAACCTTGAAACTTTTTTTTCCCCAAGATTTTTGATGAATAAAAAGAACAACATTTACATGAAAAAGAAATTGTTTGTAATATTATGAATGCATTTACTGTCACTTTTGAACAATTTAATGCATCCTTGCTAAATGAAAGTATCCATTTATTGGGGAAAAAAAGGACAAATTTTTTTTACTGACCCCAAAATTTTGTATTTCAAAATTCATGCATTCAAACGACATTTTGTCTAGCTGTGATGTCAATAAAAGAGTATGACCAGTTTAAAAAAGAAAACTTTCTGTTTTAATAGAAAATAATACCATTTATTTCAGCAACCTTGCTTTCAAGAGTTCAAAAGTCAAATCAGAAATCAGAAATGTTCCCATGAAGACGTACACATGGATTCATTTCACAGCAAGTGCATTCAACATTATTAATAATTCATGAGCTGTGGTTAAAATCCATCACATCTCACAACCAAACTGACACTAAGTACCATAGCAGTGCACAACAAAACACCCTCAATGAAATAAACCCCGCAGATGTGCAGATGATCAGGTAATGCACGCGGTTTCTTTACCAGACTACGAAACCGCACGTCCAATTCCATATGTCCACAAATCTAGGAATTTGACCGCTCTGAGTTCGTTTCACGCTGGATCTAGCATCTGTTTTTCTTCTCTGACTATCTACAAGTGCATATGTTTTTGTGTGTGGCGTCTGATGGGAGGTTGAGGTTTGTAACGCATACATTTGACCTCAGCACTATTTGAATCTCTCCCTTTCACTTTATTTATATCAGCAAATATTTTATGTCGAGACCCTGAACAAACCATTTTGTATACGTTGTGTATTTGTAATGACATTTACAGCTTTAAATCCAAAGCACAAACAGATGTCACATAGCCGTAGTGTTTCATAAGCGAGAGCTGGCTGGAGTTATCGAGATGAGTTTAGATGTCTAAACAAAGATATCTTGCGAGCAAATGTGGAGCAACTGCAAACTCAAAAACTGGTTGTGTATATTGTTATAATAGTGTCTGGAATAATTCTCGCAGGAGTTTGACAACCTTTCGTTATTTTACAGGGCTATTCTGTGTTTTTCGGGCCTTTCAGATTAGTGTATGTGAGCAGAGTGGAAGCAAGCAACTGAAAAGACGGCACTCACGTTTGTATCTTTGCCACTTAAAACACACTCCGTCTTCCTCTGTGGGGAAACAGGCCAGTGTATCTGAAAGAGAGAGTACGAGAGAGAAAGGTCAATCCCATTTGTCACAACAATGACACACTATCTCAGAAACAATCCCCTTTAACTCAACAACCTTTCACAGTAATGAGCCGAACTAGCCAGGGAATGTTCACCCTGAATGTTTATAAGCCCCCAGGGTTCCCTACATATCCAGGCTTTAGTTTTATAGAATTTAACAGTCTGTTTCCTGCACTGCTGTGAGCTAACAAGTAAAAGTAACAGTGATACAGGAGTGACCTTTGGAGCCTGCTGCAATTTAGGGTATGGCTTATGCTTGTGCAGGAACTGAATAAATAAATAAATAAATAAATAAATAAATAACATACAAATTAATAAATTATAAATAAAATAAACAGCAAAATTAAAACAGCGTGAACATCTTTCATTAAAAATAAATAAATAAATAAAAATAATGAAAATAAACAGTAAAAATTAAATGCTAAATAAATAAATAAATAACTCCTAAATAATAAATACAACAATTTAAATGAACAAGCAAATAAATAAATAAATAAATAAATAAATAAATAAATAAATAAATAAATAAATAAATAAATAAATAAATAACATACAAATTAATACATTATAAATAAAATAAACAGCAAAATTAAATACAAAATAATACATTAAAATATATAACAATATAAATATAAATCATTTTAAATAAAATAAACTGTAAAATTTAAATACCAAATAAATAAATAATAATAATAATAATACAACAATTTAAGCAAGGTAATTAATTATTAATCAAAAAGTACAAATGATAAATGAAAAAACATAATATAAATGTAATAAATGAATAAAACATACATTAAACAAACTGTATAACTTAAATGCAAAATGACTAATTAAATTGTAAATAATACAACAATTTAGATAAACAAGCATACAAACAAACAAATAAATGAATAAATAAAAAAAATACAAAATAATGCATTAGACATAAAAATAAACTGTATGAATTAAATGCAAACTAAATAAATAAATTGATTAATTAATCAAAAATCAAAAATAATACTTCAAAAATATAATATAATATAAATATAAATAAATATAAATTAAAAAAGCTGTAAAACATCAATGCAAAATAAATTGTAAATAATAATACAACAATTTAGATAAACAAGCAAACAAACAAATAAGTGTATAAATAAATGAAATAAAAAAATAATACATTATGAATAAAATAAACAGTATAAATTAAATGCAAAATAAATAAATAAATAAATAAATTAATTAATTAATTAATTCATTAAAAAGTACAAAATATTCAAGAAACAACAAATATAAATAAAATAAAAAGAAATAAAAATAAAATAAAATGTAAAACTTGAATACAAAATTAAATCTTAAAATATAACAATTTAGATAAGCAAACAAACAAATGAATAAATAAAATATAAAATTATACATTATAAATAAAAAATAAGCAGTATAAATTAAATACAAAATTAATAAATTAATTCATTAAAAAGTACAACATTACATATTATATATATAAAAAATATAAACAAATATATATATATATATATGTTTTATATATAAAAACATACATAAAACAAAGTAATGTAAATAAAATAAACTGAAAAACTTAAATATAAAATAAATCGTAAATACAACAATTTAGATAAACAAGCACACATACGAACGAATAAATAAAATACAAAATAATACATTCTACATAAAAATAAATTAAATAAACAGTTTAAATTAAACACAAAAATCTATCTATCTATCTATCTGGGATGTAGATGGAGTGGTTTGTGTTGGTTCTTACTATGAGTGGTTCTCGGTTGATGTCGTGGAGGTCCAGGGACAGGATGTAGTCTTTGCTGCCCACATACATGCGGTCGTGATCCTCATCCATGCGCAAGATGCGATAGTCTGATGTGTTCAACAGGAAAGAGAAGTGATGGGCCGTACCTGTAGACCTCAGATCTGCAGAAAGAGAGAGAGAGAAAAATCAGGTCAATCCGCAAAAACAGACAGCCAATTATTGCTACGACACTGTTTGTTTTAGAAAGATTTACACAGACAGAAAGAGCGTTTCCACTCCCAGTTTCATTCCATTTCTATAATTACTTAAATACATGTCATAAAAAACATGGCAACTTGACAAGAACATAACAGTTTTGGCCACAGTTTACAACAAAGAATACTCCATCTATTTCACCTTATGAGGTAATAGAGGGTTTGTTATTGCAGGCACAAAACACGGCAACCGAATCTGTAATTATGTCTTCAGATTTTTTCAATCTTATCTTAGAGACACACAAACATAGTGAGATCTGAGAGAGAGAGAGAGAGAGAGAGAGAGAGAAAAAGAATCACTTCACCTTGTTTCCAAAGCAAAAGGAAGTTAACAATAAATTAAACAAAAGATATCCACTACTATAGCAGCCCTGCCTTTCTTGTAAAAATTATGTAAGAAATAATATAAAAAGATAAAATTGTAACATTTTTGTGTAAATATTATAAATTAAGTATATAAAAATTTATGGAGGGTGTAAAACATTAGTCAACAGACAGCAGTTAACTAGGTTTTGCACACAGGTCACAGAGGACAAAACACACACACACACACAGTGCATCTGCCAATCAACAAGTCAGGAATCACCCAGTAGAGATAACGATTAAAAACAAATTCTAATCTTAGTAATTTATCAAAATAAATCCAACGATGAATTACTGGTTTATCTGCCTGACACAGGCCATAAATTCACTAGCACAATACACTGTGATTAATCACATTAGCATTGCTCTGTTTGTATAGTTTGATTTAATATATCCATGAGCGAGGGTTGTGTTTTGAGGTCAGGGCTTTGATTGACAGCTGCCACGACAGTGTGCGTGAACCTCCGTCTATCAGATTATTTGTGTTTCAGCTCAAGGCGGAACAATGAATCCATCATGTGTGTGGATAGACATGAGCAGACAAGAAAGAAAGAAAGAAAGAAAGAAAGAAAGAAAGAAAGAGAAAGAAAGAAAGAAAGAAAGAAAGAAAGAAAGAAATACTTTATTTTCAAGAATCTTTAACAAAAAGATTACTCACACAAAAAGGAAGCAAGCGAGAAAGAAAGAAAGAAAGAAAGAAAGAAAGAAAGAAAGAAAGAAAGAAAGTATATTTATCAATAAGATCTCACATAAAATCAATATTTTACCTTTTTTTTTGTTTTTTAAGCAACATAAAAGAGTTTTTTTATTTTAAAAGAGCAATAAAGAAAGAAAGAAAGAAAGAAAGAAAGAAAGAAAAAGAAAGAAAGAAAAATAATTGTTTGAATTTTCAAGCATCTTTAACAAAAAGATTTCTCACATAAAATCAATATTTTACCATTGTTTTAGTTTAAGCAACCAAGCAAGAAAGAAAGACAAAGAATTTTTTTTCAAGCATCTTTAACAAAAAGATTTTTCACATAAAATATATTTTTTTAAATTTTAAAACAATTTTTAAGCAAGAAAGAAAGAAAGAAAGAAAGAAAGAAAGAAAGAAAAAGAAAAAAAGAAAAAGAATTGTTTGATTTTTCAAGCATCTTTAACAAAAAGATTACTCACATAAAATCAATTTTTTACATTTTTTAAGCAAGCAAGCAATCAAAAAAAAAGAAAGAAAGAAAGCAATAAAGCAAGCAAGCAAGCAATAAAGAAAAAAAATAATTTTTTGATTTTTTAAGCATCTTTAACAAAAAGATTACTCACATAAAATCAATTTTTTAACATTTTTTAAGCAAGCAAGAAAAAAAAGGAAGGAAGGAAGGAAGGAAGGAAGAAAGGAAGGAAGGAAAGAAAGAAAAAGAAAGAAAGAAAGAAAGAAAGAAAGAAAGAAAGAAGGAAAGAAAGAAAAGATTTTTTTGATTCTTCAAACACCTTTAACAAAAAAAATTCTCACATAAAATCAAATTTTAAAAATTTTAAAACAGTTTTTAAGCAAGCAAGCAATAAAGGAAGAAAGAAAGAATAATTTTTTTTTTTTTTGATTTTTCAAGCATCTTTAACAAAAAGATTACTCAATTTTTAACATTTTTTAAAGCAAGCAAGGAAGGAGGGAAGGATGGAAGGAAGGAAAGAAGGAAAGAAAGAAAAAAAGAAAGATAGAAAGATAATAAAGAACAAAGTAATCAAATGCAACAAAGAAATCAAAAGAAAGAGTGAAATACAGTGAAAGCAAGAAAAGTAGATTCCACATAGTAATTCCAGCTCCTCTCAGCACGTCTGTCAGCATCTCCTAAACATCTGTTTGTTATAGCAGCCCTTCTGACTGACCATCTGCTGCCTCAGACCTCACTCACACCACTGTGTGTTTCCACTCAAGACACAGGTGAAGCTTTCACACACCAGACCATGAGCTCAGGCACACAC
This sequence comes from Cirrhinus mrigala, assembly GCA_036247105.1. Lineage (NCBI taxonomy): Eukaryota > Metazoa > Chordata > Actinopteri > Cypriniformes > Cyprinidae > Cirrhinus > Cirrhinus mrigala. The sequence goes on along the minus strand of CM070017.1, from coordinate 7,312,654 downwards.
TACATCACCATGATGCTGGGATGGGAGTGGTAGCTCCTCAAATATACAAACAATTTGAGTTTTTTTTATTCACGTTTGTTGCATAATTGGAGCAACATTAAATGTTAAAACCTAGGGAAGGTTAGGGGTCTGTTCAAATCATTGCCCATTCTGTCTGCCACATAACCTAAATATAACACTTCGACAGGATATTCACCACATGTATTCAATGATTTTTGCCGAGCCGTGCAGCAAACCCAGTTCCTGAAGCCCTCAAAGAAAACACCAGTGTTAAAAGTCTGGAATGTTGTACTGCGAGGGGAAATGTAAGTTTACTATTGTAGGAATTCAAGTATGCACTGCGTCTCTGAATGCACAAAGCTCGCTTCAGCTCTAAGACTTGGCATATGGTCGGACCTGACGAAACCAGAGTAAATACGGAGCAGAGACTGTGCATGCCAAAAACTAAATGCTACCCTTATCTCCCTCTTCTCTCGTTCTTCTCTCTTTCTCTCTTGCAAGACAGAGGGCCACCTGTGGAAACAAGACCAACTGTCTAAAGATCCCTGTACTCCAATACCAACAGCTCCACGTCTATCTTGGATCCATCCGGACACATGAGCCAACAACTTCTTTTAGACAATATCAGGGTAAAGTCTACCTAGAAGCAAGAAAAGACAGAGCCAAGATGCAATGCTAACAATATTATACTCTGACAAGTGAAAAGTTTACATAGCCCACACGCATACTGGCTAAGAAAGTACATCTGTAATGAGATTAAGCAGTTTTTGTATCTGTACTTTTTCATATCTAAATTAGATGTATGATATATAGTCATATTCAACAACTCCCTCAACTTCAACCGCATTTTGCATGATTTTTTTTTTTCCCACAGAGCACACTAGGGCTGCATCCAAAATTGCATACTTGCCTATTATATAACAGTATGTGAAATAAGTAGTACTGTATGTGCGAATTTACAGGATTCATAAAACAGTTGGTGAAAAGTATCCAGATGACATACCACTGAGACTCTAAAGTGTGCGATTTTACTATCCCATAAGGCCACAATTCCCTTTCGTAGGTCACATGACAATGACAACATGGTGAATGTAGTACGACAAGATTACATTTATGCTACACATTCATACTACAAAATAGGGCCCTATGAAAGCCATTTCATTTTTTCCAAAATCATTTTTTTTCCATTTTAATACTTGATTTTAATCATTAAAAATTATTAATCAAAAAGCATGTCTAATGAATCGAAATCATGAAACTTACACAATGTAACGGCAATTTTTTAAAAGTTTAACAAAAATTACATTTTTAAGGCCCTATGAAACATGTTTTATTTTATTTTTTATTTTTTTCCAAAATTCAGTTTTATTTCTATTAATTTTCTGGATTCCATTTGAATGGTTTCATTGAATTGTATTAATCCAAAGCATGTCTAATTAATTGGTTTTATTTAAAAATATATATTATTATATTTATGTTTTTAAATAAATAATTTTTAAATAATTTTTCTAGTAAATACTCCTTAGAAATAACGTTTTAATAATTTTTTTCCTAACTTTTTTTCTCAAATTAATTGATTTTAATAATATATATATATATATATATATATATATATATATTATATATTTTTTATATTATATTTTTTTTTTTTTTTTTATTTATTTTTTTTTTTTAAATAAATAATTAATTTTTAAATAATTTTTCTGGTAAATATCCCTTAAAAAATATTTTAACAATAATTTTATTAGTAGTAGTACTACTATCATTACAATACATTAAGTAATACATTTCTGTCACAATTTCTTCAAGTTAAACCAAACTTTTATTTTGGGATTGCTATAAGGACCTCTAAGTTTCTGTTTATATATGATATGATGACAGTTTTTCTTGAAAGAAATGGTAAAATGCTCATGAAGTGACTTTTAGAGCAGTTCTAGAGATTTCATTAAATTCTACAAAAAAAAAATTGTCGCTAATTAATTGATTTTAAAATGTAAAAAATATTTATTTATTTATTTTAAATTATTTTTATATAATTTCCCGGTAAACATTCCTTAAAACATGATGTTTTAATAATAATTTTATCATTAGTAGTAGTATTATCATTACAGTACATTAAGTAATATATTTCTTTCACAGTTTCTTCAAGTTAAACTGAATTTTTATTTTGAAGGGTCGCTGTGAAGACCTTTGTTATGACAATAGTATTTCTTGAAAGAAACTGTAAAGTGCTCATGAAGTGACTCTCAAAGCCATTTTACAGATACATTAAAATGATACTTTTCGTATTCAAAAGTAACGACTCTAGGATGCAGCGTACAGTAGGTTTTGGAAGTGAGCTACTACGTTATGGTATCTGATTTGGATGAAGCTGAAGACAGATCGGACAGACTAATAAAACAGTAGAAGTGCTGAAATATTGCAAGAATAACCACAAAACCGCTCTTAATTAGACCTACAAGGCCAACGTCTACCAAAAACCACAGCATTCTTTGATAGATCGATTTTCAACCTTTAGGTGAAAGACCTGTGAAAACCCAGTCAAGTGGAGCCAGATAAACCCTTGAGGAACACCATTACCCTGTGTAGACTTAGTAGCTGACTACTGGGAGGTCTGTTTTACACACACACTGGAGACTTTGTCTTGAGAATGGCCCTTCTCTGCTTCGCCTCTGTAGCATGAAATGGCTTGTTGGAGGAAAACTAGAACTTGGTGTTGCTAACGAGTAAGTAACCTGACCCGCACTTGCACTTTTTCAGTCTTTTTTAACAATTCCCACTCTCACGGATACATGCCCACTCGGTTTCTTTGCATGAGCAGTGTAGCAGGAAAGAGACAGAGGGATATCCGCTCTACTATGTTCAGCTCCCTCTCTTCTTCTACCTTCTCACATGGTCTTGTTCGCTCTTAGTTTCTCCAATCAACTGAAAACCTTCTCGCTTCCTTCACGCCGTATGCTCTGGTAAACCCCTAAGGCAGGTAACGCGACCTGGTGGGAGTTTTGGTGTGGGTATGTGAGATCCTCTCTAATCCATACTTGCTATACATGATGGTACCAAGATTTCTAGCACTGACCTCTTTCTTCCTGACTGGCTTTTCCAGTTGCTGGCCAGAGACAATTGCAATTGTAAACTCTGCTCCGAAACGCACAAAGGTACATGTTCCCATAGCATCACGATCATAAGCTGCTGGAAAAAGTCACTTCCCATAGCGTAAGTTGCATTTAATGCTAGTATAGTTAAGTCTGTGGCCATAGCATTGAATAGAGGGCAGCCAAGACAGTACAGTACATCTGGATTATTTGTTTTCAGAAAGTGTGCTTGACATTCAAAAAGTGAAAAACTACATACAATATTAAGGAAAACTGCTTTTCAAACACACTTTCCACTGCTGAGAGACATCCAAAGTTCACATATTTGAAGATTAAAAGCTTTTTTTCCTGTATTAGAAAGACAAAACAGCTGGTGAATAGCATTAGCACATAAATGACTCATTTCTTTATCTATTGGTCAGCTGTTCACTTTGTGCCGCCAAGTGTGCTTGATTTTGGCTGTGAGAGCAGATATTACGAAAGGTCTCTGAATACAAACTTTAGATGAAATATCTTCATGTATTATTCATGTAAACTTTTTTTCGTAGGAGTATTTGTGAATTCTTTCGTCCTACATAAACCAACATTGCGTTTGTTTGAATGTTTTGATATACGCCTATTTACACATACATGACAACATTGACTCCAGCATATTATCTGTATTTGGAGGGACAAATGCCACTAATAAAAATAAAATATTATTATTATAATTATCATTATTATTATTAAAAAAATGGTGACAACAAACTATGACAATAGAAAAAGCTACAAATCTAAACTTTAAAAAACAACAACAACAACAATAATAATAAATAACAACAACAACAACAAAAAAATATTTTCATAAAAGGTTAAACATTTCATAAAAGGTTAGATAAATTATTATTATTATTATTATTATTATTATTATTATTATTATGAATACTACTACTACTACTACTACTACTACTACTACTAAATAATAATAATAATAATAATAATAATAATAATAATAATAATAATAACAACAACAACAACAACAACAACAACAACAACAACAACAACAACAACAACAACGACAATAATAATATAATAAATAGCACAATGGTGACAATAATGCAAATTGTGACAACAGAAAAAGCTTATGGTTATCTAAACTTTAATCAATAAGAAGTAAAATAATCTAAATCTAAAATCTAAAATCTAAATCTAAATCTAAATCAAATCTAAAATCTAAATAATAATAATAATAATAATAATAATAATAATAATAATAATAATAATAATAATAATAGACAAAGGAAACAAAAAAAAAAAAAAAATCAAAGTTGATCTAGAGCTGTCATTAAACAAGCAAACAAACACTATTTTTAATGAGAAGTAAATTACATCTGCAGCTTACATATTTTTAAGTAAAATGAGAACGAAAAAATTTAGATGTCAACCTACTACTACTACTACTACTATAATAAATACCAAAAAGGTGAAAACAATGCAAATTATGACAACAGAAAAAGTTTACCGTTATCTAAACTTTAATTAATAATAATAATAATAATAATCATCATCATGAAATCTTTCAAAAAGGTTAAGAAAATATAATTGTCAGAAAAGATTATAGTAAAATAATAACTTAAATAACTTTAATACTTATTTTCGACTTTTTCTTCAAGTCAAAAACGTTACTTGAGAGTGGAAACGTTTGTTCTAATAATAACAGTCATTCTTCAACAACACGATTTGTGAGTCCAGATCGCTAGCACTGCTATTGTCTTCAAACACCAAAAACTGACAGTCCATCCTATGTCAGATTTCTCCAGTTTCAAATTTGGTTAAATTAAAGAACCACTGCCAAGCGCTGCGGAGCGAGTTCCTGCACGAAACTCAGTCTGGCCCCGAGGAGAGTAGAGCTCCATAGGAGGAAGAGAGAGATGAGGGCGGTTTGGGATTAGCGTGACACCATGTATGCAGGCGGTCCGCGGACAAAGCCAGAACCCACATCATCACTCTTCACAGCGTATGCCGTATGACTGTGTACTGGCTCACTCGCTCGCACGCACAAGCACAAGTGACATACTCTAGACACATGGAGTGAAAATTACAGTTTAAGAGGAGCAGGTGACACACAGAAAGCACTTACATGTAAATAACAGTTTCCACCTATACACACATCATCAAAAGAATGACAACATCATCTTCCAGGACAAGCTATACCCTTAACTGAACTATAACCAGCCTTAAAGTCTACACAAGTGTTAAAAATACAAGAAAAGTAGCCAAAACTAACAGCTACATTAGTAAAAATGAATCAAGAAATCTGGCAACAATGTCACTGTTTTAATGAGACTGGCGTGAAGAGTAACTAGACAGCTGTGTTTAAGAGTTGTGCTTAGCTGCCATTAAACTTTGCAAGTTTTAACACATTTATTCTTTTAAATAATGTCTTTGCTTTGCCCAAACTGTCACTGAAATTTATGGTGTGAACTTATGCTTTCTTTGCTAAAGCTTGACAACCGCCAAACACCTGCTATATATACACACTGAATGTCTGTTTAAATTGTGTAACATGAGACTGATTGGTTAATTATGAGCATAAAAAAAAACAGCAATGGAGGCCAAATAAAGGGAATATTTGAGAAAGGCAATGTAGCACGGCTGTGTGAAAGTAATAACATTATTACTTCACACTTTCTGGAAAAATGTTACCTGTTTTTTTTTTTTTTCTTTTTGCTGCCTGCCCACCATATCCAAAATGCCAACTCCAAATTAAAATAATTTAATAAGATTTAAGCAAATATTAATTATAATAATATTTCATCATAATCTACATAATTTACAATTAAATAATAATAATAATAATAATAATAATAATAATAATAATAATAATAAATAAATAAACATTAAAATAAATAAAATATATTAAATATATAAATAAAAAATAAATAAAAGATTATGGTTATCTAAAAAAAACTCAAATATAATAATAATAATAATAATAATAATAATAATAATAATAATAATAATAATAATAATAATGAAACATTTAAAAAATAGAAAAATAAAAAACTGTCAGAAAAAGATTATGGTTATGTAAATAACTTAAATATAATAATAGTAATAATAATAAAAATAATAGACACAAAGGAATGTTAAAGCAAAAAGTGTGATCTAAAGAGCTGTCATTAAACAAACAAACAAACAAATTAATAAATTAAGATTTTTCATGAGAAGTAATTTGCCAACTCGCATATTTTTAAGTAAAACGAGAAAAAGAAAAAAATTGTGTAGATTTCAGTATATTATAATTATTGTAAAATTTCACAAATAATTACAAAGAAATGCTAGGTAACACATTGCATTAAATGTGACATTTCAAAGTTAAATGACTAAAATTGTATTTTCTGGTAAAATATGCTTTAATAAAATATGCTTTAATCTTTTATTTACAAATGCTTTTTTTATGCTTTTATTTTTTTTATTTATTTATTTATTTTTTTTTAGTAGTATGCATTTAAACTTTTTTCCCCCTTTTTAACCTTAATTTTCTACTTTGCTGCCCACCCTACATGTCCAAAATGCCAACTCCAACTCCTAATCAAGATAACTGAATAAGATTTAAAATATAAAATAATTCAGTTAATATTTTATCACCATTTACTCTCCCTCATGTCATATTTCTTCTGCTAAAAACAAAAGAAGATATTTTAAAATATGTTAATAACCAAACCGTTTCAGTTCCTTCTGACTTCCATTGTATTTTTTGTTCATACAGTGGAAACCAATGAGAACCAAAACTATCTATCATCTTTTTGCGTTCAACAGAAGAAAGGAAGTCAATCATACAAGTTTCAAACGATATGTAAATGATGGTACAAATTTTATTTTTGGTCAGACTATCTCTTTAAGGCCTTTAAAGTTTGTATACAGTATCATCATATGACCCTCATCGATGCCCGGCAATGAAGAACAGCTTGCCTTGTGTCTGCGTGTGGTAAAGTGGGCACAGCAACACACACACACACACACACAAACACACAGATGGCAGCAGTCCAACCCGCTGCATGCCGCAGTGCACTTGTGTTATTGTTCTGACAACTCATACATGCTGATTTCCTGTAAGACTCAGATAAGAGCTCACCGAGAGCAGAGAGTGGGAAAGCTGTATTTAGCCCTAATATGCTCCAGCCGGATGTTGCACCTGATTCATATCTAAAGTTCTGGAAGCCTGGCTGTGTATGTGAGGTAAGCGGCATCTTTATCAGATCACAGTACAGATTCATTAATCCTGACGCCATGACTCATGCCGTTAAATGTCTTGCCTTAAGAGCAACATCTTTTTGTGTCATAAATTAATACATACTGGTTTCTCAGCCTCTCTCTGTCTCTCTCTCTCTCACACACAAACACAGACAAGTTTTTTTTGGCCTCCAGGATCAAAAGATGATACAACAGTGAAGGAATGCTTCTATAACTACTGGAAAGCAGGTCTAGCATACTCTCGCTGTTTAGTTTGGACCTGTTTTAATCACAGCTGAGAGCAACTGAAAGGCCATTATAAAACACAAGATGAGGAGTAAAACAGAACAGTTTTAAAGTAAGAACTTAAGAGTCTAGTTGCTGAAAGTTCTATTTTAAACACATTTATCCCTATTAATAATAACACAAAAAATTAAAGGGGGCAATGGATACCCAATTTTCACAAGTTGGTATGATTCTTTAGGATCTTTAACAGGTCTGCAACATACTTTAGTTAAAATTCCCTAATGGTTGTGTAAAACAACCCCTTTTTACCTTATCAAAAACAGCTGTTCATAGCAGCCCGTTTCGGCGCATGTCTCTTTAAATGCTAATGAGTTACTGCTCACCCCGCCCCTCTCTTCTCGTTTGTGTGTATTAAGTGGTGCGTTAACCAATCAAAAACAAAACTAATCCACTGCGTCCTGACTCTTATGTTCACTTTTACATCCAACTACAAAACAGCTACATTTCTTACGAGACACGGTTGTCGCTACAACTGCTCAAGTGTGGAGAAAATGGTGGGAAAAGGGCAGGAATATGTTAATACGGGACAGTTCGTCAGCAGTCGTGGGCGGAGCCTGAGCAGTATGACATCATACTCCTTAGAAAATCAAAACTGCTTGATAATTGAGACTTTAGGTTTTTTGAGGCTTAAAAAAAAAAAAAAGGTTAATTTTTATCATTGTAGGGTGGTTTGAAGAAATGACGGAGGTTATATGGCCAAACAACATGCTGTGCGCCCCAATTTTCACCTGTGTGACCTTATAAATCTGTAGCATTTAGAAGGTGTGCAATTCTTTTGACCATATGTTTTGAGGTGTTTTCAGGTACACTCTGTTTCTTTGCTGGTTTTTCCATTTCATTTAGAGTGAGCAGGTCTGACAAACTACATCTGCTGAAGCCACAGCCGTTGTATGTGTCACATCAGTTCAGTTTCAGGGCTATTTAAAAATGTTTGCGCCCATCATCATGCATCACCACCCCCGACCCAAACTCCCATCATGCAGTCTGCATTTTTCCATTCTCAAAGATATAATTAGCACCCTATGATTGCGGGCATCCATGTGTGTACAAGACAGAGCAACAAACGATAAAAAGGCACCCATTTGTCTTACAGAAAATATACACTGGCTTTAAACAGTTTGAAAAACTCTTCACAAGTATGTAGACATATATGCTTGGCCAGTGCGTAAAATTCCCGAATGTCCAGGGTTTATTATAGCTAACTGAAACTAAAATAAATAAAAAAAAATCAAAAATAAAATAAAATAAAATACAATAAAATAAAATAAAGTAAAATAAAATAGCTAGTTTCCAAGTTTCTCATTTTAAATTAATAATAAATGAAATAATATTTAAAAAAAAAAAAAAAAAAAAAGTATTATTTGTATAGACATAATATGTGTGACCCTGGACAACAAAACCAGTCATAAGAGCAATTTTTATGAAATTGAGATTTATACATCTGAAAACTGAATAAGCTTTCCACTGATGTATGGTTTGTTAGGACAGGATAATATTTGGTCGAGATACAACTATTTGAAAATCTGGAATCTGGAAATAACAAAAAAAAAAAAAAAAAAAAAAAAAAATGAAAATACTGTCCAAATGAAGTTCTTAGCAATGCATACTACTGATCAAAAATTATATTTTGATATATTTGATATATTTGGATATATTTGTGGTAGGAAATTTACAAAATATCTACATGGAACATGATCTTTAGTTAATATCCTAATGATTTTTGGCATAAAAGAAAATTTGATCATTTTGACCCTTACAATGTATTTTTGGCTATTGCTACAAAAATATCCATGCTACTTAAGACTTAAGACTTATTTCTAAGTTTTGTGGTGCCAGGGTCACATATATAGACTAAAATTTAAAAAAATATTCAAAAATATCAATAAACTTTAGTATCTCAATGATAATAAATTAACACTGTTAATACCAGATATATCTGAAATAGTCCTGAGGAACCACATCTATTTTTGTGATAGTCCTTAAAGCGTCTTTAACCAACTTTTCTTCAAAATGTTGCACAGCAGTTGACCTGAAACTGAAAACTGATTATGGTTATAGTTTATGAAGCAGTCTACATTAATATCTACTCTACCACCCCTTAATAAAGAATAAAACAACACAAAAAAAATACATGAAATTGAGCTTGCATGGTTAGATTTGTTTGTAAACAAGCATATCAAAAACACAACCATAATACCTCAAATTTAAACCACCTTCTCTTCCTGATATTAAAGTAGAAATGAATGACAGGTAAAATCAATGAGCACGTCACTAGTGTTTAAAACTGCACATCTGATGGAAAATCCATTTCCTACAGGAACATCACGAATGTCAATAAACCACAGATAGTTTGCTCTCTCAGCGCACGGTATCTGTTAAGAAGTCTGAATTGTGAGGAAGAGAGACAGCTTGCTTCGAATTAGACACATCTGTGAAAACATAGCTCTCTATCACCACAGACATGTTTTATTAACAAGCGTTCTCTCAACAGCGATCAATCTGGAGCGTCTGCCTCTCACACGCTTTGCCCTCATGTGCCCTGACCTCCGAAGGGTGGGCGGCCTGCCTCGGCTGTCTAGGGATCAGGTGTATGCTAGAAAGAGACCACCTTTATGATTGACATAATATTACCCAAAACAGACTGAACGGATCACTGGATATTGTCTGACAAGGGTGAAACAGAAAGAAACTGAACAGCTGTTTCTGTCAGGGCTCTCCCGTCTTTCTCAATCATTGAGAAATACTCATTCCTGCCAATGTAAATACATCAGGCCCACAGCGCGCCGGCTTAGAAGTCGTGAGGCAGCAGCAAAGACTGCTTGAGCTCTAGATTAATCCAGGATTAGATATGGGGTCGGGGTCACTGGCCTCGGCCTGAGCTGAATCAGGAAGCAGGGATTGCAGAAACAAAGTGGCATTACTGCAAGGAATCCCAATGAGTTTCTAAGTAAAAATGAAATAGGAAAAAGGCAAGGATGCATTCAATTGATCAAAAGTGACAAAGACTTTTATAATGACACAAAACATTTTTTATTTTAAATAAATGCTGCTCTTTTTAACTTTATATTCAGCATAGAATCAAAGAAAAAAAATAATAAAAATAATAAACTATCCACCAAAGTGCAAGCAGTATTACTGGTTTTCAATATGCAGGATAATAAGAAATGTTTCTTGAGCAGCAAATCAGCACATTAGAATGATTTCTGAAGGCTCATGTGACACTAAAGACTGGAGTAATGATGCTGAAAATTTAGCTTTACCATCAAAGCAATAAATGACATTTTAAAATATATTAAAATAGAAAAATTATATTAAATAACAATAATATTTCACAAAATTACTGTTTTTACTGTATTTTTGATCAAGTGCAGCATTGGTGAGCATATAAAATATATTGCATTAAAAATAAATAAATAAATAAATCAATCAATCAATCAATCAATCTTCAACCCCAAACTTGTTAAAAGGGATAGTTCACCCAAAAATGAAAATTAAATTAAAAAGATTTTCTCACTCTCAAGCCATCCCAGGTGTATATGACTTTCTTCTTTTAGACAAAAACAATTGGAGAATGTTTTGGCTCTTCCAAGCTTTATAATGGCAGTGAATGGGTGTTGAGATTTTGAAGCCTAAATAGTGCATCCATCCATCATAAAAAGTAATTCTGAAGCAAATTGATGCGTTTGTATAAGAAAAATATCCATATTTAAAACTTTATAAACCATAATCTTTAGCTTTCACTAACTGTCCTATGCGTGTTCGTGTACGTGTAGCGCAAGATCTCGTGAGAATATGCGAGAACCAAGTTTTGTTTACAGCAAAGGAAACCCAGCCTCCTCTTCGCTTATATCGAAATCCTCAGACATTTCTCTTCACAAATCCTTGTTTTTTTATGTCTAATTCGTGACCAATGTTTAGTTTTGCTCCCTCGTCTGCGCTTTCGCATTCGTCACTTCTCACCAGAGCTTCGTAAACGTGCATACAACAGTGGACGCTACAGATTACGGTTTGTGAAGTTTTAAATATGGATATTTTTCTTACAGAAATGCATCTATTCACTTCAGAAGGCCTCAATTAATCCCTGGAGTACTTTTTATGATGGATGGATGCACTTTTTTGGACACCCATTCACTACCATTACAAAGCTTGGAAGAGCCAGGATATTTTTTAATATAACTCCAACTGTAATTATTTGAAAGTAGAAAGTCATATACACCTACGATGGCTTGAGGGTGAGTAAATCATGGGGTAATTTTCATTTTTGGGCGACCTATCCCTTTAACAGTAGTGTATATTCAAAAGACCTTTTTAAAGAATATACATTATTTTAAATTCAGCAGCTGTTTTAAATCTCTGCCTAATAGTTAAATAAATAATATTCCTAACTGATGACAATTTGAGATTCAGGCTGCAAATGGACTTATTCTGAAACAAATCATAATGAACATAGTAGTTCAATTGACTTTTTTTGGTCTTCTGAGACTCCAGGCCACCCTTATTTCGTTTAAACACTGCCAAAACCCATACACACTTTCATCGTATCAGTACGAAGATGTTTGACTTGGCCTGGACGAGGAAGTTCAAATTCAGCAAAAATGTTCCACTTCACTGACGCTTGTTATTACTAAAGAACAGAGTTTTGAAGACGGCGCTGGAAGGGCTAAGCCTCAATAAGCTCTCAAAACAAAAACGCGAGGAAAGGGTTTGATTTCATTTGACGTACTTTTTCCATTCAGGTGTCCAATGTGACATACTAATACAGTTGTGAATGTGACATGAGAATCCATGGAAGTTTTGCACTTATGAGAAGAACAGATGTCAGCAGCATACTAAAAACGGACGCCATGGGCAGAATTGCTACATCACCCTTAAAACGAAAACAATGCCCTTCTTAAATAAACACAAGCGCTAAAAACGGCCCTGGGAAATGGGAACGGAGCAGAAGCGCTTCGTCAGCGACACCGAAAGCAGGTTTTCTGAGAGAGTTCCTGCCTGTATCCTCTGACATGTCGACGGCTAATTTACAGTCACGGATGTCCAGGAAGCTGATCTCTGGTGGTTTTGGAGCTGATGGGAAATGTTCTACGTACACCCTGGTGAGAGCGTCAGAATGCTGGGCTATCACAACAGAGGTCACGGGGTCACAGCATGGCAGAGGTGCCCGTGGAATTGTTCTCGCGTTTCCTCTGAGGAATGGCAAAAGTGACAGAAGCCATTGTGAAGGATCTCTATCCATCGGTTTACCGCCTGCTGCGAGGTCTCTATAGCACTGCCTCAGTGCTTGTCACTCCAACCTATAGGACCTGAAGAGTGTACGAATGTCGCTTTTGTAAATGAAAAAAAAGATTACATATAGAAATGACTCTTTTCACGCCATTCATCGTATAAGACCTATAAGAGCCGACGCATGAGAGAAAGCCAGCATCGGTGTTACATTTGGCAGACGCTTTGGGTGCGATCTGGGCTGCATATGTTCCGTTTCCCAGGCCAGACAGGAAGGAAGCGGGATTAGGATTGAGTCAACACGTTCATCTATTTCGCCCAGTCGCTCTTCCTCTCCGTTTACGCAAGCGCTCATCTGAGAGGGAGGCGATTAGCTGCAGACAAACAGCATCGCGGTTTGGTGCGCCACACGTTCTCCCGGCACCCCACACGCACTCTCCCGTGGGAATGAAATGCCAGATGGTTAACCCTTTCAGGACAGGTTCTGTCACCACGGGAGGGACCTCATTCTGAGGGAGAGCTGGATGGACAGGTGTCACAGAGCATGCGGGGTCCCTGCTGATGAGCCTTGTAAAATGATAAGCTCAAATATTCTAAGAATTGCCTGTGTTAATTTGCTTTAAGAAAGGGTGAGACTGATGCAAGATCTGTTCAATGAGAGAGGGGAAAAAAAAATTACATCAATTTATACTATAGGTCTTTTTTTTACCCCATAAAACGACACTGAATGTTTCTTTCCATACAATCAAAATTGAATGGATTTAATGGAATTAGACAGAACTTCTTGCTTGTTGCTTTACACTCCATTTCTATCAAATTAAACAATAAATAAATTAAAAAATTAAAAAAAGAACAAAGCCAAAAAGGTCATTATAAAAATAAAATAAAATTAAAATAAAATAAACAAATGCATTAAAATAAATGAATACATAAAAAAATACCTTTAAAAAAGGAAAATGGATTTAAATAAACAAATAAATAAAATGTAAATAAATAAATAAATAAATAAATAAATAAATAAATAAAGACTATAAAATTAAAAACAAAATAAATGTAAAATAAATGCAAAATAAAAATTAAATAAATATTAATAACATGAAAATGAACAAAATAGAGTTAAAATAAACAAATCTCTTTATAAAATAAAAAATACAAATGAATAAAATGAAAATAAAATAAGTTAAAATAAACAAGTGCAATAAATGAATGAATAAATAAATGAATATCTCTTTATAAAACAAAAATAAAAATAAATGAATAAAAATTAATTAAGTGAAAATAAACAAAATAAAGTTAAAATAAAGTTAAAATAAACAAGTGCAATAAATAAATGAATGTCTATAATATAAAAATTAAAAATAAAAATTAATGAATATAAATTAATAAAATGAAAAATAAACAAAATAAAGTTAAAAACAAATGCAATAAAATAAATAAATGGGACTTTATAAAATAAAATCTAAATAAATGAATAAAAATAAATAAAAATAAACAGATGCAATAAATAAATAAATAAATAAATAAATAAATAAATAATATACATACAAACATACATACATACAATAGAAAATGGATTTAAACAAATAAATAATATTTAATAAATAAATAAACATGCATAAAATAGAAAATGGATTTAAATAAATAAATAAATACACACATACATAAAGTTTAAAACAAAAACAGGTTTAAAACAAGTAAATAAAAATGAATGAATGAATGTATGAATGAATGAATGAATGAATGAATGAATGACTGACAAGAAAGCAAACAAGGCAATGATTCATTTAAGAAAATCTACCTACAAGTGTTGCATGTCACCAAATCACAGACATGAACATATGTTTGAGCTGCTTGGGAAAGATCTGTCCTATTATGATTGCACTGCATTTGCACACATTCCATTTACATACCTTGCAAATTGTTCAGTTTCGTGTCTTTAGCAGTCATCCCTATAACCAATTCTAATGCACTTATGGCTAATTTACTTAATACATTATCAAACGTAGATTGATTCTGACACCAGGATACATGCCGAATTCTGCCAGCTTTGAAAAGAGGACTGGAGAGACTGAAAGGAAGGAAGCCGTGCAAGATAAAGTAGATAGTAAGATGAGGAGACTGAGATTTAAGGTTAAAGGGTTTCACTGAGCCGATTTAGTGACTCCTTGTTTGCTGGTAATCGGCCGAGAGAGAGAGAGAGATTACAAACAACATGACCGTGACAGTGGCAAAAAAAGGCAAGTTTGCTCCCAGAATAAGTGCATGAATAAATTCAACATAAAACATATTTCCACACAGAAAGCAGTTCAAGTGGCTGTCACTCTCACTCATGAGGAGAAAACTGCTCGGCTGAACTCCTTCCAACTCCAAAACCCTAATCAGCAAGCCTGTATTAAACACTCTTTCTGAGGGAGAGCAGAGCCTGAAAGAAACGACGAAAAGAGAACCATTTAAATTACAGGTATGGAAAAATTCAACCCTATGAATAGTTTACAGTACTGCAGGCGAATGAGGTAACCATGCAATCAGACCTGGCATGGAAGGTAAATGTCAGATGATTTATAATCCAAACCGTGCCAAATTCAAGACACAATGTTGAACAAATACTTCGGCGTATAAGAAATGATGTGTTGCTATAGGGTCCACCCTCAGGAAGAGCTGCGAAACAAGCTTGCTGGCTCATCTAGAGTTTAAAGATTAGTGCATGACATCTTGAAACATTCTTCTGGTCATAATGCACGCCATGCAAGGTGGAATGAGTAATGAGCAACTTAACGTTTATAAACTTAAATAAAACAATATTTTAAACTCATAAAAAGTTGTTGAGTGAACACAATGTCAGTTAGCAGCTGTACGCCGTATTGATCCAGGTGATTCATTCACAAGAACATGAAGACTCATTTGTCTTTGTTTAAATAACAGCCAAATTGCA
Source organism: Cirrhinus mrigala (assembly GCA_036247105.1). Classification (NCBI taxonomy): domain Eukaryota; kingdom Metazoa; phylum Chordata; class Actinopteri; order Cypriniformes; family Cyprinidae; genus Cirrhinus; species Cirrhinus mrigala. The sequence goes on along the minus strand of CM070017.1, from coordinate 7,296,886 downwards.
TTTGGAGAAAGCCATTACAAAGCACTACAACTCACTCCCCTGTTGTTTTAAATCCAGCTGGGTGGTAAAGAGTCATTCCATGTTTTTAAAAGCTGGTTTGATCAATGATGTGCAGGAAACAAGTCCGTGACATTTTCTGATTTATCGATACAATTCCTCAGAGCTCAAACTGGACTTGTTGAACTTGTTTTAGTTTCTCGTCTAGAAACTCTGAATTGATATTGATTTACCATGTTGCTACACCATCAATTAAACAGCCTATGTTTACTTTTTTTATAATGATCAATATCAGAGCTTTAGCTTTCTTACAAGTCATCCAGGCAAGTCCTTACAACAAAAGTTAGAAAACATTTCAAAATGCATATCTTCTCAGCTTCAAAATACCAGCATAAATCTGCATGCTGGTCTATGCTGGTCCAAAAAATGCTAGTTAACCACCAGTCTTTCTGGTTAATCTGGTTGACCAAGGTTAATGCTGTGGGAACAAAATAGGTCCGTCTTCGGATAAACCCCTTCAACGACACACTCCATGTTGTGTTGAAGATACGCAAAGCATCCAAAATAGCTTCCAGCAGGACGGAGGTCGTAGGGTTATCATAGCAATGCGTTCATACATCCAGTAGACAGTGAGGGTCACAAGCTGTCCAACCTCATCCAGTGATAGTACACCCACTCTTAAACCCTAATGCTCATGCACCGCTGTCTGCTGCAGATAAACAGGCTCCATCTTTAAGTTTAGCTTTAGATAACACTGCATCAACCACAATGCACTGTGCCGTTATCAATCCATATTCCAAACAAAACCCAGAGACAAATGGGAGGATTAAAATTGTATTATGATGCCCTTGGTGGCACACTCAACCTGACTAAATTCATCTCTGACACAGTTTGCTGTTGGCATAATGGACTCTCGCATCAGCAGACTGATACGATAAAGGATTTGCCAGTTGCTATTGATCTTCTAAAGAGAAATGCATTGCAAAAAGCAATTCTCTTGATTTGCACAGGCCAGTAAACATTTGTCAATTGCAGTTGTCTGCTGAGGATTGTATTTTCATAACAACACAACTTCAGTACATTAATATTTCAAAAAAATGCAGCACAGGTATATTTGTAGCAATGGCCAACAATGCATTTTATGGGTCAAAATGAAAAGGATATTAGGATATTAAGTAAAGATCAAGCTCCATGAAGATATTTTGTAAATTTCCTATCATAAATATATCAAAACTTTATTTTTGACTAGTAATATGCATTGCTAAGAACTTCATTTGGACAACTTTAAAGGCGATTTTCTCAATATTTCGATTTTTTTGCACCTTCAGATTCCAGATTTTCATCCTTAGCCAAAACCATACATCAGTGGAAAGCTTATTTATTCAGCTTTCAGCTGATGTATAAATCTCGATTTCAAAAAAAATTGACCCTATGGTCCTGGGTCACAAAATATTCACATGTATTAAAAAGATGCATAAACCACACACACAAAATGAAATGCGTAAAACATGCATGATCTTATTTGTGAGGTAGCATTTTTGTAATCATCTGAGAGCAATATAATCCTCTTTATCCTTAAACTAAAACCCAAAGACCTGTTGCTTGGACTAAAAATCACTCCAGTGTAAAACCTGATCTCTGCATGTACGCCTCTCACATTTTTGTTTTAATATCTTGAGTATTTCCGTTTTTCCAGGAAAGTTTGGAAAGGTACTTGCTTCAAATACACTAAAAATCCTGCTTTGCATCTGAACGAGGCCCACTCTATAGCATGTTTTATGAGGATTTCAGGCCTTCTCATTAAGTTTAACTACAGTTGCAGCAGGCCGTGTGGGTGAACCTCACAAAACATGTCCAGATCATGCTTAACCACAAAATCAAAATAACAAAAGATAGAGAAAAACCCTAATGTCACAATGCAAAAAAGTTTGCAAAAACTATCAAGCATATGAATTAACATACAAGAAATGTTATAATTGCTTTTTCTTTATGGTAATGAGAATTTTGTTTAATTATAAAAGGGGAGAAATGTAGTCAAAACGTAGAGAAAATCTGACCCAGAAATGTTCTTGATCAGTTCACATGAACCCATACAAGCTAAAACTTTCTGCACTCCTAGATTTCTCTGTATTACATGATTCTTTTTTACACTCCACTGAGATTTGGATCCCTAACAAGCTCCGTTCCTCCCACAGAAGTGCACTTACAGGTCTGTTCTCAGGAGAGGGAAGCTGAGAAGAGAGAGCTTCATCCATCATCAGAGGTTTTCCCGGATTAACCAGGCCTCATAACTTCCCAGTGCCGAACAGTGGTGTAAACCTTTCTTTCCTGCCTTTTATCATCTGAATCCCAACCATCCATTGTCCGTATCAGTCATTAAGAGTAGCCTTGGGCTGACCTCACACTTCCAATTAATAACAAAAGAATAAGTCAACACCACCTTCTTAAAGTGCATGCACAGACAGGCGGTTTCATGCAGATCTAATCTATTACCCAAGGTGCAAAGGGAGTAGAGTAGTAGTTACTGTATAAAAAAAAAGGCCAGAACGGAACAAGTAGGAGGAGATGGTGTCCGCATGAAAAATACAGTTCCCCAGACTCATTACAGGAACACAAAAATGGAAGATGCATATACAGCCATATCTCATGGCTACGAGTGTGATATTGCGTTTATACAACAGTTTGACGGCATGATTGAGTAAATGCATAAGAAACAACAACGGAGTGTCTCTAAAACCCTTCTTTTCCGCCACGGATTCAAATCTCAGTTTGACAGTTTAACAGCTGAGCCCAAGCCTCTGTTACAAATTTGAAAGTGTCACTTTAGAGCTAGTAATGAAAGAACATCAAGTAAAGCTTACGGTATTACTGTATTAAAAGCTATGTATTACATGGAGTAGAGTATTCTGAAATATGGACGGATCGAGTGTGATTACCTGCATCTGATACAGCATTCATTCTTCAGCTCAATCTCATATTCATAATAAAACATTAGTTTGAATGTCCGCTGAGGAAAGCGATATCTGTATATATAAAAAAACATTTACTGAATAATAATATTCAACAAACAACAGCAACAGCCAACATAAAAGTTGCTAGGCAATTCAGTCACATACAGCTTTAAAAGTACATAAAATATAATGTGATGAGATTTTGCCCTCGGCCAAAACTGTTTGCTCTGGAACAAATAATAGATTAATGAGACCAAAGACTGCCCCATTGGATTTACCCAAAATGTATTATATCTCATGTTTAACCACTATAGACACATCAGAGTCAGCATCAAATTCCAGAAGATCTGGCCGAGGTAAGGCTGCCCTCGGCAGGTTCATGAGTGCTAAACATCTGCTGACTCCCCAGAGCTCCTATCTCTGAAAACGATGAACCAAATTTTCAAACAGATGCTATTTTCATTAACAAACTGCATGTTTCAAGTCCAAACAAGTACATTCTTGCATAAAAAAAAAACTCTTAAAACTACATTCCGTGAGACAAAAACAGTATTAGTTATAAAATTATAGTGGATTTTGGTATCCGCCATGACACTTGCTGTGAGAAATACCTCAAGCAGAGTGATACAAACGGTGAAACTGTTTTGATATAAATAGAATACTGCATTTATTTGCACCTGTATAGTGCACCTATACATCAACCTTCTGCCTCCAGGAACGTCTACAGTCAAGACTGTCAGATATTGGATCCAGACTATCTCCCCCAACTCATAAACCTCCAGCCCCTGAGGCTCAGGTCTTGCACATTTGGGATGAAAGATAAACAGCGAGGGGAAAGAGTGACAGTCCAATAAATTAGCACCCATCTAAGAAGCTTGTTTATCTTTACCATCTCTCCGCTACCAGCCATCTCAACCCTCACAAAGCCTCCAACCTGTCAGAGCTCATTCCAGTTACATATGACTGACAGATGAAACACCCAATCACGCTTGACTGGCAGGCAGGACATCCTAAACCATGACCTAACGGTTGACCCCTCACCTCCAGCAGTCAGGTTGCAAGACAGCCGTAAGATGAAGACATGAGATACTGCCGTCTTTCCCCCCCTCACATATTCAGAGTTAGTGTCTCGGTTAACAGAGAATTGTGAATTTGGCTTCAAACTTGAAATAGTCAACTATTCCTAATTAAAACCCATCATAAAGAAGTCAGCATGTGGTAAAAACCAACGAATCAGAGGCTTTCTAATTAAAAGTGAGCTATGCTATATAATGAAGTACCTATAGCTAAGAACCTCCAAAGCCCATTGAGTTCCAGTGGAGGGGAAAATGAGCGTTGTTCCTAAATCTTGGAGGCAAAGATCTCTCTATCTGGGTCTCTGGTCACGGTTCAGCAAGATCAAGTGAAGAAGAACCTCCCTTTTTCTCACACTCCTTTGTGGCTCCAAGTTTTTGCGAATTAAGCATAAAATAAGCGTAACCGGCTCCATTGAGAATGCCCCCTTGTCCAGCGAACGAGATTAATGAAATTCCCACACGGTGCCAAAGCGAACAAATACCAAGCGTCACTGAGTTAGCCATTAATACGGCTTGTTATTGTTGGCTTCATTTTTACAACAAAACGGTGAAACCCTCATAAAAGCTCATAAATTTCCATCACAACAGGCCACGTCGAGGTGATTTCTCTGATTACTGTCAAACTGATTACAGTTGGATACGTTTCTAATAATGGCCTTCTAAAAACTAACCAAATTTGACTTGAAATTAACAAGTTGTGGTAACTTTTAGTGTGTAAACCCCAAATCTCCCAAGTAATTTTCTATTGCAAGATCAGCGAAGCTACCTGCAGCGTTGGCGTGTAATCTATCGGCTACACCCAAAATTTGAGTACATTTCTAATGGCCGTCCATTTCAACTGAAACTAACCAAATCTGACTTGAAATAGCAGTTTGTGGAGTAACATTTTGTGCGTAAAAAACCCCCGCCAAATCTGCCAAGTAATTTCTTATCGCAGTATCAGTGTTGGCACGTAATCTATCTTACTCCTTTCATGTTAACATCTCGACTGCATCCTTCAGTCAAGATAGTAGAGCTCAAAGTGGAAGCCTCTCTTTCTCTGGGTAATATGCTAATCTGATTTGGGACAGAGCCAATGATGTTTTCCTGCTTGTTTGTTGTGTTTCGCTAGACTTTCCTTCTGCAGCTTATCTAGATATAACCACGTTAAAACGGAGTGAAAGAGAGAGACCGCCGAGGTGCCACACCATGGTGTTCAGCAGAAAACATTTTAATTGCTTTAGCAATTAAGCAAGACAAGTCAAAAACCGAGCATGCCTGAAAATTCCCACAGCAAGACGTTAATCTACCTCCTCGGGCAAAACTGTTCCTCAATGGAACGAGCAGACGAGAGGAGGTGGTGTTTGGTTTTCTAAGAGAGTTGCAAGAAATAAAGAGAAATTAGGAGACAACAGAGAAATTCTGTGTTAATCATATATAAATATGTGTAATCCCCTGCATTTAGTAGTAGTTCTTAAATGAACCATTTTGAAGAAATAAAAAAAAATAATTAAAAACTTAAAAACCTAAAGAACTTTTTCGACTTTGAAAGGTTCCATGGATGTTCAAGGTTCTTCATAGAACCATTGATGCCACTAAAGAACCTTTATTTTTATTTTTTTTTTTTTTAGAGTAAAGCTTATGAATTTAAGACCGTAGAGTTGAGTTGGATCTATTCAGCCAGTGGTGTCAGAAAAACCCGAAAGGCATCACATAGAGAGTTATTCCAGTTATTCGTTTCCAGAAGGTTATTCAGCTACTCTAAGAGAGCTCATATATGCAAATTGTAATGTTTCTGTATATAAACGCACAGAAAGGAATGACCTAAAAAGGAGACATCCACCAAACTAATGAAGATATCTCAGTTGCTGCCGTGCACCAGTGCTCTTTGCATGCGTGCTAAATCTCAGAATGAACACACACACACACACACACACACACACACACACACGCACACACACAATCTGGGTGGTACATTTGAGCGAGGGGAATGGTATCAGTCTGAACATCTTGTTCGGCAGATTACAGCACAAAGCATTTCATTAAAGGGATTAAGTCGTAATTCAATCCTCCATGGATTCACTGCAAGCTTGGGCTTATGGATCGTAAAGAGTCTTTTGGATGAACATCCCTGAAGCGCGCTTTCCTTTAGCCTACATAGTATGAAACATATATTTAAGACAATTTGGACTGATTCCTTCACTAGCATTCCTTGGGGACAACATGAAAAGACTTAAATGGATCATTTACTTAACAAATGCCCTTGTCTTAAACGTGCTTATTTAGTGGGTATTATTTTAAACCAAACTAAATGTCTCTCAAAATGCAATAAGGCAAAAATGCAATCTCAGAAAGGCCTCAATGGTGGTACAAAAAAAAAAAAAAATTAACATAAAAAAGCATTAAAGAACATTTGACTTCAAAAGTATTTCAGAGAGAAATTAGCATGTTTAATTGTTTTTATTCATCTGGAACTGACTGAATCACAAAAAGCTGAAAAAATAATTTGTGATGGCAGGCGAAAGGAATCAGTTCAGTAATTTCTTTAAATTTTTTTTTATAAAATAAAATAAAATAAAGATGATTAATAGTAAAATTATTAATAACTCAATTTGACTATGTTACAATATGAAATACATCAGCAAAGCAATCCATTTGTAATGGCCTCTTCTCAGGAGCCACTTCAGCACATTATATCTTATTTTCATCTGTTATATTTGCTGTGAAAATTCATCTATTGTGAGACTTCAGACTGGCTATGAGGGAAAGCGGTCTTGAAAATAATAGACGTGTGAACTTCAAATCAAGTTGGACTCCATCTGGGAACAGATCTCTCACACAACTGAACTCCAGTCCAAAACCAACCCTCTGTTCCTGCATAGAGCCGAGCCATTATAAGCACAACTGGAAATAATACAATCACCTACAGAGAGACGTAGCGAGAGAAACAAATTGAAGTCTATGTTGAGAAGTGTATGAGCCTGAGATGACAAGTTTTAAACACATCACATTTTCCAGCGGTTTCTGTGACCGTGGTTTGACAGTCATATGTGAAGTGATGACCATTAAACAGTACTGGACTTGCGTGCCCTCTTAACCGTGGCTTGTCAAAACTAAGAAGCGAATCACAGAAGAGGTCGTCCATCTAGCTGTACTTGAAGTTTCCAGCAATTAATTCTGTCACAGAGTAAAGACTGGTGAAGACCTTGGCTACAGCGGAGCAGCCGCAAGATTGCCGCTTTTTCCCGCATTCTAATTAAATGCCATAAATCAGAACAGATGAAGGCTGTTAAAGTCACCTCTCAGTTCTTAGACGTCGTTGGCTGATGCCAGCACTGTAACTTGTTTGGTTTTTCCAGGCCTGAACCACTGGAACCACTTTGGCAATGCAAGCTGGCAGAAAACGTCGCAAGGGAGTGACGCCGGTCTGTTACGGCTGGACTAACGTGTCCCAATCTACAGCAGGTTTTTGCTTCAGGTAAGAGATTTAGCGAGAGAAAAGGAAATCTGGAAATTTGGCACGAGTCCATGTTGTACTTCTATTAACATAATCATAGTGACATCATGACTCATGACTTGTTTAAACAAAATATATCCAGCCATTACCATAATTGATTTGACCAATATTCTTAACAGATATTCACACTTTACAGTCGCAACAAAAGCATTTTTTCAACTTTTCAACTGATAAGTTTCAACTGTAAATAATATCGCAAATAATTGGTTCTAATAAATCAGATCTATAGAGTACCACCATTATGCCACTGTGAAAAAAGACAGATACATTAAAGTAACTTCATTAAAATATTTTTTGCATAAATTGCAATTACAAGAGAGAAACAGATATAATTTTAAGACCATCAGCTCAAAAAGTAAAATTAATTTGAATAATGGCATAAATAATAATAATAATAATAATAATAATAATAATAATAATAATAATAATAATAATAATAATAATAATAATAATAACAACAACAACACATTATTATTATTTAGAATTTTTATTATTATTATTATTATTATTATTATTATTATTATTATTATTAAATATTATTGTTATTATTATTATTGGTTAATTATTATTATTATCTGTTTTTGACAGGTTTTTTTTTTTTTTACATTTTTTCCAAATTTTAAAGGAATTTATTTGAAGTATAGATCACCATAAACTTCTGTTGTTACAATCTTCATTGTCACCATTTTGCCATTCATTATATTAGTTTTAGTAGTAGTAGTAGTAGTAGTAGTACTGTCATTTTCTCATAATAATAATAATAATAATAATAATAATAATAATAATAATAATAATAATAATAATAAACTAATTATTTTGGTGTTATTGTTATTATTATACAAATTATTATTACAATAAAATTAATATTTAAATTATTATTATTATTGGTTTTAATGTTTAATGTATTAATTATTCAAATAACAATAATAATAATAATAATAATTCTTTCTTCTTCTTCTTCTTCTTCTTCGTTAAAGTTTAGATAACCATAAGCTTTTTCTGCTGTCAATAATAATTTTTATTATTGTAACCATTTTGCTATTACATTATATTTTGGCCTTAACAGATAAAGGATAGTAAACAAACACACATGAGAGTAAACCGGCCTTTTAAAGTGATCCCCTGACATTTATTTTCCCCTGGAGTGTCATTAGAAGCTGCTAAATCTGCTCATCATTGTTATCTCCACACTGCTAATTAGTTCCAATCAATTAAAGTTGCTCAATTCTGCGTCACTGGGACGAGCGCTGCTCTTTTAGCCTCTGTGCATGTTGAACATCATGAACAAATCAAGATTGAATTACCACTAAGCATTATAACAAGATGTGACATGATAAAGCATAAAGCAACGTTTTTCCCCCTTTTGCTTTACATCAAACGCCCAAAAAGACTACTTAATGCTCTAAGTCCATCATATCAAACCAAGTTAGTAAAAGCTGATATTATTATCATTTCCGTTGGGCGAGTTGGTTTGCAAAGTGTCCAACATATTGTAAAAACTTCTGTGAGTCACGAATATGAAAATAACTTTCCAAAAAATGGTTTTCAAAAGCACTGGGATATTTAAATAGTCCACCATCATCACCGCAGCTGCTCTGCTAGCTAATTGATGGAGTTATTAGTCATTTCTAACAGAAAATAAACCAGGAGAAGTAGGTGATGACAATCATAATCCCGCGGCAGTGGTCACACACTTACGCGTTCACACAAAGTCAATCCCTTCGAGTCAGGCAGTGAGAATAAAAATGATGGTTTCCACACACATCTGGAGCGCAGCCTGATTATACACTTGCTTCACGACACCCAAGAGTCACCAGCACACATTTCCTCAACAGCCAGAATATAGACTGTTACTCAACGCTCATATTAACACGTGTGTGCACGGAAGATAAATTCTAAACATGTCCAAACAGGACCAGCGAGGCAGGAAGATCGCTGAGGCATCAACCTTAGGGTCTGGAGGGAAATCTGATTCCTACTGTATCCCCATCCCGGACAACCACACAAACACCATAACAAATTCAACTCCGGGCCCCTTCCACGCACACCACCCTCCTTTCTGCTTCCCTCACTTGTACTCATCCCACGTTTGTGTTTTCCACAGAAAGGAAATGCAAATGGGACGTTTCCCCACTTCTCTGGGAAACGCCGCAGGGCGCCTGGATAGAGAAATTAAACAAAGTCGCCGTGATGCATGCGGCAAAGTGGCAATAAAGTATTCATTAACAACTATTCAGACGCTAAGCGGGGCAACAAGTGGTCAAGTTAAGAAGTTAAACAGGGACTTTATGTGGTAAAACCTCCCCTGGGCTTATATATTTACAAAACAAAGGAGCTCCTTTGACGGGTCTCGCGGAGCAGTGCACCTTGCCCGGGGGGAAACGGGCTCGTGTGAATGGGACTCGGGATAAAGTGCGTTTACCTACTGAGTGGCGTCGCTTTGATGTCAGAGGAGTGGGTAAACACAAACACAATCAGAGAAAAGACCCGTCATGTTGCATTTTGAAGGACTCAAATGGTACACGCTTTATGTTTAGAGGAGCTTCCATGTTTGGAAGCGAAACAACAAAGATGTCAAAACCTTAAAGATCTGAAATCTGAAAATCAACTTTGGTTATATGGTACATCTGAAATAGAAGCAAACATCTTTATCATTTAAATCAATAGACTTATATAAAGTGTGGCCATTTTGAGATTATCTGCATAAACCATCAACAACATTTGCTGTTATTAAATTATATAATTTGTTTAGATTAAATGTGTTTATATACAATATCATATAATAACTAAAAAGGATAAAATACAATAAAAATAAATGTAAAATTTAATAATAATAATAATAATAAATAATAAATAAATAAATAAATAAAATAAAATCATGAAATGAAATACAAAATAAAATAATAAAAATAAAATAAATAATAAATTATAATATAAATTAATATAGAATATAAATGCAAAAAAACAATAATAATTAATATAAAATATAAAATTAAATTAAATTAAAAAATACAAAAATATAATAATAGTAATAATAATAATAATAATAATAATAATAATAATAAATAACAAAATATGAAGTAAAATAATAATAATAATAATAATAATAATAATAATATAATAATAATAATAATAATAATATAAAATATAAAAAATAAAATTGTAAAATATTTTTTATTTAAATATAAAAATCAAATAAAATTATAAAATAAAGCAAAATAAAAAATAAAATATAAAAATGAAATAATAAAATAAAATAAAAAAAAAAAAATAAAATAAAATAAAATAAAATAAAACTCTACTGATATTGGCCATTCAAAAAACACATTAGTTGAATTACTAATAAAAACCGATTTGTTTTGACTTTAAAGATTTTACCCCATTGTTTTTTTTGATGCTAGCTCAATGGCATATGTCATCTTGAACATGAATCAGCATTTGAATTCCATAATGTGACATAAAACATTATATTTAGTGGGAAATTACATAACTAAATTTAAATGAATGATTATTTAATGATTTAACCATATTAAAGCTACTAAATATAGGTCACATACTATACAATCGTTTAAATAACACAAATGAATCATATATATATATATATATATATATATCTATATATATATATATATATATATATATATATATATATATATATATATATATATATATATATATATATATAATAAAACCAGGCACAACTACTGGAAAATTAAATTAATTAAATTAACTTTGAATTCACATCTTTAAGCCACACAAAAAACCAATTCAGAAATTATAAGTGCTGCATGCGCTTTAGATTTCTATTTTTATGATCAATCTTTACTTCCAAAGTTTCCTTTACAGAGGTTAATGTATACGTGTAAAGTGTGTGTGTGTGTGTATATATGGTTTATGAGCACAAATGTGCATAACGATATGGGTACTACAACATAAATATGATCTGAGAACATTTCCTGTGCCCTCGTAAACCAAAAGGCTTAAAAACATACTTAGAGACTTTTGATATTCAAAATTGGGCAGTAGTTTCCTGTGAGGAGTAGGTTTAGGTGTAGGGTTGTGGTAGGGCGATAGAAAATACAGTTTGTACAATATAAAAACCACTGGAGAGTCCTCATAAACCACACATGCAAAAGTGTATGTGTGTGTGTGTATAAGTGTGTGTTATTCCGTGGCACAGTGTGCAAGGCACTCATTGATGGAAAATAAAGGCCCAGTGCCAGTCACAAGCCCACCCCCAGATCTCCCAGAATGTGAATGAACTGCTGTGAATGGAACGATGAACCCACACAAATGCCCTCTCACCACTCACGCCCGCCCGTCTGCTCGCCCTTCTTATGTTGATGAAAGCGGGGGCGAGACGAAACAACAAAAACATCAACAACAACAACGAGGGATGTGTGAAGCTCCGCCCCTTTTTCATTCCATCCCGAGGACTGCAATACGCCCCCAACTCCTGGCCAATTCCACAATCCAAAGGGAACTTTAAAAACTTGATCTCCTCACAAAGCCATGCCTCCACCCAATTCCCACCAGGAAGAGGGGAGGATCGTGGGTGGAGGGTCAACGGTGGAGAGGGAGGGCCTGGCATGGCTTCAATGAGAGCAGATGAGAGCTCATCTTCTTCCATGACAATTGCCACCCACTCGAAAAGCACGCAGTGTCGGGTGACTGAAGAACACGAATCAGCATCTCAATGAAGGCATCAAAGGCTCCTGATGCAGGGGCGGACGCTGAGATCTACACTTCACAAATTTTGTGTCCCATCCACACCACTATTGAAAAACAGCTCTTTTTTTATTTTTTCAAAAGTGAGCAAAATCACTAAAGCTTTAAGAGCTGAACAGTGACATTTAATACAGCCTTCTCAATTTAGTTCTTAGTGTCTCATTATTGACTGAAAATAACTTCATATTATATAGTTTAATCCACTGAGAAATGAGAATTGTGTGATCATAGGCGTTCACACTATAAATAAACAAACTGAAGTGAATCCAAATCATCTTTATAATCTAAATCTTAATCTGAAAGCATTTAAGATGGGCAGATCTACTGAATGACTGACAGTTTGCTGATTAATGACGCCAAGCTCATTAAATAGAGCTCGCTCTTGACCCCATCCCACGCAGGGGTCAGATCTTCTCCAAAGCTTCACAGGAGGACGTTCTGGGAAAATATATCAAACTCGAAATTATACTGAATCGTGGACATTATAAAGGAACATGTTCTGCCTTTTATTTTGTATAAAAATTAATCTGTGCAATAAAATGCATGCGATTATATTAATGAAAAGTTCTCTATAGCTCAGCTACAACTTATATTCCCAGTATCTGCTCATTATAAACACAGTGGTGTTTTCATTGGTCTACTTTCTACTATGACAATCAAATGTGACCATAGACCACAAAACCAGTCTTAAGTAGCATGGGTATATTTGTTGCAATAGCCAAAAAATACATTGCATGTACAGTGTCAAAATGATCGATTTTTCTTTTATGCCCAAAATGATTAGGATATTAAGTAAAAATTATGTTCCATGAAGATATTTTGTAAATCCCCTACCATAAATATATCAAAACTGAATTTTTCATAAGCAATATGCATTGCTAAGATCTTCATTTGGACAACTTTACAAGCGATTTTCTCAATATTTTGATTCTTTTGCACGCTCAGATGCCAGATTTTCAAATTGATTAGTAATATGAATTGCTAAGAAATTCACTTGGGCAATATTTCAGTTTTTTTGGATCCTCAGAGTCCAGATTTTAGTTGTATCTCGGCCAACTATTGTCCTATCCTAACAAACCATAAATCAATGGAAAGCTTATTTGTTTAGCTTTCAGACAATGTATAAATCTCAATTTCAAAAAATTGGCCCTTATTTGTGATCCAGGGTCACGAATGGTTATGCAAGTTAAATTCTACAGTAATTTTATACTAAACTCAAAGACATTGTCAAATGCCTGCTAAAACTGGATGTGAGAGACAATCCCCTGGTCAAGACCCAATTAAGACCTGCTAAAATCACCTCTCACCCCCCACAGAGCAGTCTTAGCTTATTTTCCACTGCTATTCCACTCGCCACGCAACAAACATGTGTCAGTAATAATCACACACGCTTAATCCCACTAGACCATCATTCTATCTGACACTTTAATCTGAGAACGCTAGCATTAGATCTAAATATACTCCATTTAAATCTATGGCTGAATTCAGAGCCACAGGCCACTGTACATAAAGAGAGGCCTGAGTCAGTTTTCTAGGTCAGTGAGTTCACACTTCCAATATTTGGTCATTTGATGTTGATGGTGGAAAGCATCTATAGATGAATCTACAAAACATGTTGTCATTTCTCACATTTCTTAAAAATAAAATAAATAAATAAATAAAATAAATCAAGAAAGTCATGAAAAATTAACTATATATCAGGGGCGTTTCCTCAGAGGAGACAAGGGGGAAAAAAAAAATTAAATTCTTAGTACAAAAATAAAACAATGCCAATATTCTAAAATATAACATTAAAAGTGTATAAACCACTCGTGCTTCTGAAGAAACATTGTCCAAGAGCGATGGGGGAAAGTCACGTGAGAGAAGGCAATGCCTCCATCGCAATATGATTGGATATGGCTGGTTATGATCAGCTGTGATTGGTTCATGCGATAAATCCCGGCTCTTAAGTTTGTGCATGTTTTGCGTTTGCGAATCAGTCTGAATGAACAATCCAACAGCGTTAATGCTAAGACACATGTAAAAAAAAGTATGTAAACAACTCACACATTTAGATAAAACCACTTTTATACATCAAAATAAAACTTAAAATGGCATGAAAACATGCTCTGTGGGAGTTTTTAGTCAGTAATCAGCTTGGTGAAATTTTTAAGTAAATGTGTCTGTGTCTGTGACAAATATTTACCGAGCTTTGATTATTTAATGATCCGAAAAATTAAAAAAATAGTTAAAAATTAACTATTAAAAACAAAAGCTGAACATAAGTTCACAAATAAAATATATAGTTTAAATTGTTACTGTCTTGAGTTTTTTTTATAATAAATGTAAAATGCTTAAAAACACTAAACAATCAGAAAATCACATATATATTAAATATATCAAAAAAAGTAAAAATAAAATAAAATAAAATAAAATAATTGCACTTTAACATTTTTAGTAAAGTTAATTTTATTTGTATTTTTGTTAATTAAAAAAGTTAACTTTTTTAATAAATTCTGCATAAAGGCAGTTCAAAAAAATACTTCATTTATGTATAAATAATTTAAATAAATATTATTATTTTTCTCATTACAGTATAAAGAACTGGGGTACTAATTGTAGTTTTAAAATCTTAATTCTTACTTATAAAGATTTAGTTTCTTTTAGACATGTGAAACCCACAGACATTCCCGGGGTGATATTGTGATTACAACGAAAAAAAATAATCCACTCAGTCACTAAGACTAGTAAAACATGAATGTGATTTCCTGTCACTCTCCAGTGTGGCAAATACAACAGATGGAATGAAATAAAGACGTGTGAAGTGGCATCTCTGAGTGTTCCTGCTGAGGAAAGATCCCAGTTTTAATCACAGCTGAGCTCTGACAGACGGCGAAACCCAAAACCCCCAGTAGCGCACAGGTGAGAGTCCAGAAGGGAGGCCCCGGTAAACCTAACATCACTCTTCCTGTGAGAGCTAAAAGTGTGCACTGCTGCCGCCCCAAGAATGCAAAGCATTCGGCCTCACGGAGATTCCCCCGTGTCAACAGATCAGATGAAAGAAGAGAAAAGAGACAGCAATGGGGAAAGAGGAAAAAGAGAGTGACAGACGGAAAAAGAGAATGTGAGAGAACTAAGAGCGAATGTGAGAGAAAAATACATAGGGCTAATGTACAGTCAGATGGTCAAATAAACAAGACTTGTATTGCACTGAAGGGGTTTATTTTGTGAAAATGACCAGTTGCCTGTACATAATCCTTCTTATTTCATGTCTACAAACCAAATAAACAAATCTGACAGAAATATCAAATACTGACCAAAAATGAAATATTGGTTTGAGTTTAAAGTATTTTATAATGTGAGAACAAAATGGGATATTTAAACTAGCACAGCTGTGGAGGGAATCAGTTGCCTGGGACAATATACACACATTTTTACCTCAGAACGCCATGACTGACTCAAAATCAAAATCAAGTATTGTGAAGAGCTGTGTTTGATAGTGAACATAGTCATCTAAAGTATTTGACCCCTCAAATGAATAAACACTTCATCAAGTGAGAATCCATATGGAGTTCATGTGTCCGTAACTACGAGAGACACTTCATCCTCACCAGGTGTCCACATAAACATCAATCTACAGCATCTGCGGACGCAGTAAATCCTGTGGAACGCACAAAGAGACACTCACACACACAATGTCCCAAAATGAGAAATGAGGACCACCCATGTGATTTCTGATATGCAGATGCACATTTAAATCTCTAGTGTTGGACACATCTGACTGAATGACATGACTAGAAGCATCCAGTGCCAATAAACAGGAAATCTTCCTCTCACAGTAAGAGTTCACTGACCCTCTTTGTCCACTCTAAACTCACGTGCTTTGGATTTCACTCTTATACTGTTACACTTTTTTAAGTGGAATGGAACAAGATTGTAGCCAGATTTTCTTTCCAAGTTGCTGGAGTTGGAATGACAGTACATGCTTTCACAGGCTCTTTGGTTTAAAGTCGCTCGTGCCTAAATCATTAAGGAATACATCACCCAAAAATCCAAAAATTAAAATCCTATTATCATTTATTTACCCCATGTCATTCTAAACCCGTATGAACTATAAGACTATCCCTCTAGGCAAATTATTTTAAGAAACACCCTAAATTCACTGTAAAAAAATTTCGTACAATTAAATTTAATTAAATGTGTCACTTTTTTTGTAAAATTCACCAGCAATTGAAAATCGCTTCAAAGTAAACCCTACACCAATTTCCGATTTCTTTTCAGTGCAGTCAAGCTATATTTTCAGTCTAATATATTTCTTAAAGAATGAAAACTAAAAAAAACAAACAAACAAAAAAAAAAAAAAAACATTTGACCATTTGCACTGCCACAATGATTCTCAGTACATTTTCATTACTATAGCATGAATTAAAATAGCAGTAAAATCAAGTTAGCATTTTTACTTAAAATATTATAATATTAATACTGTAATGCATAGAAAACAAAGTATTATAATTTTAAAAAGCTTTACTTTTATAAAAAGTAAGAATTTATTTAAACCAGCATAGTGGTCAACAGTTTATCGGCCTGACCGACTGTTGGCACCAATATTAAGCATTTTTTGGTTATCGGTACCTGTCATATTTAAAACCGATTTGCTGATAAAATAATTTAAAAGTATTTTTTTTTAAAGTTTTTGTCAGAGCCCTTGTTTTTCTTAATTTTGACATTAATTTTAATTTTTACACCAGACATATTGGTTAAAAATATCAGTTATAGGTCTACTTGATCTGTTATAAAATCGGCCAAGAGAAAACAAAATAATTCAAAGGCATTTAAAGAAATTTTTTGTTAGAGCTCTTGTTATTCTTAACTTTGACATTAATTTACATGTTTACACCACACATATGTCGGTTGGAAATACCGGTTTATCTGTCTACTTTATCTGTAATAATCGGCCCAGAAAAACACACAAAATAATTTAAAAATATTTAAAGAAAGTTTTTGCCAGAGCCCTTGTTATTTTTAATTTTGACAAAAAATGTTTTACACCAGACATACATATCGGTTCAAAATATCAGTTATCAGTTTACTTGATCTGTAATAATCGGCCCAGAAAAACACACAAAATAATTTAAAAGCATTAAAAGAAAGTTTTTGTCAAAGCCCTTGTTATTCTTAATTTTGACTAAAAATATCAGTCTACTTGATCTATAATAATCAGTATCAGTAGCAGCCCTGAAAAACACATATTGGTTGACCCCTAAACCAGTATTTTTCATATTTTTCTAAAAATGTTAAGTGATTAAATAATTTATTTTGCATTACAGTATTGAGAATGTGGTTAAGGTGCTAAACTCATTCCAATATTATTATTATTATTTTAAGAGTTTTCATGCCTTTGGTTGAGACTCAACATTATCACAGCACTCAGAAGCTCCCTCTCTCTACACACTCATGCTGAACCGGCTGACCTGAGACTGGTGTGAAAGGGCGTGATAATCCGCTGACCTCACTCTGAGCGCTCGCAGTGCATGCTCGGGTTTGTGAGAGGAGTTTTTTTAGGTCCAGCTGCTGCTTGTGTCCTGATGAGATGCAAACGGGCCGCATTACGATGCAGCTGCACGGATTAGAGCAGAGGTTTGTAAGAATGCTGAGCACAAAGCACATCATCATATCACTCCAGATTACTGAACCATGCCAGCCTGTGCAGTCAGATACACTGATAAGGCAGTTGAATGCGTGTCAACAAAATTGTAGCCATATTCCCCTGTTTTAAAGCAGTTCTGTTTAGGTCAGCACAATCTGATTTGTGTTTTCTCAAAAAAAGTCATTAACACATCTTAATGCATTCATATGCACACATTTTTAGGAAACTTACTGACCTTGCCTACTTTTATATCACCCAGCCAGTTTTAAAACACAATCAGTCATCCAACAAAAATCATTGATTGGATAAACTTGAAGTGTTCTTATTGTCAACCAACTCGAGCCCTTTGTGCTATTGGAAGGACTTTTCCTGTTCAGGGGCCATTAAGTCCACACTACTTATCTTTACCCAGAGCAGCTATTTTAATACAGAACTATGACCTGGCCCATTTCGTGCGCGGAGGGCAGGAACACCCTCACAGGGTTAACG
Source organism: Cirrhinus mrigala (assembly GCA_036247105.1). NCBI lineage: Eukaryota > Metazoa > Chordata > Actinopteri > Cypriniformes > Cyprinidae > Cirrhinus > Cirrhinus mrigala. The sequence continues at coordinate 7,278,523 of CM070017.1, read as the reverse complement.
GTCTCACAGTCTCGAATGCCAAAGGCCCTCAAAGCGAATTGGAGCCTCCAGTGTCGCAAGAGAGCGTTTTCTTGAAATCCGAACAGCCTCTGAGGAAATGGTTTAGATGGAAAGAAAGAGAAAAGAGCTAGAGAATAAGAAAGAGGGACTCTTCCAAATGGCTCTTTTCCTCTTATCATCCATCTGTCTATTCATCCTTATCAGATCTCCTCTTGAGATCCTCATGTGGTCGCAATGCCAGGTTTGAATGATCATTACCCGCACAAACACAATACGTCCAGTGTTCCTTCTATAAAAGCGGATACTTAAAGGCCTGGAGAACAAATCACTCTCGACTGACTTCATTTCAAATGACCTGATTTTACATGACAGCACAGAGCTGTTTATAGAGATTGGATGACATCAGAGACGTTATAAGAGGGAGATCACAATCCACTCAAATCAAAACGAATGCTGAATAAGGCATGGCCTAGAAGGTAGAATAATACTCTGTGCATGTGCATTAGTTGGAAAAAGACCTAAAAATCATTTTGCGTACCTAGATAAATACTAGTCTGCTGCCAACCCATTACCATTCCCACTTGCCCATAACCTGTCTATTTGCGGTTCTGTTCTCATCATATAAGTGCTATTTCCTTGGCTGGCAGACACATATGCATAATGGCCTTAGCACATTAATTATAGTGTATTATAGCTCTATTTGTTATTACTGTATTGGGTGTAATAGTCAATGAGACGTGTAATGTTCACCGCCACTCTGGCCAAAACCGACACCTAAAAACCAACAGTAGTTATTTTACGAAATTAAAAATGATATTTGCAGGCAACTATGAATGCCACATGTTTGGCATATAGAGGTTAACCACATAAGTAAAAATAAGCTGAGACTGGTATGGGACTGCCTGGTTTTATCCAGTTTCCAAGGTTCAATGCTGATGAATGAAACATGGGTCACTGTTACTTTTAAAACCTCTAACTTCCAAAAAGTATGGGTGTATTATTAATATAGTAAACTGGGCCACTCATAGACGTGACAATAATCCATGCTGCTTCTTTATATGAACTGATAAAACTTGTTAAAAGCAAAATTCAAGGGCCAAGTCATACATCTAATATTAGTTCTGATATCAAATGCAAACAAACATAAATCAGTTGGTTTTTAAAGCTATGCAATCTAAAGCACACCACCTTTTGCTGATCTGACAGCAGTGTTTCTGTCTTTGTCATAATATCAAGCAAGTGGATTAAAGGTAAACTGTTCTCAGATCAGTGCAAAAATGGCATCTTTTTGAATAAAACAGACGCAAAGCAGTTTAAAGTTTAAAACAGTTGCTGCCTGTCATGAAATCAAGCAACTGGATCAAAGGTAAACTGTTCCCAGATCAGTGTAAAAATGTAATCTATTGGAACAAAACAGGATGCTAAAACAATTACTAAATTCCTCCCCTATATTTGTAGGTAGCTCCACCTTTAAACTGGCATAGACCCGACACCAAATTTTTCTCAAGTTTTAATCAGTATGATGGTTTTAAGCATAAAACTAGAACTGAAAACTATAAAACATATACAAAAGTGCCCATAGAACTATTAAATGTCCCGATCCATTCATAATTCACATTGCCACCAATGTTAGTATCCCCAAAATGGCTTGATTTCTCACTGCAAAAACTAGACTGATCTCATTAATTTTAGCCAAGAATCTCCTTAAATCACATTCAAGGACGGTCACAATAACATTCACCTGAGTCAAACTGGAACAGGCAGCATATTTCACGTGCATGTCATTAAAAGCTTTGAAGTCAACTTTGAGCTCTGGCATTGCATCACAACAGTACAAGCTCTAAGGTGCCGCCAAGCACAGGAACTTAAATGTTTCAGGTACGTCATCCTTTTACTCTAATCAGTGCCGGACACTTTTAGAAAAGCAGCAATTCTGAAATAAGCCAGCATGAGGAGGACAAGTTAAGCCAACACTAGTCTAAACGCCCAGTTGGGTGTGTGTGTCGTGTGTGTGTGTGCAGTTGAAGGGGGTCAAAACCCCCTGGAGGGAGGCTGGCGACACAGACTCGTACGGCTCTAAATCAATTGTGCATGCTGGGTCACCTTTCAACGGTGGGGACGAGATGTGGAATTAAATCACACATTCAAACAGCATCGATTTACATTAAATGAGCTGTGATTGTGGTCGATAACCTGCCGTTGGCTCAGAAATGAACTGAAAACACCGTCCTTGATTGATCATCACAGTTTACCAAGACAATCCATTTCTAAACCAGACCAAACAAGATTGGGTTTCTCCTAAAGCTGATATCACATCTGCCATTGGTTTAAAAGCCCTCACCGTTGGCATCAAGGGAAATGGCCGTGATGAAGTTCAACACAAGGGGGAAGGAAGTTGCAAAGCTTAAAGAACAATTAAGATGTTTCTGATTTACTCTCCAAGTGGGGTGAAACCCTTTACTAGTAAAAGTGAGCTGAGCTGGGGTCACAACTCCTGACCCTGAAAGAGCAAATCGATTTAAGGCATTATAGTCAATCTCAAACGTGCTCAGTTTGGCTTGTATATTCTGTCACAGAGTTCCTGATAATAACAGCACTGTAAAATGGAAAACCTGATAACGTATCTAAGAGCGGTTGATGTATTGACACAGCTAACTTAAACACAGATGGGCTGGGTTTTAGATCTTCAAAGCTTTCAAGGAAAGTTTTAGAGAAACGCTTCAATGATCATATATAACGCACATGGACCGAACTCAAACACGAAGGGAGGTTTGTAAGTCTTAAATGGGCGTGGGTTTGACAATAATTAGCACATTCCTGTGCGTGCTGTGAGGCGTTATGGAGTGAAAACAGTAGGCCTGCAGTTTGGGGTGGACGGCAGGTGCTGTCTTATGATGAGGTTTGCAGTCGCTCTCCAAAACCAATTAAAAGCGCTAAATGTGAGTTTGGCTCGAGAGCTCTGCGACTGCAGAATCCAAATACTGCTGCGCCCAGCTTGACGGGACAAGCAAGTAAGCAACAATTCAGCTTTTTCCTTAGAGAATGAACAAAATGGCAAATCCATGACCTTTTCAACCATAACCACATTGGGTCCTGCCGATAGCAATATGTTATATGAAGAGTTTAGACATCATGGAGCGTTTAAAGGGATGATGTTCTAGCATAGCTTGAGGTAAAGCGATTCCTGAGAGAGCAATATTTGAAATCCTGGATCTACAAACACGCTCAGTGGAGTGTTAAATCCATCGTGATTAAAGCAGAAAAAAGCCTTGAATAATGAACTGTGCCGCCTGGCTTTTGTAATTAAGTCCACCAGTGCATTCTGGTCCAGGACAGAGAGCATTTGGCAAACAGTGGAATTGTTTGGTCCCTCTCGAACGGCTTAACGCAGGACGGATCTCATGCAGTGTAGACCTGGGGTGTATTGATGTGCGTAGCTGATTTCGAGAATTTAACTCTACAAGATGCTTTTTAAACCCCCAGGTGCAGCCTGGCCAGTTGAACTCTTAAAAATAAAGCTTCTTTAATGGTTTTTGCAGCACATTAGTTTCAGCATGAATCATTTTTTACTGTATAAGGTTACTGAGTTCACTCACAGGATTGGTTAAAAAGGGAGTTGTTGCAGCGATGCCGTAGAAGAACCATTTTAGGTTCTCCAAAAGCATTTGAAGAACATCAACTTTTGTCGAAAGCTTCTGTGGATGTTAAAGTTTCTTCAAGGAATCATAGATGCCAATAAAGAACCTTTATGGAAAAGAGTGTACATTATTTGAGACCCTGAACCACAAAACTTGTCTTAAGCAGCACAGAATAGCCAAAAATCCATTGCATGGGTCAAAATGATCAATTTTTCTTTCATGCCAAAAATCATTAGGATATTAAGTAAAGATCATGTTCCATGACAATATTTTGTAAATTTTCTTCTGTACATATCAAAACTTTATTTTTGATTAGTACTATCCATTGCTAAGAATTTAAAGGTGATTTTCTCAGTGTTTTTATTTTTTTGTACGCTCATATTCTAGATTTTCAAATAGTTTTATCTCAGCCAAATATTGTCCTATCCTAACAAACCATACATTAATGAAAAGCTTATTTATTTAGAGATATATATCTCTCAATTTAAAAAAAAAAAAGAAACTTATAACTGGTTTTGTGATCCTGAGTCACATTTGATCTTCAGATCAGAATGAAACTGATTTTGACATAAAAAGTTATTTTATTGCATCAGACTGTAAAAACCTTTCAAGAAGCTTTATTTGTAGCAATAAGTGTGAATCTCTGAGAGAGTTCAGGCCCTGTGCGAAAACAGTAGACTCATCTGCCATCATTTCATCACTAACATCTCACATCTCCTGTTTTGCATCTGCTATCGATTATTTCAGAAATGCGCTTAAAAACATACTACCGAAATAATTGAAACGGCATGTGCGGTTTTTCTGTAAATGTCTCTGACCTGTGTTGAAGTTTCAAAATGATTGTTTCTTCAACTCTTGTTTGTGTTTTTAATTACTCCGACACAGAATAAAAGTGGACGCAGCTGGCTGAGAAAAAAGTCGGAGACGTTTGACGGGAAAAAGCCATTAGAAACGCACGGACGGTTTTCACTCATTCGCCGTGTGGTTGGACGGGTGAATCATCTACGCAGTGAATTTCCCGTCGAACGTAGTACATTTATCAACTCATCAGATGCAGTCATGAAAACCAGAAGCACATAAGAAAAGCATATTCCAAAACGTTCACGTTCACACGGTTCCCCTAAAACCACAGGCCACACAAATGGAGCTGTAAGAAAACCAGGAGCACATCAAGAGAAAACCGAGAAATGCTCTCTTACCTTTGAAGGACAAGAAGACCCGAGGGGCGTTCTGAGGTTCGCTGTCTGAACCCAATGTCAGGACAGATAGAGCCAGGAGAACCTGGACTGACCATGGACTGTCCAACAGCATGGTGCATCCGTTGTCAGAAGTCAGAAAGACACAACTGAAGAGGTCACTGGGAAGAGAAAAACACGGTTTGTAAATGCTATGATGCCACTAACCCACTAACATACATAAATAAAAAGCATATTTCTTTGGGTTAAGAGGCGAATTTGACATCTGCCACACTTTTGCATGTTGTATTTTAGTTCAAAATTTTAACGCAAGACCTGTAGTAGCACTATGTTGCAAAGAAATTAGGTTAATTATACAGTAGTTACCCCCTGCTTTGTTTATTGATCACAGCAGCAATAACTAATCAAATGAAGACCAAAAGATGTAAAGGGCAAAGAGAAGAGGCAAAAGCTAGTGTAATATGTGACCCTGGATCACAAAACCAATCGCAAGGGTCAATTTTGAAACTGAGATTTATGCATAATAAAGCTGAATAAATACACTTTCCATTGATGTATAGTTTTTTAGGATAGGACAATATTTGGCTGGAATCTGAGAAAAATCACCTTTAAAGTTGTCCAGATGAAGTTCTTAGCAATGCATATTACTAATCAAAAATTAAGCTTTGACACATTTACAGTAGGAAATTTACAAAATATCTTCATGGAACATGATCTTTACTTAATACCCTAATGGTTTTTGGCATAAAAGAAAAATCAATCATTTTGACCCATACAATGTATTGTTGGCTATTGCTACAAATATACTCCTGCTACTTACGACTGCTTTTATGGTCCAGGGTCACATATCTGAAATCTTGTTTGCCCCCAGATACTTTAAACTTCCACATGTTTTACCTCTGGGCTCCCTGCTTTAATAAGAGAAGCTAAGAGGCCCTCCGCAGTAAACATTCCACCAAAAAAATAAGGGTTTGGTTACTTTTGTTTGAAACGTACAGCAAAAGGATATTCCCCATGGGAGTATGTTGACAAACCCCACTGCTGCCACATAGTTCATCTCTTTCAGATGGACAGGAACAAGGCTGCCACCCATAGAGGGGCGGCACTCATGTTGCTCAGTCGTGGCGTGACACATAATCCTAAAAACATAAATCGGTGCGGATATATCTAATTCAATGATGTTCCCAAAGCCACATGGAACTGACATTGATCATAAGTGTATGCATAATATGTTTTTTTTTCTTCAAAAGAAGGAATAAACATCTCAGAAAACTGAAAAGTATTACTAGCGGAAGACGATCTGTCCAAAAAAGCGCTGCCTGGCCGCAGAGCGTTTATGAGTGGAAGCAGCTGTTTAAACCTCAGCTATTTGCAGGCAATTTGTTAACTGTCCGGCTGTTTATCTAAATTCTCTGCCTCTTTACCTCACACAAGCCAGTGAAATTAAACAACAATTATATGAACACAAGTGCACACAGACACAGTTGGAGGCAAGCAATTATAGATACAGTCTCACAAATACAATGAAAGAATGGATCAATACATACACCCCAAAATTTATGGTTTTTAGAGCATTTTTTTTTTAACGAACAGTCAAAATATTGCGTGAAAAATTGTAGACTGTTGCAATTTTGATGTATTAATGTTTTAAACTTAGCTCTAATCTTGGGAGCACTCTATCAACTCTTTTTTTTAAAAGGAAAACACCTTTAGCTATAATAAAATAATTTCTCAGCTACCGTATTAACACATATTAAGTGTGATTTAATAAATTCCAATGAAAAAAATAAATGAATAAAACACAATGGGCTATTTTATCTCAAAAGTTGGCTTGCAAATTTATCCTTTCTGGAACACACTGCAAGTGTCAACATTCATAAAGACTCTTGACTGATCAACAGGTTGACTGGTCTCACTTATTTTTATGCAACTCTACACGTTCTTACCCTATTTAGCACTACAGTATCTATACGTATAGCCCATATCTGCATTTATTGTGTTTGTTTATTGCTAGTTTGTGAAACTGCTGCAGTGTTTGTTTTGTAAAGACACGCACTCTGGCCCCTGGAGACACTATATTTTGTTTCTTTTTCCTGCCATCCAGCAGAGCAATGAAAATAAACTACTTTGACTCTGTCTTAACTGCCTATTGTGCTTATTATATATACAGGAGCTCTTGGATAACTCAGTGTATGGTTAACTTAGTGTTAGAAAAACGATTGGAAACAGCAAAAAAAAAAAAAGAGCTGTGAGAAATAAAGCAGCTTGGTCTCACAGAGGAGAGTAGAAATAAGTGATAATGCAATGAATTGTAAGGTTAATTAGTGTGCATACTGGGATATTTTGAGGTGTTGTGGGTAATGCAAGTTCAGAGAATTCGTTATGCTTAATCTAATCAACATTAACAAGAAACGTCAAGCAGAGTCCTGTTGTGTGACTTCACTTCAATACTTATTCTATACATTCACTGCTCAGGACCACATTACATTAAAAGTGGAATATTTGTACTTGTAGAAGTCAATTTGTCATTATATATCCATAAAAAGGCCAAAAAAAGGTGATGAAATTGTGATCAGATGCTTTGATATGCACATTTTAACTTAAAATCTTAATGTTGACTAAAAAGTCAATAGATATGTTGTCAACCCATATACAGCAAACAACTTTATTAATAAATTCAAGAAATTACGTTTTTGCGTAATGAAGGAAAACATATTACCCCCAAAAGTGACTGTTCTATCGAGAAATAATTATTATATATATTATAGAAGCTGAGGAACTGAGGTAATCAAAAGTTGCATTACATTTAGAAATCGTAACTGGACGTTTAAATGTGTCTCATAATAACAATAACACATTTAGTATTAAAATACTACGTTAAAATACGTTAAGAAACGGAAAGGCATGCAAACCAGTGTTTACCTGCGTGCTCCAAACTGTCCAGAAGCAACTTTGAGCTCAACTCAATGAGTGAATCCAGTTAATATCTGTGAGTTCTGGTTTATGTTCGTACGTCCCAGGTCCTGCAGGTAATAGTGAGGTCCAGTCCTTATCTCTCTGAACACCTGAGCGCGGTGTGCTTCTTCTTCTCTATTATAGTGTTCATCTGGCACAGTTGTTATAAAATCCCGTTTGGTATCGAGCTAAGACGCGTTCGAGAAGCGTAAAAGCCACCTGACAACTCCGTGAATTGCTTCGGCGCCGTGACTGCCCGTCTGAATATCTCCAAACACAAGCGCACTTCTGCCCGCACTCATTCGCTCGCCTCAAATGCTGCCCAAACAGCTTGGCAGGTGGATGCATTGTCACTCATTAGCATACGACACGCCCACGGGGCGGGGAGTTTACCTTGGAGCGCCGCCCCCTTCAGCGTGAGCTGCTGTGATTATCTTCATCTCACTGTAGTCTGCTATCAAGCGGTTCTCTGGGGAATACTGTGAATGCGATTACATTCATGTTTCATTAGGTGGAGTAAACTCAGTAAGAACTCACAAGAACGTACATATGCTGTGTGGAACGCAATATTTGTGCATTTTGTTCAATATAGTGTAATCATGTAAGTCATGGTGTGCATTATCTTGAATGAGGAAAAAAATCCTGCATGTTGCATATTTGCTGTTGAATAACACAATAAAACGACACTAGCGTACATTTAAACAAGAGTTAACTTAAGGTTGAATCATGTTCTGAAAGCAGGGATATTTTTTTAATACAAAATTGGCTTGGGGGAACATACACACACACATCTGTGATTTATTTATATATTTAGTTTTTCACAATATTTTCTAGCTTTCTTCTTCTTTTTTGAGTTTTAGAATTTTTTACACACACATCCCTACCTATGATTTATTTATATATTTATTTTTTTCCACAATATTGGAAAATATTTTTTATTATTTATTTATTTATTTATTCATAAATCTACAAAAAAAGCATTTAAGAGGTAATTTCATTACCTTTTTTTGGTGAAAACTTATCCCAAAACTTACCCAAAAATATATTTTTGTAAATAATAGTGGAAATATTCAATAGCTTCATTTAGCAACCAGTCTCTCTCTATATAAATATATTAATTGTAACATACAGTTAAGTCAAAAGTTTACATACACCTTGCAGAATCTGCAAGAGAGATCATACAAAATGCATGTTATTTTTTATTTAGTACTGACCTGAATAGGATTTTTCACATAAGATGTTTACATATAGTCCACAAGAGAAAATAATAGTTGAATTTATAAAAATGACCCTGTCTAAAAGTTTAACAGTTGATTCTTAATACTGTGCTGTTACCTGAATGAGCTACAGTTTTTTTTTTTTGTAGTTTTTTTTTAGTTTTTTTCTTTAGTGATAGTTGTTCAGCAGTCTCTTGTTTGTCCTGAACAGTTTTTGAACAGAAAAAAACAGCTGTGGATCACTCAGGTAACAACAGCGTATTAAGAATCAAGTGTATGTAAACTTTTGAACAGGGTCATTTTTATAAATTCAACTATCATTTTCTCTTGAGGACTATATGTGAAATATTTATTCAGATCAGTACTAAATAAAACATAACATGCATTTTGTATGACCCCTCTTATTTTGGTAAAATAACATTTTGCAGATTCTACAAGGTGTATGTACACGTTTGACTTTAACTGTATATATGTATAATGTACTATTCAACCATCTTTCAATCTGTCTACAACACAGGACCCTTAAAACACACAAATTAAGGTCCATAAATGAGAGCAGTGCAAGTTTCCCATGGCCAGAACATTTCTTTGTTTACATATTAAAGGTCAGAACTTGAGAGCGTTGTGCAAGATATGAGAGATTTTTAACTTCAGTGATTTTCCTTCAAGGACTGTATCAGTGAAAACCCACGCTCTGATACTAGCTTTGAAAGTCAGTTTTGTGACACTTGAATCATCCCATCCAGTTCTGCTGCTTCTTTCAAACACAACTTCGCTTTGAAACACAAAATAAGCAATGCAATTACAGTTAGAGAGCCTCAGGTTTAATTTATCCATGACCGTTTGCACACCACATATTCACTCACGCACGTATTCAAGTCCCTTCAGCTCAGCCTGTAAGCAGAAACACATTCTTGTATTCGGGAGTAAATGTTTTGCGTGTTAATACATGACACAGGGGTTTAGATAAAAGGCATACCGAAGAATTTCAGACAATATCAGCATGCAAATCGTCGTCAGAGTAGCTCAGAGAGAAAGACGATGTCAGGCATGCAGTGACATAACTGAATGACATTCATCTACTGGAAATGATGGTGTGTGTCTCCTTCAGTAAAGGTGATAGCAACATTCTGACACTACAGCATTCAGACTGCTTGATATAGAGCGTGTCGAACCCACAAGGAATGCTTGGGAAAACCTGTGGGAGAAATTAGGATGGATTTTGTGCTACAGTATGAATCGTTCCTACAAAGTGAAGACAAATTAATGTTAAAACTCACAAATGGTAAACAAATATTTGATTTACTGTAAAACGATCCATAATCATGCATTTTATTCTGACTTTATATTATTGATATTATTTTTCAATGCAATTCCTTTCATTTTTCTATAAACCAAATATAAACTATATGCACTTATAAAAGTTATTGCTAAAGCATACATCACCACTGTTATTATAATTACTATTTCTCATGGGAAAGTGGGATCTATAAAAATATTATTACAAATAAACTAACTTTTTTCTATTTGCATACATTTAAAATGTAATTTTTAGCATTATTTTCCAGTGTCACATGATCTAGAAATCATTCTAATATGCTGTTTTGCTGCTCAAGAAACATTTCTTATTTTCAATGTTGAAAACAGAGCTGCTTAATATTTTTGTGGAAACCATAATACACACATACACTGCCAAATCAATGTCTCGATCAGTAAGACTTGTAATGTTTTTTAAAGAAGTCTCTTATGCTCATCAAGGCTGCATTTATTAGATCAAAAATACAGAAAAAAAAAAAAAACAGTAATGTTATTACAATATAAAACAATGGTTTCTATTTTAATATACTTAAAGATATAGTTTATTCCTGTGATGCAAAGCTGTATTTTCATCAGCCATAATTGTCAGATGATCCTTCAAAGATCATTCTAATATGCTGATTTATTATTAAAACTATCTATGTTGTCAACAGTTGTGTTGCCAAATATTTTTTTTGGAACCTGTGACACTTTTTTCAGGATTCTTTGATGAATAAAAAGTTCAAAAGAACAGTATTTATTCAAAATAGAAATCTTTTCTAACAATATAACATTTTTAACTTAAAAACTTAAGTTTCGCAGCTGCCTTAAATTTTTAAGTTATATCAACTTAAAAGTACAAGTCATTTCAACTTGTCATTTTAACTTGCAGTTTTAAGTTGATTTAACTTAAAATATTAAGCCAGCTGCTGAACTTAAAACTTTTAAGTGAAAAATTTTTCATAGTGAAGTCTTTGCTATCACTATTATTACCAATTTAACACATCCTTGCTGAATAGATGTATTAATTTCTTTAAAAAAAAAAACGAAAAGAACGAAAAGAAAAACTTACTGACCCTAAACTTTTGAACGGTAGTGTATATCGTTAGAAAATATGTCTATTTTAAATAAATGCTGTTCTTTTTAATTTTTTATTCATCAAAGAATCCCAAAAAAAAACAAAAAAACAAAATCACAGGTTCCAAAAAAAATATTAAGCAGCACAACTGTGAATAATAAATTTGCATATTAGAACGATTTTTAAAGAATAATGTGACACTGAAGATTGGAGTAATGATGCTGAAAATTAAGCTTTGATCACAGGAATAAATCAGATTTTAATGTATATTCAAATAGAAAATTGTTATGACAATGTTATGTTTTTTTTCTGTATTTTTGATCAAATAAACAGCCTTGATGAGCATAAGAAACTTTTAAAAAACATTAAAAATCTTACAGATCCCAAACTTTTGAACGGCAGTGCATACTATATATATTCGACATATGAGGTGGCTGCAAAGTCAACAGACAAGTTTATGAAGCAAATTTTCTAACAATGTAACACTGTAAAAAGTTTTCACCAGTTTCAACTTAAAAACTTAAGTTTCGCAGCTGCCTTAAAATTTTAAGTTATATCAACTTAAAAGTACAAGTCATTTCAACTCATCATTTTAACTTGTAGTTTTAAGTTGATTTAACTTAAAATTTTAAGCCAGCTGCTGAACTTAAAACTTTTAAGTGAGAAAACTTTTTACAGTGAAGTCTAACACATCCTTGCTGAATAAACATATTAATTTCTTTAAAAAAAAAAAAAAAAAAAAGAAAAGAAAAAGAAAAAAGAAAAATTTACTGACCCCAAAATTTTGAACGGTAGTGTATATTGTTAGAAAATATGTCTATTTTAAATAAATGTTGTTCTTTTTAATTTTTTATTCATCAAAGAATCCCGGAAAAAAAATCACAGGTTCCAAAAAAAAATATTAAGCAGCACAACTATGAATAATAAATTCACTTATAATAAATGAGCATATTAGAATGATTTTTGAAGGATAATGTGACTCTGAAGATTAGAGTAACGATGCTGAAAATTAAGCTTTGATCACAGGAATAAATTAGATTTTAATGTATATTAAAATAGAAAATTGTTATTTTACATCGTAATAATATTTCACAATATTATATTTTTTTCTGTATTTTTGATCAAATAAACACAGCCTCGGTGAACATAAGAAACTTTTAAAAAACATTAGAAATCTTACTAATCCCAAACTTTTGAATGGCAGCGTATATATATTCGACATATGAAATGACTGCAAAGTCAACAGCCAAGTTTATGAAGCGAATTTCCCATAGTTCTGCAAACTTCCTGAATAGAAGCACTTCCATCTTGGTCAGCAGATTCTATAGGATGGTCAGGAAAAAAGTGGGACATCAACATGATTGAAACGTTCTGTAGCAGCAGTCAGTTTACAGACATCTTTGTCTCTCACGTCACAAAGTTATTTGAAAACCTCCGACTAATGAAAAGTCATTCCGCTATTGTCAAAAAAGATTGAAAAAGCTAATTCCAAGCTGCCCTTCTGTCACTCGTTTTCCGTGGGCCACATTCTTTATTAGCCTCCTATTTAATCTACGTTCGCCGCAAAATTCACATTACGGTCACAATGCAGCCTGCCGGTGCGATTGGGTTCGGGCTGAAGAGGTTGAATGGACAGAACCGGAGAATGTGTCCTTTTCAGCACCGCCGAACCATTCACCCCTCCCTCCTCTCTCGCGCCGACCTGCAATAAAACAGTTTTCAAAGACGACTTGGCAGAGGTCAAATGGAAGATGTCTGTAAATGAAAGCAGCCTGACTTTGTCTCCCTCCAGGCGAACTCTGACAACTTCGACAACTTATCTTTTCAGCGCGGGGCAGAGAGGGGCTTCTGGAGGAGGCAGGTCTACACAACCGTCTCAGAAGCCTTCACCCCGTCCTTTATGTGGAAATAAAAGGCATTTCAGATGTCAAGACTGGATGTGGAGTCTGAGTGAGCCTGTGAACTTGTTTCCACCGTGCTGTTGTCTTTTATCCGGTTTGCCGTATTGACATCGAATCTTCCCTCGAGGGCTGGACCTCTAGTACGGCTGCAGAAATATTAGTTGAGCGCTTCGGCGGGATGACATGACGAGCTCATGCTGAGGCACCTTGTGCAAGGGAAATAATAGGCCTGCGTTCCTGTGGTGCAGTAAAGCCCTGGCGCTTCAGGTGTTATTGTACCTGTGTGTATCTGTGAATTGTGGGTGATAATGAAGGGTTCAGGCACTTTAGTCACAAGTGTTCACACTGTTATTACCTTAGGGGTCAATAACCCGACACCTTTCCCACAGCGGAGGTGTGTGTGGAAAACTATGGGCCTTTTAGTTCTGTGCTTTGTGTCCCCAGAAGATATCCGACAAAACATTATTTATTTATTTATTTATTTAATTACATTTTTTTGTGAATGTTTTTAAACTGAAAATTGGTTTCATAATTATTTTAACTACTGTAACTTTTTTTTTTTTAATTCTACATTTATTTTTAAATATTCAGATTTTTTTAAATTAATGCTTATTTTAAATTATATAATTTCTATAATATTTTTATAATACAAAAGCATTATAAAAATACCACGAAAATGGTCCATATGACTGGTGCACTATACAATATCACTGAAAATTTTGATTTTTTTTTCTTATAATGTCTTTGAAAAAAGTCTCTTACTGCTTACCAGGGCTGCATTTATTTGATAAAAAAAAAAAAAAAAAACTAAAAATAATAATAATTATAATATATAATAAAATATAATAAAAATAAAAAATACAATATTACAATTTATATTAAATATTTCCTCACCCCTTATTCTTTAATATCACATGATCTTTCAGAAATCATTCTAATACAGTATGTTGACCTGCTGCTCAAGAAGCATTTCTTCTTATTATTAATGTTGTTAAGAGTTGTGTTGCCAATTTTGAGCAATTTATTGCATCCTTGCTAAATACAGGTATTATTTTCGTAAAAAAAAATTTTAAAATACTGAAATATTCCAATTTATATTAAATATTTCAGCATTACTTCAGTTTTTAATATCACATGATATTTTAGAAATCTTGACTTGCTGGTCAAGAAACATTTCTTATTATTATCAATGTTGCAAACAGTTGTGCTGCATCCTTGCTAAATACAGGTATTATTTTCGTAAAAAGAATCTATATATATATATATATAATATATATATATATATATATAATATATATATATATATATATATATATATAAACACTTGCATTTGTGTGTTAAACTCATTAAAATTTAAATTGTTCTTTGATAAATATTTCCATTATTTCTCATATTTGTGTTTATTACTTTCAAATCTGGCACATCATACAGCAGGTTTCAATTTTCAAAAGTCAAAAGCATGATCATATTGATTATAAGGCCATAGTATCACATCAAAAGATTAATAAAATACCTAAAAACTGCACAATAGTTGTATGGACCACTTTTTCAAAGATCCTCAGTTGACTGCTGGCACTGAAACATTTATACTGAAATCTTTGAAGAACCTTATCTTTAGAGCAAACAGCCTCATTTTCTCCTCTCACTATGAAGACATCCTCCTGTGCTCTTCAAAAACAGACAAAAGATCTCTATTCCTGTCCAACCTAATGCCCTCTCACTGAAGTACTGTAAAAAGCAGTGATTGTTCCTTGCACCATTCGGTTGGGCCCGTCTTGCCGCTAATGGTCCCGATTAGTCTCCTGTACTGGTTTCCCTCAGGTGCTAGGAGATTTGGAAACTGTCCTGTACTCTTACTCAATTCGTGGAGGTTAAAAAGTCACTCTTGTCTCAGTGCTTAAGAGGTTCTTTTGAATAGGCCTCTATTTGTACCCAATCAAAGAAGACGTATCACATCAGCCATTTGAATCACTTAGGAGGCATTAGTGCTATTAGCGCTTGGAAATAAACACCGCTCTCAGGGGTTTTCTCTGGGGAATACCTGTTTTCTGGAGACTCAAAATCAAACTCGGTCACCCGCAGCAGTTCACTTACTTCTATGAGGACGGAAGCTCATGAAAGCTCTCCTGGCTTCTCAACGCAAAGCTTTTGGGTCATAACAATGAACACGGGCTGGAAAAGAACAACCTTTGTTTCTGAGAGCCAGCAAAGCAGCTGAGGAATCAATCTATCTATCTGTCTATCTATCTATCTATCTATCTATCAGGGGTGTAACAGTACACAGAAGTCATGGTTCGGTATGTACCTCGGCTTTGGGGTCACAGTTCGATACATGCAGCATGTGCAGTTGTTTTTGATTTGAATTCGATTGTCTCATTTCAAGATTCAAAGCAAAAACAGAATAGTCTGACTTCAGATTTGTGAAATTATGCTACATAAGACACCTGCACAAAACAAAAACAGCAGACGGACTGAATGAAAATGTAAATTTATTCTCTGACAGCAGGTGGCACTTATGGAACAGCAGCAATAGAGTGTTTCCTTGGTTACTGCTGTAAACAAAACAGCTGCACTTATAAACGTTACTTTAATATGCATTTTATGGAGGTAAGAGGAAAAGAAAATGCAATCGAAACATTTCTAAAGATGGTCAGTTCCTCTCAGAGGTACATTCATATAAAGCCCCACATATTTGTCGTCCCATATTTCGAGCACCGCAAACAGAGAGCTTGAATTGCCTGTTAAAGCATTTTCAATGGAAGCCCATATTTTTGAATTTTTTATCTCACAATTCTGACTTTTTTTTTTCAGAACTGTAAGAGTCAGAATTGTGAGAAAAAAAGTCAGAACTGTGAGATATAAACTCGCAATTGCGAGATAAAAGTCAGAATTGCGAGATACAAACTTGCAATTGCAAGAAAGTGACTATTTCTTGAAATTGTGAGTTTATATCACTCAATTCTGATTTTTTTCTCACAATTCTGACTCTTACAGTTCTGAAAAAAAAAAGGTTTTCACAATTCTGACTTTGTTCTCACAAATGCAAGTTTGTATCTTGCAATTCTGACTTTTTCCTTGCAATTGTAAGTTTATATCTCGCAATTCTGACTTTTTTCTCAGAATAATGAGATATAAACTCGCATTTGCAAGAAAAAAGTCAGAATTGCGAAAAGTCAGAATTGCAGGAAATAAACTTAGAATTCAGAATTGTGAGTCAGAATTTAAAAGTCAGAATTATGAGATATAAACTCGCAATTTTAAGAAAAAAGTCACAACTGTGTCACAACTGCGAAAAAAGTCCGAATTTATACTCTTATATCTCACATTTTTGACTTTATTTTTCGTAATTGTGAGTTTGTATCACGGAATTCTGACATTTTTCTCGCAAATGCGAGTTTGTATCTAGCAAGTCTGACTTTTTTCTTGCAATGGCAAGTTTCTATCTCGCAATTCTGACTTTTTTCTCACAATTGTGAGATAGAAACTTGCCAAAACAGTCCAATTGATAAAGTCAGTCTTTTTCCCTTCAAACTTGGACTTTATAACTCGCAACTGGTAGTTTATATTTGACAATTCTGATAAAAAAAAGGTCAGAATTTCAAGACGTAAACTCGCAATTGCGAGAAAAAATGTCAGAATTGTGAGATACAAACTTGCATTTGCGAGACAAAAGTCAGAATTGTGTGATATAAACTTGCAATTCTGAGAAAAGAGTCAACTGTGAGATATAAACTTGCAATTCTAAGACAAAAAGTCACAGTTGCGAGATATAAATTTCAGATTTCAGAATTGCAAATCAGAATTCAAAAGTCAGAATTACGAGATATAAACTCACAATTCTGACTTTATTTTTCGCAACTGTGAGTTTATTTCACACAATTCTGACATTTTTCTCGCAAATGCTAGTTTGTATTTCACAATTGTGACTTTTTGTTCTCGCAATTGTGAGTTTATATCTCACAATTTTGACTTTTTTTTCTCAGAATTGTGAAATATAAACTTGCCAATAAAGTCTAATTAAAAAGTCAGTCTTTTTTCCCCTCAAAATTGGACTTTATAACTCACAACTGTGAGTTTATATTTCACAATTCTGATAAAAAAAAGTCAGTATTGTGAGAAAAAAGGTCAGAATTGCGAGATGCAAACTAGCAATTGCGAGAAAAAATGTCAGAATTGTGAGATGCAATTTGTATTTGCAAGAAGAAAGTCACAATTGTGAGATATAAAAAATCGCAATTCTGAGAAAAAAAGTCACAATTGTGAGCTTACATCTCACAATAATAAAATAAAAAAGGGGTAATTTGCAATATTTTCCTTACAATTCAGACTTTTTTCTTAAAATTGCAAGTTTATGTCATACAATTATGACAATTGCGAGTTCACATCTCACAATTTTGAGAAAAAGGTCAGAATTGTGTTAAAAAAAAAAGCAAATTACACTTTTTATTTTTTATTCAGTAGCGGAAATGGGCTTCCATTATTTTCTCCTCATTACGGACTTTATAAAAATGAGACAGAAATACATTTTGGGAAATGATTGCAATGCAGTTTGTGTGCAATTTTAAATCTATCTATCTATCTATCTATCTATCTATCTATCTATCTGTAAGGTCTATTAAGCTTCAAATTTCAAACGTTTGCAAACTTTCAAATGAACATACAACGATTGCTCAAAATCATTCTAATCATTCTACTGTCCTTTTTTCGAATCTGCATCCTGTTCTAATCCCGCATCCTGTTAGCTACTTTAAATCAAATTCAATTCAAATCCAGGAATTTAAAAGCGGTTTCCAACTTAATTCTGAATGCTGCACTACCCTGTGAAAACTGGGGGTGTTGAGCTCCAAAATACTGTATGGAGCAGAATCAAAGCAAACTACGGTGTAAGTATTCTTCAGTGATGGACACACACTCTAGAACTTTCCCATACGTAGAGCACACACACAACACACCCTCAAACAGTACAGCAGATTAAATGGTTGAATTAATGAGAGAACATGTAGTAATCTCACAGCCTCAATAGGAACCTTATGCTGTGACAAGATATGACATAAAAAAAAAACCTCCTGACAAGCCAGCGGTAGAGCTGATGTCCCGTCTCTCTCATTAGCATATATATGAGAAAAGTTCTCTCCTCTGCCTCTCACCTTGAGCATTCACAGGTCTTCATCTTCGCTCAAACACTCTGCTCCAAATAACTCAAAGCAGAGTTTATACATCTTTCCCAAAGTTCTGATTTTTTTCGGTCTCATTTTCTTTCTGCAGCTGTGAAAACAGGTTTTATATGAGAATCGTGGACGGTCAAACTCTTTGTCAACTTTCAAAATAAGAAGTGAAGTTTTATTGAGGCCGTTCTGCTTTGGCAGAATGAAATATTATGAGTCACCATCACCGAGGTCCTGTATACAGGGCGAGGACATAAAATGTGTTGAACCTTCAGCACAGAGAGGAAAGAATTATGTTTCAGCTGTTTGTCATTTGTATATAATGTATTTAAGCTTATTTAAATCAAGAAAAATCTATTCCTAATGCACATGTGCCTTTCTTAAGGCAAAGCTCAGTGGATTTGTCTGAGCTATAGTTTAAGTTGTCAGTTTTTGCCATTTGTATTAAATTCCCAGAAGAATTTAATCATGGCATTTTAATAATAATAATAATCTAAAATAATAAAATAGACACATTGATTAATCCAATCAGATTTTAGAGACAAAAAAACAGTTGTATTATTTAATAATAAAACATTTTTAAAATAGTTGCATATATAGTTATAGTTACATACACTACCAGTCAAAAAAGTTTTTGAACAGTAAGATTTTTTTTTTTTTTTTTTTTTAAAGAAGTCTCTTCTGTTCACCAAGCCAGTATTTATTTGATACAAAGTACAGCAAAACAGTACAATTTTGAAATATTTTTACTATTTAAAATAGATGTTTTCTATTTGAGTATATTTTTAAATGTAATTTATTCCTGTGATCAAAGCTAAATTTTCAGCATCATTACTCCAGTCTTCAGTGTCACATGATCCTTCACACAATTTGCTGTTTGCTGTTCAAAAAACATTTATTATTATTATTTTTTATCACTATTTAAAACAGTTGAGTACATTTTTTCCAGGAATCTTTTATGAACAGAAAGATCCAATGATCATCATTTATCTGAAATAAAAAGCTTTTGTAATATTATACACTATACCATTCAATTATTTATGTTATTTATTTATTTGTTTTTTTTTGTTGGAAATTATAGAAATGAATACTTTTATTTAGCAAGGATGCTTTAAATTGACCACAAGTGATGATAAAGACATTTATAATTTTACAAAAGATTTTTATTACAGATAAATCCTATACTTCTGAACTTTCTATTCATCAAAGAAACCTGAAAAATTCTACTCAGCTGTTTTTAACATAATAATAATAATAAATGTTTTTTGACCAGCAAATCAGAACATTAGAATGATTTCTGAAAGGACCACGTGACTGGAGTAATGATGCTAAAAATTCAGATTTGAAATCACAGGAATAAATTACATTTTAAAATTTATTTAAATACAAAGCAGTTTAAATGGTAAGTTTAATAGCTTAAATAGTTTAAATAGCTTAAATTATTAAGCAGTTTAAATAGTAAAATTATTTCAAAATTTTACAGTTCAAAAACTTTCGACTGGTAGTGTGTATATATATATATATATATATATATATATATCAAGGACATAAAGAATTATGTAAGAATCAAACCAACCAGCTTTTGGTTTCCAGTCCAATCTGGAAACTGTAGAAGGATCTAGTAGTCTAGACAGTCTCTCTCCCTTCTCTTTCACTAGTTTCCTTACACTTTTTACCTATTCTATGTGGAAGGAAGAGGTTGAATCCGCTGCCCACAGACCAGCACAAACAGACCACGCTCTCGAGAGCACTGGAATGGAGCCACCTCCGTGTGTGTGTGTGTGTTTGTGTGCCAGTTCACTCACTCACAGATTCAAATGTAAAACTACACTTTCATCCTCCACCACACAGAATCAATGTTTAAAAACGGCTTCAATAAATACACCTTAATTGAATCAAACCACAAACCAGAGCTCTCTGCTGCACTGCTAATTCAACAATTCTCGGTAATGTATTTCAGACCAGTCCAGACCTCATCCTGGCTCGTTCTGTGGGAACACACACACTCGGGCTGGGGGGTGCGAAAAAAAACACCATTCGACCGAGTTCAAACACTGATTTAATTCAGTGCAAATGGAACAACCTTGACAAACAAAGGCAAATGCATGTGTAAATCATAGGAGGGTTATGTTATGATTCATTTATGCGTCAGGGTTTGGGTCCGGGCCAAGGGAGGCACAGGTCTGGTTTGTGGGCACATGCTCTGCCCGCTGGACTAAAAAAATATTCTGTCATCTCACCATTGATCAAAAAAATAACTGTTTAAAGGTGCAAATGAATGATGAAGTGAGCAAGGACAGAAGTATGATGAAATGCTAGTAATTTTGACCGATAGGGGTGAATGGAGATGCTGACTGGATGGTCTGAATGAAAACCAGAGGGAACTGGGTGAAGGTTTAAAAAGTGAAAAATCAGCCTAAAACTTGTTTTTAAAGCAAAAACAGCTTAATTAAAACTATTTATACAATTTGATTGGATGAGTGATGTTCACAGTTAAATATTAATACATCTCTCTCTCTCTCTTAGCTATCATTTTTATAAAGTTGTCAAGATTGAATGCATAAGTTTGAATGTATAACTTCGTCAAGTATCCATAAATGCAAGTCGGTGTAAAATAAACCAAGCATTTTTGTACATTACGTCCAAGATACACCGGGTAATTACTATCAAAACACTTTCAGGCTTCAGTTCAAGTGTTTATATCATTTAAGCCATGCGGGAAAGGATAACCAGGTTTAGATGTTTTTCCAAAATGGAAAGGCCAAAATGACTCTAGTTCAGCATTCTCTGCACACTGTGCAATTTTGTTTATTATTTTAGGTAAAAACAGTTGAGGTCAAAAGTTTACATACACCTTGCAGAATCTGCAAAATGTTAATTATTTTATAAAAACAAAAGGATCATACAAAATGCATGTTATTTTTTATTTAGTACTGACCTGAATAGGATATTTCACATAAAAGACGTTTACATTTAGTCCATAAGATGAAATGATAGTTGAATTTATAAAAATGACCCCATTCAATAGTTTTCATACACTTGGTTCTTAATACTGTGTTGTTACCTGAATGATGCACAGCTGTGCGTTTTTTGTGTCTCTTGTTTGTCCTGAACAGTTTAACTGCCTGCTGTTCTTCAAAGAAATCCTTCAGGTCCCACAAATTGGTTTTCCAGCATTTTTGTGTTTTTGAACCCTTTCCAACAATGACTGCATGATTTTCAGATCCATCTTTTCACACTGAGGACAACTGAGGGACTCATATGCAACTATTACAGAAGGTTCAAATGCTCACTAATGCTTCAGAAGAAAAAACGATGCATTAGGTGCCGGGGGTGAAAACCTCTGAACAGAATGAAGATGTGTACATTTTTCTTATTTTGCTTTTTTATTTTGTGCTGCACTTCAGAAGCTACAGAAGGTACTCACAGTACACGTTTCCCAGAAGATAAAATAAGTTCAATTTACCCTGATCTTCAAATTCAAAAAGTTTTCACCCCCCGGCAAAATAAGAGAAATATACACATCTTCATTCTGTTCAAAAGTTTTCACCCCCGGCACTTAAGGCATCATTTTTTTTCTTCTTCTGAAGCATTAGTGAGCGTTTGAACCTTCTGTAAAAGTTGCATATGAGTCCCTCAGTTGTCCTCAGTGTGAAAAGATAGATCTCAAAATCATATAGTCATTGTTGGAAAAGGTTCAAATACACAAAAATGCTGAAAAAAAACAAGAATTTGTGGGACCTGAAGGATTTTTCTGAAGAACAGCAGGCAGCACAAGAACAACTATCACTTTTTTAAAAAAACACAAAGCTGTGGATCATTCAGGCAACAACACGGTATTAAGATTCAAGCGTATGTAAACTTTTGAAAAGGGTCATTTTTATAAATTCAACTATTATTTTCTCTTGTGGGCTATATGTAAATGTCTTTTATGTGAAATAACATATTCAGGTCAGTACTAAATAAAAAAAAAAAAAACATGCATTTTGCATGATACCTCTTATTTTGGTAAAATAATTAATATTTTGCAGATTCTGCAAGGCGTATGTAAACTTTTGACCTCAACTGTAAGCAGTTTTTACTGAATTTTCGATCCAATAAATGCAGCTTCAGTAAGCATAAGACACTTCTTTCAAGAACATTTGAAAAATTTTAATTATTCCAAGTTTTGGCCAACAGCGTATGCATTTATAAATTAGTATATAATTATTATATAACTTATTGGAGTAATCTGAGGTCATGCTGAAGGGCACGATTGATGATGGTTTTGAACCTACGACAATCTAGCAACAATCTTTAATGAGCAGGCTATACGATACTAAGAAAATGTAGATTTAAGGCGGAGAGTTTACGCTGGATGAATTCATGGAAGGAGTGAGGTAAGTAGCCGTGTACATACTATTTTCTTTATGACTGTTGCCATTATAAGCATCATTACGCACTCCTCCCAAACTCCCATTAGGAAAATGATCTATCTCCGTTTTTAATCGAAGTTGCGACTAACTCATCGGAGAGATCCTGAAATGGGTGGAGGATGCTGTATCGTGCGCTGACACGTTAAACGATGTACTTCATCTGCACATCTCCATCATCTAAAAAGTAAACAAACAGAGATCAACCACTACTGAAATGTCATGTCATGAGGGTCAAATTAAATCATACTTGATCCAGATAAAGCTTGCAATTATACAGTCAGCAATCATCGTACATCAAGAAAAATAAAAGCACACTGAAAGGTAAGAGACTTGAACATGCTTAGCAAGATTAAGAGGTTGTGGTGAAATAAATGTGTGTGGCCTCATTACATTGCAAGCAAAAAGATGCGGATTTAATTTTTATATAAATTATAAAATGATAACAAAATTAAACATAAAAGAAAAAAAAATTAAATAAAAGCTTACATCATATTTAAAGAGGAAGCAGAATATTGCCTATTGTGCAGCACCCTTGATGGGCACGGTGTGTGCCTACTTCCTAAGGATACAGCGTGTGTGGCAAGACCCGGAAGGGAGGAAAGGCACATGCTATTATAGACTTTTTGTAGTTATTCTCAGTGGCATTTCGGCTGGTGGCCTTCCTCCCTTCCTGCTACCAGAACACCAACATCAAAGGCAAAGCGACATGTTCTTGTGAGTACGCCAGTGCTTACGCTAATGCAAATAATAAAGCCTCACCGATCTCAATTAAGAATAATGACTGGCACTTTTGCAATGGGCCAAACCTCCCAGCATAACTGCCATTGTAAAAATCATAAATACTCCATCATAAAGAACCACAAACAATGAGGGCAGCAGACAATATTGCATGTGTTTACAGAACACAAAAAGATATTTCTATAGAAACCTTTGACGGATGGACGGCGTAAGCGGCTTGTTAAATTGCATAATTAAGCATGCACAATTAGAAGAGTCTGAATGAAGAAATAAAAACAATGAGCTCAGTGTTTGAGGTTTCGAAATTGTCTTATCTACGCCTGATAGAATACAAAACAGAGCTCTTTTGTCAATTTAACGCCGTCTAAATGACATCATGTTTGTGTCAATACAAAAACGAGGTTGATTAGAAAATAGACAAACTGGAAACTAAACCTGTATGTTATGCTGTTGCGAGAGAATAGGACTGTGTGGATCTCTCTGTGTTTTCTCATATGACACCACCTACCACACCCAGAACAATGGCGGAACACCCCGAAATACAAAGACTTGGACTACGTTGGGGAGAAAACCCAAACTCCTGCAAGCAATAAAATCTCCATAACAGAGCTGTTTCACATGAAACACTACTAAAGCATTAAAGCAAGCCACAGAGGAGGAAAAAAACACGAAACAGAGAAACACAGCATCATGCATAATGTTAAATGCCATCATTACTGTCTTGGGTTGCAGTGCTCAAAAGCATTGCACGTATCTTAAAACCACAAAAAGCCACCAGTATGTTTCAGTTATGCATTTGGCAGCTACTTTTATTTCAACCTAGGCTCACTGGCAAAACATGCCTCACTCTACTAGTGCAGCAAACCCCTATAATTTTTTTTCCATTTTACACAAACAATGACTACGGGGCAGATTATTGATTAATAAAGACTTGTTTTTACACAGTTCCTTGCACACTGCATCGTTACTATATATGTACCATAATGAATGATTTGTAAACTAATATGTATTGGAATTTCTGGTATTGTAAACTTGCTCGGTAGCTCACCTGGTACAGCGTTTAATGTTGCATTTGCGATGAGAAGCACACAGGTAAAAATCATGGGAAAAGAGCTCAAAGACTTCTAAAAGTGAACTAAATTGGCATGACTGAATTTTCATCTCATGTTTGCTTTAGTTAAAGGGGACATATTATGAAAATCTGACTTTTGCCATGTTTAAGAGTTATAATCAGGCTCCTGTTGTATCTACCAATCCAGAAAACGTGAAAAAGGACAACCCTGCATGCATGTGAGAAGATTAGCTGCTCAGATTTTGTAATATTAAAATATTACCGGTGTATTTAACGGTGTACCAGCCATTACCTTCACAGATATGACTGACTGTGTTTCAGGGCTGTACATCATCATGTACATGTACATCATCTTATATTTTATACAGTTGACTGTTGACAAACATGATGCAGGGCAACAACTCCATAAATGCAGTTATGCCCTAAAATTCAAAATAGTGGTGCAAAAAATTTCCCTGAATGTGTTTTGTCTCATATTTATATATATATCACATATCACACAATATCACACAGGCAGCAAGAGCAATATGACACGAGTGCTGATTTTGTCCTGATCTATCATGAGCTTAAATGCGATTTTATACAACATTTCAGTAAATAAGAAGTTGATATTGTGTTATATTTTAAATAGTATATTATGTGTTTTTACTCAATTTTGCAGAGAACATAGCAGAATTGTTGTGTGTCTCCGACCAATACAGCGGTATGTGGCATTTTGAACGAATCACGTGAACCAATGATTCAAAAGCCCATTCATAAAGAGAGCCATTTACTTCATTTCAGAATTAATCAGCCATTTGAACGAATCGGATGAGTTAATCATTAATTCATAAATTAAAAATTTAGTTTCCTATTATCATTTAATAATCATAATAATAATAACAAAAACAATAAAGGGATAGTTCACCCCAAAAAATAAATAAATAATAATAATAATAATTCTGTCATCATTTACTCACCCTCATGTCATTTCAAACCTTTCTTTTGTGGAACATAAAAGAAAGTATTTTGAATACTGTTGGTAATAAAGCTGTTATGGTTATTGTGACTTTCCTTACAAGAACAAAAAATACTGAGATGTTTCTCAAAATATCTTCTTATATGTTGAATCAAATAAAAAAATTCTTTCTAAAGCTACAATTTAAAATGTCTACTTGATACTTTCTCATTTAACACAAAAATCAATAATCTTTTGTGAGTATTTTCACAGTCAAATTTATTTTGGTATTAATTAATTAATTAACACATCTTGTAATTAATTAGATACATTTTTTTGTTTGAATGACAGCCCTAGAACTTATGTGTTTTTAACTTGTGTGTATTTGACAGTTTAAGCGCAATAAGACATGAAAGAGTTAGTTTCGTACGCACATGTCGTGTGACAGCCGCTTTCTGTGTGTGTACTTCAGAAAACTGTATATCAGAAGTTTAAACTGATTTCAGCATGACAGTCATGATAATCAAAACCAAACAGATATTTTTCCCGCAAAATATCTGAGCTACAACTGTAAAGGGACAGCCCTATTCTGGAAAAGGAGGTGGGGAGCAATAGCTCATTTGCATTTAAGGAGACAAAAACAGTGCATTTCTGCTTTCACTTAAAATAAGCATTTTGAAAACGATCTTGTAACACTATCTTTAACACTATCTTTTACATTTAGGATTGGGTTTAGTGTTGAAGCTACTTTATTTTCAAACACACCAAAGCATAAACTTTGTAATCACCGTAATTTGTAATAACAATTGCCAGACTCAAAATCTGTCTTGGATCAAACTGAATGCACTTTTAGCACAACTCATTGGACATTTCATGTTAAAAGTGTGGCAAAACATGCAAGAAGCAACGTAAAATCAATTCCCTCAATCAACATATACAACCTCTGTCTCAAATCATTTTGAAATTGTCTATCTTTATTTAAAGATATTACTGAGATCATATATGTTTATGTGAAAGAAGAGCATTGTAGGAGAATTACCTCCTACGTTAAGGTAAAATTACCTTCAGAGTGATCTCATAAATCTGCCAGAAAAGTCATAAATATCATTGATATTTTTAATAATATTTAATTATGTTGTTAGTAATACTGAGGTTATTTATATCTTAATGTTTTCTTTCCAAAGAAAGAGAGAAAGAAAGCAACCTACATTATTCCTTCACTTTAATAAGATGCAAACGTCCCTTTAAGGCAAGTCAGTTCACTCAGCGGCCATCTTGGCAGCATCCCCAGGCAGCAATTTTCTAGTCTTGTAAGTACAGCTCATATCTACTTGAATGAATATCCAATACTGCTGGATCTTTATAAATCACCAATATGATCTGATAACTGGCATCAAAATATTGCTTCTTTAGCCCAAATCAGTAGCTTTTAACAAAAAAAGCAGGACATCCCTACCTTATATTTAATTTCTGTTCGGTTCAGAAATGAAATGTTCTACCTTATATTGAAATTTCTATTCATCAAATAATCCACAATGTTTCTTGAGCACCAAATCATCATATTAGACTGATTTCTAAAGGATCATGTAATGCTGAAGACTGGAGTAATGATGCTGAAAAAAAAAAAACACAGGAATAAATACACACACACACACACAAAAGTTTTTACAGGCTACTCCATCTTCCACTCACTGTGATGATTGCAGTTCATTGTTTTGAACTTAACAAAAGCTAAATGAAGGTGCATTATGGTGGCGGCTCTTTGGTCTAGTGTGAATGGAAACCTCAGGGCTCTGGCAGTCAGGAGCCAGGAGGATTAGGCGCGTTGGAAATGCTTTTGTTACCAAGGCACTGCGGCTGTTGACTTAGGCACTTCTGCCTGGTTGCTTCGGGTTGGTTGCATCAGATCAGTAAATGTCAGCAAGAGCCGTGTTATTGTTGTCGATGGCACTAATACATGATGAATGCATGTTGATGCACAGCGGCATGTTAATTGTAGTGTGCGGCACTTTTTTTGTCTCCCGTTTACTTCCCCTCCCTTTCCGCCCGCAGGACGTGCCAGGTGGGATGTGATGATGTCACAGTGTGCTTTCACACTTACATTTATCTCCAATACACATCCATACACCGCTGTAGTTCTCAGTGCAACTTGGTAACACCATTCAAACAGGAAACATTACCTATTATAATGTGGCTTCCTGAAACCACCCGCTTCCTCTAAAACCGCTTTGTCAGATGCACATTCACGCAACTTCCCTGCTTTGTCACTTCCTGGGATGTTGGTACGCACATCATGCTGGCAATGACGTAATATAATTTCACACCCATTTTGTAAGCTTTCATATGAATCTGGGTTTTATGCATAAAACAAATGCATAATTTGATCCTAAATGGAATGAATTTAACACTGCATCAAAATAAACTGGGTTTGGGATTTATAAAGATAAAGTAAGGTGTAAATGGTTTTATACATACAACAAGTTAAAACTATAAATCCTCTATATTTTTTACAATATCTTTATTCATTTTTATATATAATAAAGTATTTCTGACATACATATATATTCTATAATTAGGGGTACATTTAGAATTTGACAATGTAGAATTTGAAGAAAAAAGTTTTCCTTTTTCCCAAAAACCTAAACATGACCTTACATCTACATTGTATGAAGTGCTATATAAATAAAGGTGATCTGTAGGAATATGTGCATAAAATACCATCTATGTTTGCTACTGTCCATCATGTTACCTTTACTGGGTAACAAAGTTGACAGGTAACTTAGTTGACATTTTTAATGATTTGGGCCTAAACTCATCATGGAAGCCTAGAACTACTGAGCATATGGTATGTTTAGAATTATATTTTCATAAACAAAACATAAGTTTTAGTTAAACTGTCTTGTTAAAATGTGCAGCAATAATACTTGTGTAACACAGTTGACAGTCAGTTAATCCACTCTTGACACAGGTTTGCTAGTTTAACCAATATTAGGGGAAAAAGTGAGAACATAAATTCTAGTGTTTCAAATTATGCGAGAATGGGACAAACCATTCCTTTTAACCTAATCTAACTGAAGGCAAAACTATGAAATCAGTTTATATTTGAGGTCATTTTCATGCTAAAATGCAGAGTAGAATGAGCAACTTTACAAAATCAGACAGCTGAATACCAGGGTTGTGATATGAACATCATTTTTGAACAAAAGATATGACTTTTTCAACATATAGTAGTGTGATTGGGAAAAATATCATTCCTTTTTGAGGGGGGGTTTTCTAGTGGTAACTTAGCTGACAATGATTTTTCAGACACAAATAAAACAAGTTATATCACAATAAATACTTATTATTTTTGAAGCACACACCCAAATGTTTTGATAACCTAACCTAACCTAATCAGCTTATATTTGAGGTAATGGTTTTTCAAACACAAGTAATGGTTTTTCAAACACAAGTAAAACAAGTTATATCACAATAAACACTTATTTTTGAAGCACACACCCAAATGTTTTGATAACCTAATCTAACTGAAGGCAAAACTATGAAATTAGTTTATATTTGAGGTAATTTTCATGATTAAAAGGAGACATTAATGAGCAACTTTACAAAATTGGACAGCTGAATAACAGGGTTGTGTGTGATATGAACATCATTTTTGAACAAAAGATATGGCTTTTTCAACATATAGTAGTGTGATTGGGAAAAATATAATTGTGTACTAGAAAATCAAGCATCGGGGCTTTATATTGATGAAAATATATTAAAAATATACTTCACAGACATAAGATGTACCTACAATTATAGAATGACCCATATATATTTGTAATGCAACTGTTGAGTGAACTATTCTGTTAAAAAAAACACACTGTAGGCATGGTTTTTAACTTGTGTGTTTACTCTAACCCTAAATTCAAATCAATATGATCAAAGCTTTGCTATAAAAAAAAAAAAAAAACATAAAAAGCATTGATCATTAAATAACTAAGTATTTAAATATTATCTTATGAAGACCTGTTATTGGGAGATATAGAGTGACAACTAATACTTTTTTTTTATGTAACTAGTCTGATAAACTACAGATTTCAGTGATTGATATTACAAGCTATCAGACTTTTTGACCATAAAAATATCAGCAACTTCATCAAATTGCACATTTTCCCTTAGATTTCTGAGTAAAATGGAATTTCTTCCTCTTTGAGCATGAGCTCCGTATTCTCTTACTGTATATCAAGCTATATCAATGAAAGCCTGATGTGTTAATGATACTCAACAAGTTTAATAAATGGTTACAATTAGAAAAAAAAAAAGAAAGAAAGAAATTTCAAATGTCAGTCTTTACAGGGTTAAGGATGATTATACGTACAAATAAGTGAAGCTCCAGGTCTTCAAATCTCCCAGAGGGACATGAGAAACTCCTCAGCCTCTTCAGAAGTCTTCAGAAAAAGTGTGTTTTTCTGACATCAAGGTGAAAACTGCCGAAATGTAATTACCCCAAAACCAGCCTGAGGCAGGAAGGATATCTGAAAACACAGGAAAGTTGTCAAAGCAACAGAGATTTAGTCAGAATATGTTAAGAGAAGGACTGCAAGTTCTGCCATAGTGCTGGAGGGAGTGGAAACCTGCGTGTCTGGGCGTTTCAGTGTTTCAGAATCTGAGTTATAAATATGAGCATTGTTTAATCTGTTTCAATAAAAAGGGGCCTAAATACAATATTAATAATGCCATGGGAGTGGCGTTTGGCTAACAGGGCACCTACCTGCAGAGAGCGAGAGAGATATAGACAGTGAAAGCAGTAGAGACAGGATTAGAAAGTGCTGTGGATGTTTTTAATTTTCACTTTTCCCCTCACAGACATACTATCCACCAGCGCTGCTGCCAGGAAATTAGCCAGCATGATTCCCCTCAAACCCCAAGACACACAAACCCCAGTGTACTGCACTCAGGATGTTATGAACCAGGTCAAGACTTGCTCACATGGGTATTCAAATCAGCCATCACTTTTCTTGGGTACCATTCAGGTGTTAGATCATGGTACTGGCAACAGTCAGCCTGTCAAAGCCAGTGAGAAGCAAATTTGAAGCCACATTAAAAAAAAAAAAACATACCCACAAACACAAGAGTGGATTATGAGAGTGTGTTGCCTCTCATAAGTTTTGAAACCAGTGATCCTCTGAACTATATCTTATACCTTTAACTATAACTATATACCTTTAACAATAAAACAAACACCAAGGTGTTAAAACTCTCACACGCACTGTGGTTTTGGATTGCAGTATGGACATGATTTAGTTGCATATGCATTCTAGGAGTAGCAAACTTTTGTTATAAAAAAAAAAATAGCACTAAATCTGAAATCAATTAGTTTACATGGTCAAAGACAATTATTAAGAAATTGCTGGAATGTCAGATGAAAATACCACATTATGGAAAAAGCAGGGAAAATATCAGACACGGATCACTTTTGACTCATACGAGGATTTTTGAGGTTAAAACGTTTTTCAAGAAAAATGTTTTTGTTGTTTCTTCACAAAAATCTGATCATTAAAGCATTACAGACACTTCTCTGCAAACAATCATAGCTGTGAAAACAAATAATGTATGAGCTTTAATGCAACTAAAAACACACTGAGATATATGGAAGCTTTTTATCTCACAATTCAGACTTTTTTTCGTGATTCTAACTTTTTTCTTACAATTGTGAGATATAAACTCGCAATTGCAAGATATAAACTTGCAATTCTGAGAAATTAAGTCAGAATTCGAGATACAATCTCGCAATTCTGACTTTTTCTCAGAATTGCATGATATAGACTTGCATTTGCGAGTTATAAATTCAGAATTACGAGATATAATCAGAATTCAGCTCGCAACTTGCAAGTCTATATCACGCAATTCTGAGAAAAAAAGTCAGAACTGAGAAATATAATCATAATTCAGACTTTTTTTTCACAGAATTGCATCATACAAATTCTCAATTCTGACTTTTTCCTTAGCATTGTGAGATATAAACTTGCAATTGCCAGTTATAAAGTCAGAATTGTGAGATATAAACTTGCTATTCTGAGAAATGAAGTCAGAAATCGAGCTACAATCTTGCAATTCTGACTTTTTTTTTCAAAATTGCATGATATAAACTTGAATTTGCGAGTTATAAAGTCAGAATTGCAAGATATAATCAGAATTCTGTCTTTATAACTCACAAATGCCAGTTTATATCATGCAGTTCTGAGAAAAAAAAAAGTCAGAATTGTGAGTTTATATCACAATTGTGAATTTATATCATGCAATTTTTTTCTCAGAATTGCATGATATAAACTCACAGTTGTGAGGAAAAAGTCAAAACTGTGAGATGAAAAGCCAGTTTCCTCCACTGAATAATCAAAAAGCTAACTGTTACCTCACAATTCTGACTTTTTTTCTCGCAATTGAAAGTTTACTAGCAACTAGCAATTCTGAGAAAAAAAAAGTCACAATTGTGAGATATAAACTTGCTGTTCTGTGAAAAATCTGAATTGTGAGTTCATATCTCACAATTCTGACTTTATAACTCACAATTGCAAGGTTATATCTCACAATTCTGACTTTGTAATTTGCAATTGTGAGTTTATATCTCACAATTCTGAAAGAGATGTAAATTCGCAATTGTGAGAAAAAAAAGAGTTTTGAGATAAAAAGTCACAATTAGCTTTTTTTATTATTATTATTCAGCGGCGGAAACTGGCTTCCATAGAGATACCACATCATCTCAAGAGGATTTTTCAGACAAAAATGTATATGTAAGATGAAAAAAGTAACTTTTAACAGATATCAAAATCCACCAACATATTTTTTTGTTTGGATTCAGATGGGATTTTCACTGGAGAAAGCACTATTATGGAATATTATGGTTTGAAGTTGAAAACATCTTAATGATGAATTTATTACAAACATGCAGCTTTTCACTTCACAAGATGAACTGGAGTGGTGTGGATTACTTGTGGTTTATTGTGATGTTTTCATCAGTTGTTTGGACTCTGACGGCACCCATTCACTGCTGAGGATCCATTGTTGAACAACTGATGTAATGCTAAATTTCTCCAAATCTGTTCCGATGAAAAAACAAACTCATCTTGGATGGCCTGAGGGTGAGTAAACTTTCATCAAATTATCATTTTTGGTTGAATTATTCCTTAATGATCTAAACTTTAGAGTCTGTTATTTCATGAGAATTGCTTGTCTCATTTGTTATGCTTCTTATTGCAATTCTACTGGCTTTAATAAAAAAAACTCATGGATAAAATTCCCTGCTGTGACATCAAAGTTTTGTGGTGTGGTAAGTACCCTTCTAACTATGAGTAAGGACAAACAGATCTGTTTTGCTGGTGTTAAACAAAGAGCCGGCAGATAGTATCTCAGCAGACAAGATGACATGCATATGGGATGAGGGCGATTCCCTGACATGGTCTGGGTGGTATTTGTGAGGAATCGCGTGAGTGCTGAGGGTCGTTTTCGTCACTAATGTTCATGCCGTGCATGCCTCGTTCCTGTCCCCAAAAGATCATGATATAATTCACACGCCAAGCACCAGCCTGTCCCACCTAGCTCTTTTGTGTGTCCTACGGTATAATCTCTATCCCAATGATCTGCTCCTTAACATGTTTTGTCCCATAACCCAAACCTGGATCTTGTCACGCTAATACCCCAGTATACTTTAAGGGATATGGGTGTTGCAAAGGCCCGACAGCTTATCAGATCCGACTGAAAGGAGATTTTGGGAAATGCAATTTACCTAGTCTCCACCCTCGGCTTACAATCTCACTCTCTCTTATTCGTAATAATTGACCACTTCCTTTTAACTTGTGCTTATCTCGTTGTATTGTTAGAAGAACACAGATTTTATCCCCCCCATTGTCAGTGTTTGTCATTAAGAGCTCAAGAGGACAGTACAACCCAGGGCTGTATTACAGGAGAGATTTATACTATTGCTGTTTCTAGTATTTTCATTGCCCTAAAAGGCAACAACAAAGAGCTTCTTTTATCTTGACTTGCTGGAAGGAAGGCTGCCCACCTCAGTTGTTTACTGACACATACACGTGGGAAGTGATTTCCTGTACCTTTACCTTCAATAACGACTCGGTAAACACGTGAGTTTAATACACCTGCAACTAAGAACTGTCTATAGTGTGAATTTACTGAGATGAGAAACTTGAGATTTAAAGGTACAGTTCACCCAAATCATCTACTCGTCCTCATGTCATTCCAAACCTGTACGAATTTCTTTTTTGAACACAGAAATTTATATTTTAAAGAATGTGGGTAACTAAACATTTGCTTGTCCAAACGGAGTTCTTAGCACTGCATATTGCTAATCTTAAATTATGTTTTGATATATTTATGGTAGGAAATTTACAAAATATCTTTATGGAACATGATCTTTACTTAATATCCTAATGATTTCTGGCATAAAAGAAAATCTATAATTTTGACCCATCCAATGTATTTTTGGCTATTGCTACAAATATACCTGTGCTACTTAAGACTGGTTTGGTGGCCCAGGGTCACATATATGGATCATTCCATGTCAAATCAACCAAATTTCAGAAACTTTTCTGGGTCTTGAATGTGTCAGTTGCATTGCTGTCTATGCAGGGTCGGAAAACTCTCGGATTTCATCAAAAATATCTTAATTTGTGTTCTGAAGGTGAACAAAAGTCTTAAAGGTTTGAAAAGACATGAGGGTGAGTAATTAATATCAGAATTTTCATTTTTGGGTGAACTATCCCTTTAAGACCCAAAATCTAAAAGGGCATTAATATCTCTTTAATACGTCTTGAGTTACAGGTATGCAAACTTTGGAGAAAAAGCTTACATTTTCCCATTTTTGAATGGTCACCACTGGCACGTAATGCAACAAAGATTGCTAAAGTCAACAGATTTTACTAATAGACCTATCAATCTCCGTGTAAAAATAATATAACGATGCTGCCATCTTTCTGAAGTCATTTTTAGGCCCCTGTAATTTGGCTCTGAAGTATTGAATTTAGCAAGTTATATATGGGTCAATCCATGTCAAATCAACCAATTTTAGAAACTTCCTCAGCTCAAATTTTTGATTTTGCCCATTTTTTTTCTGAAAAAAGATAGACATGTATAGTGATGAAAGCCAAAATTTTCCAACTGACCCACATTTGGTTTTTGACCACTTTTGTTTTATACTCTTTTACTCTTAGCGCCATATTAAGGTCCAATTATCTCTGAGACTGAACCATTCAGGGCCTTAAAAATGACGGAGCCAAAAAGAAAGTTTGTTAAGACCCTAAATATAAAAGGGCATTAATATCGCTTTAATACTTCTGGAGTTACAGGTATGCAAACTTTGTAGAAAAAACTTCCTTTTTCCCATTTTTGAACGGTCACCATTGGCACATAATTCAACAAAGATTGCTAAAGTCAACAGATTTTACTAATAGATCTACCAAGCTCTGTGTAAAAATAATACAATGACGCTGCCGTCTTTCTGAAGTCATTTTTAGCCCACTGTAATTTGGCTCCGAAGTACTGAATTTAGCAAGTTATATATAGGTCAATCCATGCCAAATCAACCAAATTTCAGAAACTTCCTCAGCTCAAATGTTTGATTTTGTCAGTTTTTTTTGACATGTATAGTGATCAAAGCCAAAATATTCCAAATGACCCACATTTGGTTTTTGACCATTTTTTTATTACTCTTTTACTCTTGGAGCCAAATAAAGATCCAATTATCTCTGGAACTGAAATTGAAAATGGTCATTTTGACCTCCCTCTACAAAACAGTGGATTACTTGGTAACTATACATCCACAACATTTAGCATTTAATATTCTGTCTTTGTTTTTCATTTATGTATTTCTTTCACTAGAAATAATATAAAGAAAATCAAAAATTTGAGCCAGGGATTATATCCCTAAACTTAAGCCATATTCCAACACCAGGACTTTTTGACTGCTCTGTTTTCATTTAAACTCTCAGATCATTTTCATATTTCTGCAAGGCATGCTGATACACATTATTCTGGATAAAAAATGTTTTATTGTTCCCACATGTTGAAAACGTAATTATTCCATCAGAAAAATCACAAGGCTCTGCAGTGAACCTACATCACTGTAAATCACGGGGGGGGATTTTCAAATTGCTTTAACACATTTTGATTGCCTTATTAATGTAGAAAGCATCAAAGAATACAAGGGCAAACTGTATGTGAACTCTGAAAATGCATATCTTGAAGATTGGAAGGTGCAGCTTGTTCCTGCCTGCGGAAAATCCTGTCAAGATTATTATGCTTGTGTTTGTGCAACGCAAGGAACTGTCCATGTGAAGGTCACGGCGGCCTGTCTAATCAAGCAACGCGGCAGTTTGCGATCAGTGCCAAGCTGCCAGTTCTTGAGATGGCATAGGGGTTGAGATGGCGTAGAGCCCTAAAGCAGGAGTGCGGCTTTTTTTGAAAACGTGTTTGTACGGGTTCATTCCGAGGTCCTCAACCCACTGGCACTCTCTGTCTATCAATAACAGTTTGTGTTTCACATAATAGGACGACACATAATCTTGAACACGTAAACACAGAGAGATCCAAGATTCAGATATAATCATAGATAGGTAGAGCTTAACTTTCTAAAATAACCCTGGAACCGTTTCTTCTACTTAAACTCTCTTTAACTTACAAAACACTTTAGCAGAAGTAAAGTAGTATTCTGTTTACTGACATTTATTGGTTTAGTTTTTTACCACGTAGTTGTAATTGGGCCTGACTGTATGCCATTGCTGTTGACATCTGTAATTATGTCTATATGAACCTAAGAGTTAGTACAGCATGTTCCCCACACTCATGATATAACTTTAATATTACAAGGAAATCATTTCATAATTGTGGTGATTGAACACCTCTTTGCAAATGGTGCATATAACATTTTAATTAGATGTTGAAGACTTTATAAATGGTTGGGTAAAATATGTCTTTTTTTCTATATTGGAACAGATTTGGGGAAATTCAGCACTGTAAATAATACTTGATTTGTGTACATTTCAAATTTTCACAGGAGAAAGCAATATTACAGATAAAGGGCTCATATTTTAGCTGGAAGTTTTAAGTTAAAATGTCCTAATGATGGATTTGTTTCTTACAAACAGCTTTTCACCTCACAAGACGTTAACTGATAGACTGGAGCCATGTGGATTACTTGTGGATCATTTTGATGTTTTTATCAGCTGTTTGGACTCTCATTCTGACGGCACCCATTCACTACAGAGGATTCATTGGTGTGCAAGGAATGGTACATTTTTCCAAATCTGTTCTGAAGCTCATCTACATCTTGGATGGCCTGAGAGCGAATATATTTTCAGCAATTTTTAAAGAAAGAAAGAACAGCCCTGTTTGTCTGTTAAAAGATGGCATGCAATAGCAGTATGAATACACACAAACATAAACTGAATGAGTTTAAAGGCGGTGTGTGTGTGTGTGTGTGTGTTCCCTGCTGTTATGTGCTGTTGTTATTTACATGAGAAACATCCACAGGAGCCTGAGGCTTTCACTGAGAATCATTTGAGGCAGATGTCCTGTGGTCAGTCCTTGCTAATCAAAGCTTTTAATTGGCATTTGTCCCACTCACATGAAGACCTGTTAATGTTTCTCTCGTCGTGACATACTTACAGGAGCTTTGTTGTTTTGAATGTGTAACGTGACAAGTGTTATTGCTTGAGGCAGCCACCAAACTAAAGTCTGACCCACTGACCCAATGACAGGGGACAACAAAGGTAGTTTTCTATCTGTTCCCGTTTCTTTAAAAAGGCAAATAAGATGCATTTCTCGTGGAAATGTTCATTAGGTAAGGGAAGGTACTGCAGGCGATTAGGCTTAAAACATTACCTTTCTTGTTCTGACTTTATTTCTCAGAACCGCGAGACATAAACTTAAAATTCTGAAAAATAAAGTCGCAATTCTAGAGATATAAACTAACAATTCTGACTTTTTTTCAGAATTGCACAATTATATCTTGCACTTGTGACTTTTTTTCACAGAATTGTGAGTTTATATCTTGCAATTCTGGCCTTATAACATGCAATTGCGAGTTAAGTCAGAATTGTGAGATATAAACTTATAGAACATATCAGTCGTTTTTTTTTCCTCAAAATTGGACTTTGAGAATTTGCTATCTCAATTCTGAGAAAAAAATCATAATTGCGATATAAACAAGCATTTGTGAGGAAAAAAAAGTGCAATTCTGACTTTATTTCTTGCAATTGTGAGTTTCTTTAACGCAATTAAAAAAAATCTGAATTGCGAGTTTTTATGTCACAATTCTGACTTTTTTTCTCCGAATTGTGACATACAAATTCACAATTCAGGGTTTTTTTTGTAAATTGTAAATTTAAAAAGTCATAATAACCTTTTTTTTTTTAATTCAGTTTCGGAAACGGGCTTCCAAAACATGCTCGGTTTAGAATTAACACATTTTTTTCCAAAAGTTTTTTTTTTTTCACTGACAAACAGTGCATGAAAAAAGTATTTTTTTTTTAATTAAAATGGAAAAAACAAAAGAATTAATAGCTCAAATAAATTTACTAAAATTAAAAATATATCCAAGTAAATTATATTCAATATTTAAAAAGTAAAATCTAAAATAAGAGGCATGTGAATTGTATAAAGCATTATATATTACAATTACGATGTTGCTTTAAAAATAGCACTTCAAAAAATTATTTTTTAAACATTATGTTTCAAGGACGTTAGAAAGTCAATGTTTAGTCATGATTTAGAAGAAATTATGTTAATGTTTGCTCATGTCATTTAGCTTATTTATTTATTTAAGATGCAAACTTGTACAATTCATAAAAATGTCTCCTACTTGTTTGACACTAGTTAAAAATCAGAAAGAATATTTTCAGAGATGGATTTGGAAAACTCTTTGGAGTTTTTTTTCCCCCAGACCTGTGTGGAGAACCCAGGCATGATGCATAAATTGAAAAAAAGCAAGACTCTCTTTCCTTTCTGACTTGCTTTCTATCTCTAGCATCTCTCTGTCTCTCTAGAGGATTCCAGCAAAAGGAATAGTTAATAAAACAGAAAAAAGAGAGGGAAGGCAACTGCTGGCTGTCTGGAAATCCAGCGAAGTAGTGAATTAGTAATGGAGAAGTCTTGTTGGTTTGCTTTGAGTATGTTTGTGCGTGCAGGTATGCGAATTTCTCTTTCTCTTCCAGTCTCTCAGGTGCATATTGTAAGCCAAATTTATTATAGAATATGCTGCCAAATATTCCCTTCTACAGTTAATATTCAGTGCATGAAGAGAGTCATGCAGAGAATCGGCAGAAGATTATTTTGAAAGAGGTCTCGGCTCACCAAGGCTTTATTTATTTAATTCAAAATACAGTAAAATCAATAATATTGTGAAATATTGTTACAATTTAAAATAACTGCTTTCAATTTGAATATATTGTAAAATGCAATTTATTCCTGTGATGCAAAGCTTTTCAGCATCATTACTCCAGTCTTTCAGAATCATTCTAATATGTTGATTTGCTGTTTAAGAGACATTTCTAATTATATTTAATGTTGTATTACAAGAATCAAACCCCAGTCAGACACCAAAAGCACCGTCTGTCTGTGCAAATGGACTTGGGCCAAGGAAGACACATTCATCCTTTGAGAGCTGTATTTGTGGCCTGATAGGGTTTCAAACAGCAGTATTTACACCAGCAGCCACTCATACTAGACAGCTGTACGCAACACTCATCTGCCAAATCCAGTTGAAATGACCATGAACAAAATAACTCCAGTTCACAGATATCTGCTGACACTCAGTATTGTCAGTGCCAGTGACTAGCTAAAAAAGAGCCTGAGCATTCGAATGGCAATGCGAGGCACAGTCATGCATAGACATGATTCATCACGTCTGTCAAAATGTGTCGCGTAGCGTCCCGAAGGACCTTGGGTTGTCTGCATTCAGGCCAGGCTGGTAACCTGAATCCCAAACTGTATTGTAGATCACTACTTTAAATACTTCTCTCTTTACCCAGAACCCAGAGGAGCATCAGGTGATAGCTAATGACCTGTTAAATGCACATTAGCATAGGCAGGATTCTTAACTGAGGGGAACCAGCAGCACGTTCAAACTCGATCAATGCGGACGACCCACAGTGATATAAATTCACTGTGTCAGTATTATGAGCTTATCAATAACTCAAGTCCATATTAAACCAAGATCATAATAAATCAAACTTAACGCATGTCGTGTATAATACACTGGCTATATTGAGAATGAAATATTAGCATGCAGGCAGCTGTATAGTATCCAGACTAGGAAATCAGACATATGTATCTCATGCATACATTGTGCAGTAAAATTGTGAAATATTATTACAATTTAAAATAAATGTTTTCTATTTAAATATATTTTAAAATGTAATTTATTCCTGTGATGCAAAGCTGAATTTTCAGC
Source organism: Cirrhinus mrigala (assembly GCA_036247105.1). Taxonomy (NCBI): domain Eukaryota; kingdom Metazoa; phylum Chordata; class Actinopteri; order Cypriniformes; family Cyprinidae; genus Cirrhinus; species Cirrhinus mrigala. The sequence continues at coordinate 7,238,472 of CM070017.1, read as the reverse complement.
ATCATTACTCCAGTCTTAAAGGGCTAGTTCACTCAAAAATGAAAATTCTGTCATTAATTACTCACCCTCTTGTTGTTCCAAACTCATAAGACTTTCATTCATCTTCAAAGCACAAATTAAGATATTTTTGATGAAATCCGACAGCAATGCAACTGACATGTTCAAGACCCAGAAAGGTAGTAAGGACATTGTTTAAATAGTCCATGTGACATCAGAGGTTCAACCGTAATTTTTTTGTGCGCAAAGAAAACAAAAATAATGACTTTATTCAACAATTTCTTCTCTTCTGTGTTACACATACAAAAGTATTCTCGTAGCTATATAAAATCACCGTTAAACCAAAATTACGGTTATTACCATTTCAGAATAGAGGCTTGTAATGAGATAAACCAAATTAGACAAACACAGTGTTCTTCATCTCTCTTCTAATTTCAGTTTCCATAAAATAAGACAAGAACTCTAAACAAGAGTGAACAAGCTCATGTTTAAGGCATCCAAACTCCAAAAGCTAAAAAAACAGCCCTTGACACCTCCGTGTTGGGACTGAACGAGCACGGCGTTGACTTTCCACACTTCAAAGACCCTTAATGGCTCTTAATTTACGGCCTCTTCAGCTAAAGAGCGTGCCATTTTTTCTGTCGTAAACCATCATTATTCACAACCTGTCATCTCACGCTCCCCCTCACGTGCTCTGTTGACACGTCTCAAAACTACTGGTGTGTGTGTGTTCACTTGTACATGTGTATCAGCCGCTGACGTGGACTTTAACAACACAGACATCCATAGACGCATTTGAAGAAGTGAAGTCACTGCATGTATGCTCATATTTCTCACATTATATGCTCAACACTCTGTTTAGGATAAATATGTGTTATATATAGTACATAGAGTCAAGTTCAAAAACAAACAAAAAATATAGCTGCAAGCAGTGACTATTGAGGTTTAAGTGCTGTAAGGCATTTATCACATATGAAAAAAGACATTATTTAGCAAGCCTGTAACCACCTAGATCAATGATTTAAAAAAGCATTTTTGGCAAATCCAGGTAATTTACCATAGAAATATTATGTTTTTTAATGCTTATGACTGTTGTAGTGCCAGCTGTGGTTTGATCCCCTTAAAACTTTGCATGCTTGTTTAGAATCATTTGTCGCACATGCTCACCACGTTTTGTGAAGTTTTGAGTTTTCCTTTAGGCTTTATAGGATTTCGGGTAAATATGGACAGGCCCCTTTTCTAAACGACCCCGTTATAGCTTCCCAAAAGGTAAATTTTCAAATTTTTTTGATAAATATTGGCCTAGAAAGTCCAGAGACCGCTGCAGCGTTTTTTCCCAGCGAAAAATCTAGGACTATTTTTTTTCCATCTTCTCAATCGTTTAACAAACAAACTGATTTACAGCAGTGGTTCTAGAGATAAAGTTGTCCAAAATTAGGAGCTCTAATGTATGATACCAATAACGTGCGACGCACAATTGTCTATGCCCATGAAAAATGCAAAATCGCCCCCCAGTGGCCAATTTCTTTGAAATATCTCTCAGACCTTTGAGGCAGTGAGTCAAACAGGCCCACCAAGCTTCGTCCCGATCAAACTTTGTCCGCCAGTGGTGGCCAATTTTTTTTTTTAGATACGCAAATGTCCTTGTAGACACTTGTGGCACTGTGGATCAAGGCTGTGAACACCAATTTTCATGTTGATAAGGCAAATGGTTGCACAGTTACAGACATTTTTATCTTTTCTTCCCTCTTATAGCGCCACCAAGTGGTCAAGCTCAGCAAGTTTTTTCTTCTGACCTCAGAGTTTGGCAAAGATGTCTCATTCCATTCAGGAGTTATAGGCATTTTACTAAAATTGGCCCTGCCCCTTCAACTCTAGAGAATCTTTCTGTACTGGTTTGCTTTCGACCTAGAACTAGGTTGCAAAAGAATGCGAAAATTTCGTAACATAATCAGCATAAAACACTTGAGTCTCTGACTGACGGTTTAGGAATTATGAGTGATTTCGTACTTTTGTTCGCTGTAGCGCTCCCGTCAGGCCAATTGGGCCGAGCCTTGGTCAAATTGTAAGCAGTGTGAGTACTACCATTCCTCTAAGTTTCATGTCTCTATGACTTACGGTTTGGTCCGCACGATCAGTTTTACGTGGAGATTGTAGTTACAATTACAGTAGGGACTCAGCGCTACACGCTTGAACCCCTTAAAAAAACAAACAAATTCATCTAGCTAAAGTTGTTGTCACATGTTCATTTACCAATATATACACAGATAACATCATAAGTTTGGATGTCTATTTTCTTAAAGGGATAATTCACCCAAAAATGAAAATAGTGATGTCCTTACTACCTTTCTGAGCCTTGAACGTGGTAGCTGCGTTGCTGTCTATTCAAGGTCAGAAAGCTCTCGGATTTCATCAAAAATATCTTAATTTGTGTTCAGAAGTTGAACGAAGGTCATACGGGTTTGGACCGGCATATGGGTGAGTAATTAATGACTGAATTAGTTTTTTGGGTGAACTATCCTATTACATGTTTGATTTGCTTACTTGTCACATTTGCCGCTTAACACGTGTTGACCTCTAGACTAGCTGTTAACAACATACTACAGCGTGGGGCACTTTCAGGACACACACCCTTGCGTGCTTTCCCACGCCCCGGTCCCACGCTTAACATGACAGAGACACTTAGTCTATGAGTGGCTTATTTCATACAGAGGACAGCTGTGGACAGAAGCCCACTCCGTCACACATGACGTTACATTGAGAGCATTAGCTACACAGCTAACAACTGGAAACAAACCATCAGGCCTGTGGAAACAGATTTACACTTTCACCTGTTAAACGATCATATTCACCTGTTAATCAGTCAGTCAAGACTACTGACTGGAGAAACTTCTGAGATAGTTTTGGGATGAACATTTTCATGCAGTCAAATATGGATCAAAATGCATGATGTCATATTGACATCAATGATGCCAAACACTTCTGGATCTCACAATGACAGAAGTAAATGTAAGAAAATAAATAATGATAAGAATTGTCTTGTACTAAGAAGTCTTTATTTATTTATTTAATTTTATTGTATTGTGTGATATATATATATATTTTTTATGTGTATGCATGCATATGGGAATTTGTGTATATGCATGTATATATTGATTTTTTTTTGCCTGTTATTTGTTACATGTGAATGTATATAAGCATTTATGCCATTGGTCTCAAACTCAATTCCTGGAGGGCCACAGCTCTGCACAGTTTAGCTCCAACCCTAACCAAACACACCTGAACCAGCTAATCAAGGTCTACAGGATTACTAGAAACTTCCAAACAGCTGTGAGTTGGAGCTGGTTGGAGCTTAACTCCGCAGAGCTGCAGCCCTCCAGGAGTTGAGTTTGAGACCTCTGATTTATGCTATAAGTTTGTATCATTATAACTAGTTATTTGTAGCCAGTAACCTGTTTAAAAGATGTAAAAAAAAAATAATAATAATAATAAAATAAAAGTAATTAATTAATTAAAAATGAACATATAAAACATTTAGCCTTATTATTTTAAATAAAATAAATATTTGTTTATTTTATGCCATACGTTTGTTGTTATAGCTAGTTATTTTTGTAATGTAGAATTAAAAGCAATAGAGATATATAAAAAGAATGACAAGTAAATGCCAGAAACCTGTTTAAAAATATTCATTAAAAAAAATAAATCAATAATATTTTACTTCACCTTTAGTTGTAGTAATCTAGCAATGTTCCACAAAAAAGAAAAGAATGAAATATGTCAGATTTTATTTTAGGTTTTGAGATTTTTTTGTTTTTCGTCTAATATTTTTTCAGCTTTTTAATAATTGTAGATAACCATACTAAACAACCTGCACAAAGTTGCAATTCATCACAATCAGAAAGAAAATTTAGTGTATTTTTAATAATTTTAAATAATTTAAATTAAATTTAAATTTAAATAATTTCATAATCTATATGCATGTTTCAGATGGAAGATTGTGCCTCCCATCTCGCGGTTTTCTCAGCATCTCGCACCACCAGCACTATAAATATTGATGCTTAATAAAATGTATTGCATTAACTGTTTTATTGCGTAATTTTTAAATTAGAATTTGCACTAAATGGTCAGCAAACAAAATATGAGTTAAACTGTCATTTTTAACAGGATCAAATAGCACTAAAAGCTTCTACTTGCAAGCAGAGCTTGTTCATCCCATTGTGACATGCTTTATAGTATTAAACCCTTCCTCCCTAACGTCTTACATAATCTTTCTGAGCTACCTTAATCTAAAGCCCTAAATTGGGTCTCAATCTATTACTCAAGCTCAACTTGTTTTGGTGAAAAGGGTACCGCTGGGATGCTGTTTATGTGTTTAGTCTTTGAAGCTCCGTCGAACCCTGATCTCCAAACCCCCTCAGACCAAACAAGTCAAGCAGACCTTATTAGCCGAGCGTCAGACTGGCTATGGCCGTGGCGTCAAACCACCAGAGAGGATATGACCTCTGACCCCAGCTTGTGCTTTTAATTAATGAATGGCACTTAACAATGGCCTTGAGCTGTCTGCACACCCAGTGGCTGTATTTTACTCTCACAAGTCCAATCCATCACCCTCCCACCTGGTAGTAAATTATTAAGGACTAGTGTCTCACACATAGATCGATTACTATAAAGTAAGCTTTTTAGTAACAGATAGCCTCTAATACACTAGATATTTAGGTAAGTCATTTACACATGCACTGACCCCAAAAAGAGAAGAGGGTGTTGACAGCCTGCAAGTAATAACCGTGAAGGGTCACGTGCGTAAAAGCAGTCGTTTTTGACGTAATGCCCTCTACGGGTCACACTAGACCCATTTATAACGAAGAGGGCAAATATTTCTGAGACACATGCACTCTTCCCTCTGGCTTCTTTCAGACCAGCTCCCTGTAATTACACAACTTCCACTCAATGACAATCCGGCCCCTCACACTTCAAAGTACCGGACCCTTCACATATCCACACGGCGGCTTCCAGTCAAAGAGGAGGTCCAGCTGGTGAGAACACAAACATGTAAATCCTGCAAAAAAAGAGGCTGAATTTCTCAAAGTGCCTCATTTGTGGTCATTTCAACAGAGCTTTTTATTTTTAAACGTTACTTTAATTGTAAACTTTCACTTAACAGGGCTCTACAGTGCGACCATTTTGGTCGCATATGAAAAAATATTTAGGAGCACCAGTGCGACTGACCCGATCAGCATATTTGAGTTTGCGCTGAGGGGAGCTTCAAAGGTTTCTGTGTGTTTTTGCAATGTTGAGTAATGTATCACAGACATATCTCACGAATTCTTTCATAAAGTGTAGAGAGAGCGTAAATAAGAGATGCATTGATGCAATATAGAGAGCTTCGTTGATTATAATGGAACTTTATGAGATCGTGATGAACTACGATGAGTTACAGCTTTTAATAATTTTTAAGGGAGTTTGTAAATGAGATATTGATTTAATACAACAGTTCAATAAACAAGAAGTTAATATTAAGTGACTTACATTGTCTGACTATAACACTATTGCCTGATTTTGCTCTATTTTGTCATCAAAAATAGTCTGAAACAAGTCACAACTGAGCCGCTGTGCATCTCCATTTAAACAGCGGTGTTTCGTTAATGAATTAAAGTCGGTTTTCAAACGAATCTAGTGAGTCAATGAATCAATTTCCCATTCATAAAGACAGTCACTTGCTTTATTCCTGAATGAATCAGCCGTTCGAATGAATCAAATGAATGACATGATTCAGTAATTAAATCATTGACTTGCCGCCACCTACTGGCAGATTTAGTTTCATTTTTAAAGTTTCTTTTCAGTTAAGTCATTTAATATTTCTGTATTCAAAATTTTATATTTAAAACATTAATCTCAACATGAATCTATGAATTTGATTGCACTCATGCCACCTCTAAGCCTCATTAAACATATGAAAATACACCCACAAGCCACCTCTGTAGTAGAAATTAATTTTGTTAATACTGATTTCATTTGATCAGTAACTTATTCTTATTCTTCTTATTCTGTTGTTTTAAATAGAAATTTTAAAAAGTTTAAAAAATATCATTTTTAAAAAAACTGACATAAAAGATGACATACTTTTGATAAAGTTAGAAAAATGCCATTACAAAGGTAAAAACAAAATTTTTCTGTAAATCACTTTAAGGAGTCAAATATCACCTTGTAATGGGAAGGCTATTTTTTTTAATCAGATTTTTTGATTATTGATTAGAAGGTGCCTCTTAAAATTTTGACTGTGCTAAATTTTTTTAAGTTAGGAGCACAAGTGCTCCTAAAAAGAAAAGTAAGTGTAGAGCCCTGATTTTAAATACTAACCGAGCACAATATTTGCATTCTGGAAGTAAAAGTCCTATCCATTTTTTTACCAGACCTACTATTTGCTCTAAGGTTATTAATCTTCTGATGAGCCATCAATCAGCTTCATTTGAATGCCAAATTCCAGGTGTAAAACTACATTACATGAATTCTAACGAGAAAGATCCACAACACAGGGAATCACAGCAAACATATCAAGACAAAAAAAGCACAAAAAACCCATTTAAAAGTTTGAGGTCAGTAAGATGTTTTGAAAGAAGTCTCTTCTGCACCAAGACTGCATTTATTTGATCAAAAATATAGTAAAAACATTAAAAATTGTGAAATATTATTACAATTTAAAATAACTGTTTTCCATTTTAATATATTTTAAAATGTAATTTATTACTGTGATGCAAAGCTGAATTTTCATCATTACTCCAGTGTTCACATGATCCTTCAGAAATCATTCAAATATGATGATAATGGTGATTAAGAAACATTTCTTATTAATTTTTACATATGTTTTCAGGATTCTTTGAATAGAAAGTTCGAAATAACAGAATATATTTGAAATAGAAACATTTTGTAATATAAATATAAGTATTTAACCTAAACTTTTTAAACAGAAGTACATCTCCTGGAGTTCCAATAATGTTATGCCTCAAAAATGTCATAATGTGATTCATCTTGGTGCTGGTTTGGTTTATGCCTTTGAGGTCTTTGTTTAATAATTTGAAATCCCTATGGGGAAAAAAATGTACAGAACTAAAGCCACTGAAAAAATGAGCGGTCAATGCTGTCGGCTATTATTTGTGTGATTGACACACACCATGAGCCAATCAGATGATGTTCTCCTTTCCTTCAGTATCTGTAATCACAGATGCACTGAATAAAATAAATAAATTATTAAAAAAATGTTGCTACATTCTGTGGGAAACAAATGCAATTTTGTGAAATATTGCATATTCTTATAGTCTGTGTGAGCTGGGATCTTTAAGTGATGCAGGCTCTGGTGAAGAGGTTTTAACAGGTAACAGATGTGTTCTGGCTGGGTTTCCTCCAGTACCGTGTGTTTATTTGACTGTGTGCGTGGTGTGTCAGGACCCCTGGGTCTCCGGCAAACTCCCAGTCCTAATAAATTCTCATTTATTAAAGTTACACTGACATTACCCCAAATAGTCAGACTGGCTTGTACTTCCGTTAGTATATTTAGAAATGTGCAACGTACACATTTACACACACACACACACACACACAAATAGATACACACATCCAACAATACTGTGCAGCACACCATATTGGCTGCTATAAAACCTGACTTACAATAACAAGGTAGAAAGAAATTAAGACAACTTGAGAGGGTCACACCCTAAAACCTCTGCCAAAAGAAAAATGTACCCTTTATTCCATAAAAAATGATCATAACAATACCCTATTCTCTGCAAATCATGAGCTAGAGGAGAGAACACATACTTATAGGTGTAATCATTCCCATACACCATTGCTCAATGCATTGGTCCAAGTGTAAATATTATCATCTCACTTCCAAATTCATCTGATTAGTCTTTTGTTCTAAAAGTGACTCTATTGTTCTAAAAGTACATTTGAAACCTGCATTATACATGAAAAAAAGGAAAAAAAGAGATTAATTAGAGTTTGGTTCCATTTGGACCACAAGTCATTTTTTATAATTAGTGATAATGAATAAAACAAAACACAAGACATACTCTAGGTTGTTTGTTAATGTATTATTTTTACTCTTACAAAATAATAATATAATTGCCAACTTGGAAATGTACAATAAATATTTTTAAATGCACATTTCTGTGCATATAAATAATAGATATTGTCTATATAAATAGCCAGATCTTGTTCAGATCTTTCCTGGGAAGGAAATTTAGGTATTGGAACTTGAATAGACCTGATCTACCAACATGATCTCATGATAATTAATATGCATTTTACATAAAATGTGGTTCTACAAATCTTACATTTACTTACATTTTTACAGACACTAAAACATACAATACTGACGTATTTACAGCATCGAAACGTGCAATGCTAACGTACTGACGGCACCTAAAATGAACAACTTTACTGACTTACAAATGAATCCTTATGAATATTGAAATCACAACAATAATTTTATTATTGTATTCAGTTGTCATATCAATGGCATTGTTTTCAATTGCATTATTAAATTGTTTACTTATTTACGTAATATGAAATGATAAAATTTAGATCTGTTCTGTGTGATTTCTTCTACCAACTTATTTAGAAGAATACATAATGTACATAAAAAAACAAAACTTCACTTTAAACCCTTAAAATGAATAGCATTTCTGCAATCGTGGGACACAAAAGGCGTTTTCTCCGACATGCTGTGACTGACAACAGAACCATAAAATGCACCAAAAAAGCAACATAATTACAAAAGGAATCAATTTTATTTGTGTGCTGTAATCCAAATCTTCAGAATCCAGATAATGCGAGGAACAGAACCAAATCCATGCCACTTCTAGAAACTTTACGACAGGTTTTACGACAGAAATGCGCACCTTCATGGAGTGGATCGGGATAATATTTTCAGCAAATAAAAACTTAAATTCTGCTCTGCACCTCATACAAAACTTGTATTCCTTCAGTGAGGACTTTTGGTACTGCTTGACCTTTTTACAATAAATTATTAAACTGTCATGTTTTTCTTTATACTGTACAGAAATAGTTATGATTAGGTTTAGAGGTATATATTAAAAATATCTTTTTAATGCTATATTGTTACTAAAATGGCAATTTCTCTGCATATTTTAGTCAATTACATTTTACCTTTTTGTATATTCGCTATAAAATGGGTAGGTTTAGGTTTGGGGGTAGGTCTAAACATCTAAATTGCTTATCAATAAAATTATTTAAATGCATTAATACAAATATCTTAATGGTATAAAAGATTTGTAAATATTTTACGTTTTGTAGCTAAAAATGCGTAGCAATTTTTACGTTTTAATTGTTAAAATGTGTCCAAGTTTTATGTTTCAGCATTAATAAAAAAATGCAAAAACATACTTTTTGTGCCTAATACCTACGTAGAAACAATGAGACCAGGCTGGATCTACATTATCAAAAATAAAGTTCCAAAGTGGGGTTTTCATAGCAATACCATAGAAGAACCATTTTGAGTTTCTAAAAGAAGCTTTTAGTAAGCAGTTCTTAAAGGAGAAGTTCACTTCCAGAACAAAAATTCACAGATAATTTACTCACTCCCTTGTCATCATGTCTTTCTTTCTTCAGTCGTAAAGAAATTATGTTTTTTGAGGAAAACATTTCAGGATTTTTCTCCATATAGTGGACTTCTATGGTGATTGCGAGTTTGGACTTCCAAAATGCTGTTTAAATGCAGCTTCAAAGAGCTCTAAACAATCCCACCCGAGGAAGAAGAGTCTTATCTAGTGAAACAATCGTTCATTTTCTAAAAAATGTACAATTCATATACTTTTTAATCTCAAATGCCCGTCTTGTCTAGCTCTGCACGAATTCCGGTTCAACACAGTTAGGGTATGTCAAAAAACTCCCATCTGATTTTCTTCTCCAACTTCAAAGTAATCCTACATCCTACATTTTTTGTAAAGGGCGTTTGATCTTCTTTGCATGTTCACTTTGTAAACACTGGGTTGGTACTTCTGCAGCAATGTAAGATGATTTTGAAGTTGGAGGAGAGAATTAGATTTTTAGGGAGTTTTTCGATGTTCGCTAGATAAGACCTTTCTTTGGCTGGGATTGTTTAGAGCCCTTTGAAGCTGCATTTAAACTGCATTTTGGAAGTTCAAACTCACGGGCACCATAGAAGAGAGAAATCCTGAAATTATTTCCTCAAAAAACAGTTTCTTTACGACTGAAAAACAGAAAGACATGAACATCTTGGATGACAAGGGGGTGAGTAAATGATCTGTAAATTTTCGTTCTGGAAGTGAACTTCTTTAAAAAACAGAACATCTTTCCTCTATAAAGAACCTTTTGTGCAACGGAAAGGTTTAGCATGCTTTCAAATTTCCAACAGCTGAACACTTTGTCCTGTGAACAGGTCCTAAGTATGCTCTGAAAGCACATTACACATGATGGTTTAAGTTGGACCTGACTGGTCTGTGTCTAAAAACATTGAGAATGAGTGAAGACAGCTTTGACGGTGATAACAGAACTTGCCCTTTCTACGCTGACCTCCGGCCTCTGTCTTATAATGGTTATAGAGTGGAATTGGCTAAAACTGATCTGAGTACAAGAAAAGCTTCATCAGATCATGCTTGCTTTAGCAAAGCCTAGTATGAGCAATAAAAATAGCAAAAACCACACAAATCCTCATGTTACAATCCCACTTGAGCTTCTTAAGATGTGTAGTTCAGTTCATAAAACAAGGGCAAAATAAGTGCGAAGGGAGAACTGTTATTGCCAAAGCTCAAAGTGGATATTAGAGAAGATGAATCAAAAAGAGGGAATGAGTTTTTGACCATACAAGACTCCAAGAAATTCCTCTGAGGTTTTAAAGAACCTAAATCCTGCTCAGAGACATTGTTTTCTTTAGAGTATTGCAACAGTATATTGCTTTATATCACCATTCTGAGAATTAAAAAATATTAGAGTTTGCCCCAGAAAACTGTTTATCACAGCAATAAATTTGAGAGGGAGACAAAAGGGGAAAAGTGCTATTTAGGGAACCTTTCCGTTTGGAAACAACATAGAGCTAAAATGTTTACTATCAGTATGTACTGGAAGGTTCTTTAACTAACTAAATATGAACTACTGATTGGTTAAACATATGTAAGATCCAAGAAATCGGAATATGCGCAAGTACTAACTGGATTTGAGAGCTAAACAGAGGATTTTCAGTCAATAATGGCTTAAATTATGGTCTATTCCTCAAATTAATCACATCATACGGACTGTTTTTATGATATACACTACCAGTCAAAAGTTTTTGAACAGTAAGATTTGTTTTCTTTTGCTCACCAAGCCTGCATTACTTGATCTAAAGTACAGCAAAAACAGCACAATTTTGAAAGTTGAGTATATTTTTTTCAGGATTCTTTGATCAATAGAAAGATCCTGTTGAAGAAAAATTAATTTTACTTATCTTATGTGTAAAATTAATTTTACTTATCTTATGTGTTTATGAAATATTTTGTAAGGGACTGCTTTATTTAAACCATCTATAAGAATGACATGAGAGAAGGGTATCAGGGCCCTAAATATAAAGATTTGAATCTGACTCTTACTACGTGTGGAAAGTTACCAGTTAGGAGATGTAACCTTGAAGGCTGGGAAAGAGATATAAATTGGAGTGAGCCCTCCCTTCTTGGTCGCACTCTGCAGTAACCTGTGTTTCTGTATGACTGTCTGACCTTCTTTGCAAAGAATACATTTATAAAAGACATTTGACTGCGTTTGTCTCTTACTTTGGTGAGAGTCGATTTTATTTTGCCACAACAATCCAAAGATCAGCATCTATCTGAAATTAAAAAAAAAGAAAAAAGAAAAAAAGACACACTAAACCATTCAAAAGCTTGGAGTCAGTATTTTTTATTTTTTAATTATAGAAATTAATACTTTCATTTAGCAAGGATGCTTTAAATTGTTTAAAAGTGATGATAAAGAAATTTATAATGTTACAAAAGATATCTATTTCACATAAATGCTGTTCTTCTGAACTTTCTATTCATCAAAGAAACTTGAAAAAATTCTACTCAGCTGTTTTCAACATAATAATAAATGTTTTTGAGCAGCAAATTAGAATATTAGAATGATTTCTGAAGGATCGTGTGACTGCTAAAAATTCAGCTTTGAAATCACAGGAATAAATTACATTTTAAAATATATTCAAATAGAAAACAGTTGTTTTAAATAAATGTTTTGGCTGTACTTTGTATCAAATATATGCAGGCTTGGTGGGCAGAAGATATTTTAAAAAAGATTAAAAATCTGAGGGTTCAAAAACTTTTGACTGGTAGTGTATTTATTGAGATTTGCACTCTTTTTGGACATCAAAAGCTAAGAACGTTAAGAACGTAATTCAAAACATCATCTTGTGCTTTCTACACAAGAAACAAAGTCATGAAGTTGAGTCAGTGATGACAGGATTTTCATTGTTTTATTCCATGTGGAGTGTGACATATTACCCAAACGTTTCTAAACACCAGAGTTAAAAAGCACGAGTCTCACCGTCTCTAGGCGTGTGTGTTTTTCAGAAGACAGGAACACCATCCCAATGTCTCGGTTCATTGCTGCTGCTACAAATATATTTTGATTCCGCCGAAAATATCTCCCTCCTCTAGCTATTTAAAAACAGAGAGGCTTCCAAAACTCTCGGAAACATTTAAGAGGGGGTTTTGAAAGCGTCTTCCCTCCACCTGTGCCTGGCTTCCACTAAAACACAGAATCGTATAAAGATATCATATTTATTGTGCAACCAAGCATCTTAAAACACAAACACTCCCATATCAGAATTAATGTGGTTACGCTCAATGGTGCATTGGCAGGAGAGGTGGAACAACAATTTACAAAGAGATAAGGATTAAAAGAGGGCCTGGAAAAATGAGATGAATCGCTGCATTGTAGAGAATAGATCAGTATTTGTTTCTTCCATTAGAGGAAGACCAATGCTGGTATGTCTCCCTATTTCAATTTTAACTAATTGTTTTACTGGAGTAATCTGATATGGCTGGTAAAATAGTGCATCGCAATTAACCTTACCCTTTAAATCTGTGCAATAGAGGAACATTAGTGCTTCTACGGCCCAGGAGAATGAAAACCAGCTGGAAGGAAACAGGCTCACAGTCCAACAACAAAGCTTGAATCTGATTAGGATACAAGGACGAATGACAGAATTAAGCCTGAGGCCTATAAGCGAACGCTCAGCTCTTTTGGAAAGTCTAAAGCTTCATAGAGGAGGACGGCACATTGTTTGATTTAGTGGAGCTCCTGTCCGAAACAGCGGCCAACAAAGACTCAGCGAAACTCAGCTAAGAGTCGTTTTGAACGGGAGCCAGGTCAGGATGAGGGTTTTGTGGAGTAGAAAAATTAAACAAGGGTGGCATGAAAGGTTTGGATGTGAATGGAGGGAACAGGAGAACTGAGTTTCATTATGAGGCTAAACCGTAAAAGACAGAATGATCCTCTAATCAGTGTGGTGAGGATATTATGATCCATAGAGATGAGCATACACACACACAAATTGGTGAATGAAGTTATTTTTGTCTTCTTTGCGCACAAAAAGTATTCTCATAGCGTCAAAAAAAGGTTGAATCACTGATGTCACATGGAGTATTTTAAAGTTGTCCTTACTACTTTTCTGGGCCTTGAACTTGGTAGCTGCGTTGCTGTCTGTGCAGGGTCAAAAAGCTCTCAGATTTCATTAAAAATATCTTAATCTGTGTTCTGAAGTTCTTACAGGTTTGGAACGACACAAGGATGAGTAATTAATGACCGAATTTTCATTTTTGGGTGAACTATCACTTTAAAATGCTCACTGATGATCCAGAAGAAAAAAAAAGCATGCATTACATTTTTACATTTAAAGATCAGGGTAACTTTAACATATTTTGTCTTCTGGGAAACATGTAACTATCTTCTGTAGCCTTTGAAGGGCAGTACTAAATTATATAGTATATATTAAATATATGTTATTTAAGCAAAATAAGTAAAATGTACACATCTCCATTCTGTTCAAAAGTTTTCACCCCCCAGCTCTTAATGCATGGGTTTTCCTTCTGGGGCATCAGTGAGCGTTTCAACCTTCTGTAACAGTTGCATATAAGTCCTTCAGTTGTCTTCAGGGTGCAAAGATGGATCTCAAAATCATACAGTCATTGTTGGAAAGGGTTCAAATACACAAAAATGCTGGAAAACCAAAGAATTTGTGGGACCTGAAGGACTTTTCTGATGAACAGCAGGAAGTTTAACTGTTTAGGACAAACAAGGGACTCATAAACAACTATCACTAAACAAAAAAACACAGCTGTGGATCATTCAGCCATCAACACAGTATTAAAGGAACACTCCGCTTTTTTGCTAACAGCTTAGCATAGATCAATGAATCAGATTAGACCATTAGATCGAGCGAGATGCTAACAGTCTAATCTGATTCAATGATCTATGCTAAGCTATTAGCAAAAAAAGTGGAGTGTTCCTTTAAGAATCAAGTGTATGTCTTTTGAATAAGGTAATTTTTGTTATTTTCTCTTGTGGACTATATGTAAACATCTTTTATGTAAAATATCTTATTCAGGTGACTAGTAAATAAACAATAACATGCATTTTGCATGATCCCTCTTATTTTGGTAAAATAATTAACATTTTGCAGATTCTGAAAGGGGGATGTAAACTTTTGACCTTAACTGTAGGACTAAATAGAACTAACAAATAACACAGGGACATTTGTGGTGCACATTACAACATTCTGACTAAAAAAACATTCATATATCTATCAGATTGAAAAATATTTAGATTAGCCTTTTTCAAATTCATCAGATTAGACTTTTTAAGCCTCAGTTTCATAATAAAGCGCATGACAAAAATACAGAGATAGCTATCAATCAGGAGGTGACATACCTGTGCAGCTGCTAAAGATGAGAATCTATCATATGAATGTTCATAGTTCAAAGAGAAAGTCTTTTTGCCTCACAACCTTGGTCAGGCTAGACAAGAAGAGTCACTCTACACTGCAAAAACAGATTTTGGAATGTTTTAAATTATTTCAGTGTATTCCTTGCCATTTCTTGTAGTTATTTGTGAAATTTACTGCCAATTTCAGAGTGAAAATTGTTTAATCATATTTTTTTTTTTTGGTGTACCAAATCTCACTCATATGTTTTTGTCTAGGCGTATTATGAAAACCAAGACCATCCAATACGGTACCGCTTGGTTTTAACAGCTGCTAGTTGATATTTAGCTGTCACTCACTCCTCAGGGATCTCCCACGAGGCTAAAACACTCCCTCGAAGTTCCCGTGATCATTTGGGAATGCTCATTCTCTATGTGTTTCCCTCCACGCTCATGATCACCAACCAAAACAACAGCTCTCTGCGGTGGACCTATGCACGAATATTTTGGAACGCTCCGCATACGATGTGCAGAGTCCCAGATGGCATGTGGTTGTGCAACTGCTTTTGGTGTGAGTGTACTTATGTGTTTTTATATGCATGTATGTCTATTACAAGGGTACTGGTTTAAAACAAGGGGCCCTGGAGTGGGTTTTAAAGCCCAAATATGAATAAATCCAAGCCATTTAAGGAAACAGTTTCATTTCAACAGCATGACTCTATCCACAATGACAAATACGATAAGTCTTAATTAATGACCAGTAAGTGACCCCTTTGATTACGTGGTCGTTTATCTTATTTTAGTTGTAGTGTAGATAAAGGTGGGATTATTCAATCGCTGATAAAAATGACAGTCGTTAAATTACGGCTCCAGTTGTAGTTGTGTAAAGGGTCTCTGATGCAGTGCCATTGCATGTCAGTCACTGCTCTATACAAATTCATTTGTAGTGGGTTAGAATTTAAGATGGAGCGGCCTGTTGCATCATCTTGTGTGGCCGAAACCAAAGCCAAGACATCCAACCATCAAGCCAAGACATCTGGCAAGAGGTCGTTTTCACTTTTAATATTAGACTCATAACAATGGGAACAGCTGTACGTCAGAAGTCTCTGTGGATTGGTGCCTTTTCTCTTTCTTCACATACATGGTGATATATTAATTAGAGGCACTTTTGACTAGTTTAAAGCATCAGCAATGTGGTCATTCTTCATTTTTTGGCTAAACTAAGAAGTTTGAGTTCAACCCCGGGTATTAAGACTTGTATAGCTTAACATAATATGAAAAAATCCACATAGCTTTATTCATATTTTGGACTATGGGGGGCGTCATTATTTTGATGACGTGAAAGGGTTGCACTCGGTGAGCGCTACATGTTGCTATTTTTACCGCAACACAACTGAAAATAAAATACTGATTCAATGACCGCAGCTACTGAGACTGCAGCCGGCAGGTGGTGATGGATATAAGCGTAGGCTTAAAACAAATGCCGCACTATCAGTTTTTCCCAACAAAAGTCTAAATGGCCCGAATATCGAGTGAAATCCACGCTGAGAAACTCCTTCAGTGGCTGCGGCGTCATGACAAGGGTCGGCATGTTTACATCCTGCCAGCGTTTCTTGTCTCTGCCATTTGTAAGTTCTTTCAGTAGCTGTGTTCGACTAAAAGCCTCAAAAGCATCAGGGCTGAAGTGGAGAGAAGAAAGACGCTGGTCTTTTTTGAAGTTTTATTTGCCCACATGCATCTTCCCATTCTTTTCTCCTCTTTTTATCGCTGGAAAAGCAGTGAAGACTTGCATTGCTACTCTTGTTGCCCTTTGACTGAAAATAACAACCAAAAGCCACACAATGTGGCATCATATCAGTATTTTATTTTCTGAGTTGTGTTGCGGTAAAAATAGCAAAAGGTAGTGCCAGTAGCTCACCGAGTGTAGTCATCGAAATATTGGTGCCCCCTATAGTACAAAATATGTGGATTGTTTTAAATAACATGAATCTTTTATGGGTTTTTCTACTAAATATTTCAGTAAGAGACATCATTTACGTTATATTACGCCATACACATCTTAATACCCAGGGTTTCCTTTAAAAACTACATCTGCAGTGATTAAATTAAAGTCATGGCAATTTAATTTAAGATTGCATGGAGATCTGAGATTATTTCCAATTTACGTCAGATCAGTCTTTCCTTCTTTTTGAATGAATGCATTTAATCTTATTTTGCTTTCTATGAAAACCATCTGCATCTGGCTCATGCCTATTTCATATTACAGCACTGTCTGGTATTCATACACACTGACAGCCTTAAACTGGTTGTACAGCAGTGTTACCAAAACATACAGTTTTTATCATTACCTATACAGAAACAGAACAAAACACTTGAACAAAGCTTTAATAAGGGATTCATAGGGAATTATCTTAAAGGGATAGTTCACCCAAAAATGAAAATTCTGTCATTAGTTACTAACGCTCATGTATTTCCAAACATGTAAGACCTGCGTTCATCTTCGGAAAACAAATTAAGATATTTTTAATGAAATCTGAGAGCTTTCTGACCCTGCATAGACAGCAATGCAACTGACATGTGCAAGGCCCAGAAAGGTAGTAAGGACATCTTTAAATTAATTCATGTGACAACAATGGTTCAACCGTAATTTTATGAAGCTACGAGAATACTTGTTCTTCTCTTCCGTGCCAGTCAACACATGTTCACAAGAGTATCTTGAAAATTCCACAAAGTTCTTTGGAACTGGAACACCTTCAAGTTCACATCCACTAGACCATGATTAAAAATATTTTTGGCAGTTTGCTAATGTGTGTTGAACTTTCTGCACTTTTTAAAACTATTAGCATGGTATCATATGTGGAAATCCACAAGGCATCTGGGCCTGCTTATGAATGTTCCTGCCAGTGATGTTAAATTAAATTAATATTTATTAATTATATTAATATTTATATTATATTAATGATAAATATACAGTTAAGGTCAAAAGTGTACATACACCTTGCAGAATTTGCAAAATGTTAAACATTTGACCAAAATAAGAGGGATTATACAAATTTAATGTTATTTTTTTATTTAGTACTTACCTGAATAAGAGATTTCACTTTTCTTTTTTTTTTCTTTTTTTTTTTTTTTACATACAGTATACAGTATAGAGTATACATACAGTATAGTCCACAAGAGAAAATAATAGGTAAATTTACAGTTATTGTTGGAAAGGGTTAAAATACACAAAATGATGAAAATCCAAAGAATCTGTGGGACCTGAAGGATTTTTCTAAAGAACAGCAGGCAGTTTAACTGTTCAGGACAAACAAGGGACTCATGAACAACTATCACTAAAAAACAAAACAAAAACAAAAAATAGCTGTGAATAATTCAGGTAACAACACAGTATTAAAAATTAAGTGTATGCAAACTTTTGAACTGGGTAATTTGTATAAATTCAACTATTATTTTCTCTTGTGGACTATGTGTAAACATCTTTTATGTGAAATCTCTTATTCAGGTAAGTACTAAATAGAAAATAACATGCATTTTGTACGATTCCTCTTATTTAAGTCAAATAAAAAACATTTTGTAGATTCTGCAAGGTGTATGTAAACTTTTGACCTCTACTGTACATGACAACAAGCAGCTTTGAATCTGAAATTAAGTGATTTTGACACAAACTTAAATTGCTGAAAAGGTGATCTACAAACTCATTACAAATTTTGAGTCCAGGAAGAGTCACTTCTGGAATGGATTTAGGCTTTCAAACTGTTCCATCTAACTTATAAGGGTATATTGGATCCAGTACAGGCAATTAAACTTCATGGTTGGAAGAAACCGCACACAAACAATTAGCAAAGTTGTGGACTATATGTTGTGTGTGTGCGTTTCTCAGCAGGTCTATAGGGGCCCATGAGAGTACTTAACCATAAGTTATGCTAGGTCCCTGCCTTGCGTGTTTGTTGATGTGCGTGTATGTGAGCGGTTTTCTCCAGGGTCATGCGTGTTTACGGATTGGCTGTTCTCCTAATTACCAGCATGTCTGAGGTAGACTCTGATTGTCTCACCCCTCCCTCGAGATGAATCGCATTAGTCAGCGATATCCCTCTACCCTAATTTATCTCAATCTCACCCTTAATTTCTCCCTTTGGGCGCTACCCGCTTTGTCCTTTGTGCACCTTATCTTGCTGCCTTCAAAATCCGCAAAGAAACAATGTGTTGGGAAAGGAGTGCAGGTTACCATTTGTCTTTGCTTTGCTTTCCCGTAGGCACGAGACTCCGGCGTCTCTTGTTTTTTTGCACGAGAAAGCAAAAGCCTTCTGGGAAGAGCCTTTGTAGTGGTTGAGAGGAGAATAGGGGTATTTGAGTAAGATGGGACGATTGCTTGTCGGCTGTGTCTACGGATGTCATGCAAGTCTGCTCCACCCGGCTTCGGTGGTTAAAAATCAAGAAATGATCAAGAAGGTATCATTATTATTGCTACTGTACATATGACAAATCAGCCTTATGATTTTCACTCTGCAAATGATTAAAAATGAGATAAATAAAAAAAAAACTGCTCACATCTAATGTAATGAACAAAACATCCGATTTCACAAACAAATGATTCTTATAGGACGGTTCTTTATAGTAAATCAAAAACATACATAGTGTGTTATGATTCAGAAATAAATGATTCTTATGGGTCAGATCTTTTTAGTGAATCACTACAGAGCATGTAGTATATTCTGATTCACAAACAAATACTATGGACCAGTCCTTTTTAGTGAATCAAAAACATACAAAGCATTTAGTGTATTTTGATTCACAAACAAGTGATTCTTGAGTTGGTTCTTTTTTGTCAAATCAAAAACATACAGAACATCTAATGTATTTTGATTCAAATACAAAAGATTATTTTGAGTCGGTTCTTTTTAGTTAATCAAAAACATAGAGAGCATCTAATGTGTTATGAGTCACAAACAAATGATTCTTATAGGTCGGCTCTTTTTAGTGAATCAAAAACTTGCAGAGCATCTAGTGTGTTCTGATTCACAAACAAACGATTATTATGGGTCGGTTCCTTTTAGTGAATCAAAAACATACACAGCATCTAGTGTGTTGTGGTTCACAAACAAATGAATACTATGGACCAGTCCTTTTTAGGAATTTATAAACATACAGAGCATTTAGTGTATTTTAATTCACAAACAAATGATTCTTATGGGTTGGTTCTTTTTTGTCAATCAAAACCATACAGAACATCTAATGTATTTTGATTTAAATGCAAAAGATTCTTATGAGTCAGTTCTTTTTAGTGAATCAAAAACATATGGAGCATCTAGTGTGTTCTGATTCACAAATTATTCTTATGGGTCAGCTCTTTTTAGTAAATCAAAAACATATAGAGCATATAGTATATTCTGATTCACAAACAAATGAATATTATGGGCCTGTCCTTTTTTTAGAGAATCAAAAACATACAAAGCATCTGATGTATTTTGATTCATAAACAAATGATTCTTATGGGTTGGTTCTTTTTTGTTAATCAAAAACATACAGAGCATTTAGTGAATTTTGATTTACAAACAATTGATTATTATGATTCGGTTCTTTTCAGTAAATCAAAAACATGCAGAGCATCTAGTGTGTTCTGATTCACAAACAAATGATTCTTATCGGTGGGCTCTTTTTAGTGAATCAAAAACATACAGAGCATATAGTGTATTTGGATTCACAAACAAGTGATTCTTATGGTTCGGTACTTTTTTGCCAATCAAAAACATGCAGAACATCTAATGTATTCTGATTCACAAAATATTCCTTTGAGTCGGTTCTTTTTTGTGAATCAAAAAAGACAGCATTGAGTGTATTTTGATTCACAACAAATGATTCTAATGATTCAGTTCTTTTCAGTGAATCAAAAACAAACAGCACATCTAACGAACGGCAGAACATTTTAAAAAAGTAGTTGATTTACTATTTCATAGGTGATCATTTTTTTGTGTCAAATAAGCATGTTTTTATCTCTGTGGATGTCACTTTCTACATGTTTTGTCTGTGTTTGACATTGTAGAGCTAATCGATGTAAGTTATGGTCATTGGTCCATGTGGATTAGCTCAGAGGGTCTGGAGTGTGTCAGATCCTGATTAGTGTGGATTCCAGCCCACCTGATTCAGGTATAGGAGTAGTAGATTAATGGTCATCTAGCTAAAGACCTTCACCTTATCAGCAGTGTGGGAAAAGTGGAGAGAGACAGACAGGATCCTCCTATAGATTTCAACAACTTTTGTGTTTAACAGTCTAGACCTGTATCTGAATGAAAGCAGACACACTTACTTTACTTTACACTTAACAATCAGCTATTTTTGGAACAGATAGTGCTAGAAATGTATTTAGACACAAAAGGAAAAAATGTACTCAAATATGACTTTTCTCTAATCATTTACTCACCTTCATGTCATTCAGTGTCGCAGAATGACTGATTTTTTTATGCAAAGCTGAATTCTCAGCAGCCATTACGTGTTTCGGGCCAAAATCTGAATGATAAAACTATTGCATAGAAATGCAAAAATGCATACAGACTTAGAACAACATGAGCATGAATTGCCCCTTTATGCCATACTTAAAAAACTTTTTGTACAGTACAAGCACATATTTCAAGAAAAAGTTTTCCCAAAAATAAATTATGCAATGATATAATGCTCAAAATTATGACTACACACACCAATACGAGTCCTAGAGATGCCACACATGCCTAACTAATACAAAGGCTTAAATGGCCCATTTTTGAACATAAACAGGATTGCCCTCCGCTCTCTGACCATCGTTACTGCACATATGAGGTCATGTGTGTTTAGATTCGCTGCATGTAAGAGCCTATCCCACTGAAGCAACACCAAGAAATCATATCACACCATAGAGCACTGTCAAACCTCACCCTATCTAATCACTTGGCCCTCTGCTTGAAGCAACAACACTTATAGGACGCTGGTCTATTTAGGGGAAAACACTCAGGGTCCCACCATTGCTCTTTTGTCCAATGGCAGGCAGAAAAGATAACCCTGACCTGATAAATCTAGCTGTGATTGAATCCAGAGGGAAGCCTATGTTCGGATAGCTAAGGGAGAGAAGGAATATGTGGCCAGTTTCCCATTATTATTGAAGCTGTCCAGAAAACAACCACATTAAGCATTTGTCTGTGGTTAATTTATCCTGCATATGAATAATCTTTTATCAGCACCCAACCAATCTTTCACTGAGACACAATTCTTAACTTGAACTGCTCCGCAGGATGGAAACATCAATGGAAATATCTGTCAGTTTTATGAGGTAATGCTCTCGCAATAGTAAAATCCCTTTCATACCAATTTGGACTGTCATGCTGGTAAATGTAGCCGTGTTCTCACCCCCTACTCAGTGTCAGACCAGCCGAAGCCGAGCGTCATGATGAATGAAGCCGGCGAAGACCCAAGTTTCGTTACGTTATAAAGAAACAACGCAACGTGCCGGAAAAAGATCTGTGATCAGCTTCGGAAAAATGGGATACTTAGATCAGATTCTGAGTTTAATTGTCTGGCTCTGGGACCAGGATGTAACAGAGATTCTGAAAGATCAGAGGTCATCCCTGCAGCCTTTCCATCTCTATGAACATGCAGTTAAGATGAAAGAAAACAGCGTACTATCTGTCTCATCCTCTTAATGAAATCAGTCTGTTTTGTTGCAATGTGTGTGGGTTTGTTTAGCTATATTATGTGGAGAAAATCTGCCCCAGAAGTTAGTGAAATCTGCTTTTGCAGATGTCTTTATTGGTTAAAAAGAAAAAAAGAAATCAATACAGTTTTTTACTTATAAAAAAAGCAATGTCTTTTTCTGTAGAAATACTATAACACAATTAATAGTTAAATTAAAAAAACAACACTTTGTCTATTTCTACTTTTCTAAGAAAGAATGTGAATTTTTACAACTCATTTTACTTTCATAACATGGCATTTACAGGTTAAAAAGATATATTCAACAAATAAAAATGAATTTTTAGCACTGGGAATTGACTGGATTGTGGGAAGTGGTTATTAATGCCAGAATGGACTGAATCAGAGTGTGTTAAAACTAAAGCTACAGTTTTTTGGCTATTGTTTATCATTATCTAAAAAAAGAGATTTAGGCCTAAAACTCTAGACAAACTTGAAAAACACCAGCAATCAGCACAAGTTTCAACAATTTTTTCTTCAGACGTTCGTCTTTAAAACAAAAGAAGTATGGTTTTTGACCACTGAAAATGTGTATATTTTAACGATTTACTCCTGAAGCCATATCAAAATTCCAATATCTCTGGAGCCGAACCATACAGGGACTTAAAAATAAAGATTCCAAAAGGAAAGTTTGTTAAAACTTAATATCTAAAAGGGCATTAAGATATATTTAATAATTCTTGAGTTACAGGCATGCAAACTTTAAAGAAAAAAAACTGAAAAGTGCTCTTTCCCGAACTTTGAATGGTCACCATTGGCACATAATGCAACAAAGATCGCTAAAGTCAACAGATTTTACTAACAGATCTACCAGTCTCTCTGTAAAAATAACATTATGGTTCTGCCATCTTTCTTAAGTCATTTTTAGCTTGGTTAGTTGGCTTTAGTTTGGCTTAGAATCTCAGCTGAAAATTGCCATTTTGACCCCCCTTTACAAAATAGTTGATTACTCAGTAAATATTCCTCCATGGCATTCAATATTTTGGCTTTAATCACTATACATGTATATCTTTCTTCAGAAAAAATATTAGCAAAATCAAAAATTTGAGCCAGGGAAGTTTTTGAAATTTGGTTGATTTGACACAGAATGACCCTAAAGTGCATATAAACTAAATTGCAATGTATTGTTAGTTTTTTTTGTTTAGATAGATTATCTTCATACAAAACCAACACATACCAACACAAACTCATGTTAACTATTTTACACTTTGGAACTGAATTGGTAATTCATATTAATTTGCCCCATTGATGGTAATGTTTAATAGTAGGGTTAAAGGGAAAGTTCACCCAAAAATGAAAATTCTGTCATTAATTACTCAACCTCATGTCATTCCATATCCGCTAGACCTTCGTTTTTTATGAAATCCGAGAGCTTTCTGACTCCGCATAGACAGCAACACAACCACTACGTTCAAGGTCTAGAAAGGTAGTAAGGACATCGTTAAAATAGTCCATGTGACATCAGTGATTCAACCTTAATTTTATGAAGCTATGAGAATACTTTTTGTGCGCAAAGAAAAAAAAAAAAAATGACTTAATTCAACAATTTCTTCTCTTCCGCGTCAGTCTTCTATGCGCATTCACAATAGCACCACGCATGCGTATGGTACTGCTGACTATAAAAGAGTTATGTTTACCATTGAGATTGGATTGGTACATACTCATTTAGGCAGCTACAGTAGGTAAATGAGTGTGTTGGACGAATAGCGATTGTGAATGGGTCTCTGGGATAAGGTTCCTGCAGTGGTGGGATGCCCACGAGGACATGGATAAGGGTGGATCCTCGTCGGCTTGCTTATATTCAAGGCATTCCCAGAATGCCGTGCTGGGAACGTGGTATAGGATCTCCTTTCTGGTTCATGCATCTGACCCGAGCCCGTCATCGCCCCAGAATCACGAGCTGCAGCGTCTTGACACTGTAATAGAGGAATCAGAGGATACCCAGAATGCACAAGAAGGAGAGAGAATGACAGAAATAGACTGAGAGCTCAACGGGATATAACTGCGCTCATGTCACTAGGCTGGACCGACTGGAGCGTGTGAGTGTCTGTGTATGTGTGTGTGTGTTTGTGTGTTGGATAAGCGGCGTTCTGTCTGTAACAGGATAGAGTTGCACTACAACTTGTTGCGTGATGCTAAATAAATGCTGGCATGTGTGCCCAGAAACATGACGCTTTGGCTGAAAAGGGTCAGTCACCTCATGTCCACAGTGCCTGCTGATGCACAAGTCTCTCTGCATTAATGACAACACGTGGATTACATGCAACCTTCATATTCTTCCACTCTCCCATCAACACCATTATGTGACAAAGCAAAGCTCTGCTAACAAGGACACCATTGAGTTAATAAAAGTGTTTGAAATCTCTCACTTGTCTATGGCTCTGCTCCAAATCCTAGTGAGCTGCCGTGCTATCTACAGTCTACATGATCAGCAAACCTAAAGCAGCAACTGAACTAAATTGTATGCGACTGAATGAATGAATTGAATAAATAAATAAGCTGAATAAATAAGCTTTCTATTGATGTATGGTTTGTTAGGATAGGACAATATTTGGCCAAGATACAACTATTTGAAAATCTGAAATCTGAGGGCGCAAAAAAATCAAAATATTGAGAAAATCGCCTTTAAAGTTGTATATTACTAATCAAAAATTACATTTCCATATATTTATGGTAGGAAATGTAAAAAATATCTTCATGGAACATGATCTTTACTTAATATTCTAATGATTTTTGGCATAAAAGAAAAATCGATAATTTTGACCCATACAATGTATTTTTGGCTATTGCTACAAATATATACGTGCTACTTATGACTGGTTTTGTGGTCCAGCGTCATATATAAGTATACAAAAAACATATCCAGCCATTTCTAATCCTTTCTTGCTCTGTTATTCCAAACGGATATATTGACCCACCATGGCCCATTAGCCCAGTAACACAAGGTCACAGAGATGCACCATCACCCATGTGTTTTCTGCTCTAGCTTCGCCAGATCTCCCTCGTGTCATTAGGCCAAGTTCATTAGCTCCTGTGTTGTCAATGATCAATAGCTCCTCTGTAGCGAATCCCCCATGCTGTCCCACAGCCTCTGTTATTGACTAGAACAAAGTGAATATATTACACAAACACAACTATGATCAATGACTCCGGTCGAGCTAATGGAGGATACAAGCGCCTTCAGAGCGGATCAAACCCTCTGCTGGATTTAATTAATAAGAAATTTCGATAAGCTCTCTGAATGACATCAATAAGAAACACTGCTGAAGCTCTCTGATAATGATGGACAAATTCATTATTATTCACTACACAAGATCTCATCTCCTGTGGTGATATATGAGTGAATATCAAAGACAAACACTAAGACTGGATTGACTGTCAGCAATTAAATACACACGAAGAAAAAGTGGTGGAAACATAAATGCTAAATTAAAGTGGTAATATAAGACTATATCATATAAAAAAAATGATGAAGAAGAAGATAAAGTAGATGAGGGTGACAACAAGCAAGTAAAGGTTGCTAAAGATTTTATTAGATTGTAATTTCACAAAATTCTGTCATTATTTACTCACCCTCATGTTGTTCCAAACCTGTAAGACCTTCATATTCATATTCGGAACACAAATTAAGATATTTTAAATGAAATCCGAGAGCTTTCTGACCCTGCATACACAGCAACTCAACTACTACGTTCAAAGCCAAGAATGGTAGTAAGGACACTGTTATTATAGTCCATGTAACATCAGTGATTCAACCTTAATTTTATTAAGCTACAAGAATACTTTTTTTGTGCAAAGAAGGCAAAAACAAATATAGCTGCAAGCAGCAATTCCAGGGATTTTGCCATTTAAATGTACTGTTTTTTTTTTTTTTTTGCCTTTTTAACTGTTATAGAGGCAACTAATTTCCCATAAATTTGGCATTTTTAATGCTTGTATACAATCATATGACACGTGCTCACCTTTCATGAAGTTTTGAGCTTTCCTTTGAGCTTTCCTTTTTAGGATTTATAGGGTTTTTTGATAATTATTGACCAAGAGAGTCTAAAGCATTGTACTGCCGTCAGTGTTGCCAAGTCCGTGGTTTTCCTGCGGAATTGGGCTACTTTAACACTGTTGAAGTCCTGGTTGAAGTGACTCCAATAACGTCATATTTAGCCCTTTAAATATGAATTTACTAGGGAGCCCCAATTTCTTTCAAATTTCTCTCAAACCTTTGGTGTCATGAGTTGAACAGGCCCACCGAGTTTCCTTCCAATCAGCTTCCATTAACCTTGTCTAACAGGTTGTCAAAGAGATACGCAAATGTCCTCGTAGACAGTGTGGCACTTTGGACTAAGACCATGCACACCAATTTTCACGTTGATAGGACAAATGAGTGCGCAGGTATAGCCATTTTTATGATTTTTTTCCTTATTATAGCATCACCAAGTGGCCAAGCTCCACAGTTTTTTTTCCTATGACCTCAGATTGAGCTCTTACATACGTGTTCTGAGTTTGGCGGACATATTTCATTCAGTTCAGGAGTTATATGCATTTTACTAAAAGTGGCCCTGCCCCTTTTGAATGTTTTGTCACCCCTTTGCGAAGGTGAGTCGAAAGTTCAACGTTTTTTTGATTCTCGTTTTTTTTGACTAGTTTGCAAAAGTAGGTTTTTCAAAAAAAGCAAAATACCTGAAAATTACGGCAAGCTCACGAACAAATCTAAGGCATGCGTTTAGTCCAGTGTGAGCCAAGGATTTCAACAACATAAGAGATTTGAGCCTGAGACTGACGGTTTAAGGAGTTATGAACGATTTCATACTTTTCTTTGCTGTAGCGCCTGTCAGGCTGTTTGGGGCGAGATTTGGTCACATTGTGGGCGGTGTGAGTACTACCATCCCTCCAAGTTTCAAGTCTCTACGACTTACGGTTAGGTCTGCACGATTTACATGGAGATCGCTGATTCGTGACCATTCTAACAATTATGATAGGGTTTCAATGCACTTGGATGCCTAATAACTTCATTAAAAAAATTTGTGTGTTCCTCTGCGTGTAAACAAGGCACATCCATATGCTGCAGTCTGTTCCAATATCACAGTGGAAAGAGAGTCTTAATGGATTTTGTGGTTGTAATCATGCTTGGTGGAAGGATGAGAAATATGTACTCTGGCCTGAACATACAAAACCACCTGCTACCATACTGTGAAGTTTGGTCTGCTTCTAAATCACTTCATAAACACACACATTAAATACAGAGGTGGTCTCTCATATGATGCTGTCATTGGCATGTAAGCAGGTGTGTATGTGAGTGTTTTTCTTTTCAAGGCCACACATCAAACACAGCTGTACACTTACAGCTGATGATCCTGAGATTGCAACTGTTCCTGCATCTGTCCACACCTCTGGTACAGGTGTGTGTTTTTCTGTGCATGAGCAATTCTCAAAAGTCAACATGGAAACATAGATTACTTCACAGACACCAACAGACATACAAATCCATGTGAGCTATAACTTACCTGCATGTTATGCCTACTTTAATCACGACACAGTTGTGTCCTTCACTCTCAGCTCAGCTTTTCCATGTCTCTGACAATTAACAGACACGGTGATAGACAGATAGATAGATAGATAGATAGATAGACAGATAGATAAATAGATAGATGGATAGTAGTGAATAGATGAACTTGTAGTGAATAGTAGTTAAGAATGAACTTTTAGCATACTTAGGCAAAATGAGACAGCCACAGACTGGAAAATAAGCTTGTGCAACTCTTAGCCATCATGACTTTAAAAAGGTATCATGACAACTAAGAAAAAACACATTGACAACAATGAAAAGGTAACTACAGAGTCTGGAAAGTATTTATCTATCATTGCTGAGGGAATTTCAAGTCTCAATAGATCCACTCCCTAATGCTTTGAGAACTTATTTAGCGTAACAGTGACTCTGCTAATCTCACAGACTGAAAGGATAGCATTTTACAAAGCAACATTTCATACAAGCACAGAATGACATGCTGAAGTATCTAAGGAAGAACCAGTGAAATATGGGAACGATTAATTTTTCCCATCATGTGCTGCTTCTAGCTGTTTATAGCGGCCAAACCAAACCATAATATAGGAAAACTGTGGTTTCAAATTAGCCTCTTATGACCGGAGAAAGTAGATTTTCAGTAGCATTCACCCAAATGTTTCAGTCGGAGGATACATAATCCTTTTCTCCCCACCACTGAAAAATCACAGAACCCACATGATTGCTAACATAATATTTGGTTAACTCGAGGAGAAGAGCTTTGTAAAGGAATGGAGAGATGGGCTCTTGTTTTCAATCATCTGCGTAATTAAGGTTTTGTTTCTCCCTGGACAGCTGCAATTATTGATGGTTTCCATAGCAATGAACTTGCGAGACAATATGGGGCAACATTTATCATGTACAAGCTATCATGCTAATTGTTCATTTTTTGTGTGAGCTTAAACCCAGTTGACATTAAGAGAATGAAATAATTCATGACTTTAAATCTGTTCTGCTAAAGACCGACCAGGCCTATCTATAGTACAATTGTTTCCATGCTTTTATGCTTTTTCATCAATGCACTTTCCAAAAGAGAAAAAAAAACATCCAAACCAGCCTAAGGTGGTTTGCAGGTCTTAACTAGTTTGAGCTGTTCTATCAATCTCTAAAAACAGACCAAAACAGACCAGTGTGATCACTGTAAGCCAGCTTGGTGGCTACTGTACCTCTGGCTAGTTTATTTATTTAAGCAGGGATGGTAAAACCATAGTTGTGGACTGGAGATGTGTTATGGTTAGGTCAAATGTGAACTGAACCATGATACTGCCACAGTACTTGTTTTGGAAAGGAAAGTATGCAAAAACATATTATTCTTAAAAACAGAGAGTAATTAGCATTTAGGGACTGAACTAGTCCCAAACTAGTCATCATCTGCTAAAACAATCAGAAGTCTGTGTTTTCCCCGTTCAGTCACAGACTGCCCTGCCACTAAGGTCACATCAGCTCACCAAATTATAAGTACACTTACCTGTGTAATACTTGAGAACAAGGTGTGATTATTTTTTTTGTTGTTGTTGTTAGTTTTTCCCCAATTCTTTTCTGTTTTTCTTTTTCTTTTTTTTTTTTCATTTAAACAACTTTTTTGGAATTCATGTTTTTTTCTTTTTTTTTTTTTATTGTGTTTTAATGGTTTAAATAAATGCAAATGATATTACAATGGATTCCATTGTAATGTTTTAATTAAATGTAAATAACGAGAAGGCATGTCTAATTAATTGAAATTATGGAACTTTTGCATTTTAAAAACAATTTATTAAAAGTTTATCAAAAAAATAATTTTTAGGGCCCTATGAAATCCATTTCCCCCCCAATTTTCTAGTGTTTTCTATTTTTTCTAGATTACATTTTAATGTCTTAATAAAACGTAAATACGCAGAAAGCATGTATAATTACTTGAAATTGTGAGACTTGTGCATTTTAAAAACTATTTATTAAAAGTATAACAAAAAATCATTTTTAGGGCCCTAAGAAATCCATTTAACCCCCCCAATTTTCCAGTGTTTTCCTTTTTTCTGGATTCCATTTTAATTGTTTAATTAAATGTAAATAAATAGAAAGTATGTCTAATTAACTCAAATTGTGGAACCTTTGCATTTGAAACACAATTTATTAAAGGTTTAACAAAAAATATTTTTTACGGCCCTATGAAATCCATTATTTCCTTCAATTTTCCTGTGTTTTCCTTTTTTTGTGGATTCAATTTTAATGGTTTAATTTAATTTTATATCATCAGAAACTGTTCCGTTCAATCACACAGCGACACACAGAACATATAGACTTCAGATTTAAATAGCAGTCTTTTTGCAATTGAATATTCACAGACACTAGTCCATATCACAATTTGATAAATTATACAGTTCCAAAATTCATTTGTTAATTCAGAGTTGCCAGGTTTACTTAAAAAACCCAGCCCAAAACGGTATGAAAAACTAGCACAATTATGACTAAAACTAGCTCAGCTGTGTTCCAGGGGGAGAAATTGCTATCGAAATCGCATTCTCAACCCAAAAGTATAAAAGTAGCCCAAATACACAGGAAAACCACAGCCTTGGCAACAATGTGTCCACATCCAACCGCTGTACATCCAAAATGGTACATCCTAATTGTATATTGCCAAATTCCGTGACATTCCTCATTATGCAATAAATTCCATTTTTATGACTGGATTCCATAATTCTGTCTGCATTTTATGTATTAGGGAAACCATAGGGCCCTAACAAGGTTGTGAGACCTACTATACCAAGAGCCAGGTTTGAACAGGGCCCACTTTAATAACCAAATCAACTCAGGTTACAAATGAGAAGGGGCCTCCTGGGCCCCAGTGTTCACCACCTCATGCTCTCCTCAACAATGCGCCGTTAAAAACCTCACCGTGGCCTGACGACTACTCTTCTTTCCCACGGTGAAGAGCGCCTGGCCCCGTGCCCCCCTCCCCAGCATATAAAACAGCCAAGCTTGAGAGGAGGCCAGCTCTGAAGAAAGATGGGGCGCCATGCCGCAACGTACATCATAAATTATGGCCTCTCCAAAACACACACACACATGCAGAGTTGCAAACTACAAGAAGTGTGCCCTCTTGTCGCTGCCATGCTTTTACAGGCTGTGGTCGTGACACCCTGCTCTCGTTTGAGCCATAAAGATGGACTTCTCATAATTAATGGCTCAGGTAAGGGTGGGAACATTTTGTCTTAATTAGGAGACGGGAGAGCGTTACGTTGCTGGTTTATTAAACTTATAAATGGTGATATATAGCTGTGTCTAGGTTTCTGTGAATTATTAGGGCGCCTACACCATAGAGTTTATGCTGAGTTAGAGAACACTGCGAATCCATTGATTTCACTGGGGATGGCGTGTCGCAAAGAAATAAAGGGGAAACACAAGAGTTTGCAAATGTGATACTCTATCATATACACACGCATATATACACACTACCATATGCAATCCAAAATACAGCAAAAGCAGTAATATTATGAAATACTTGAATATATTCCAAAATGTAATTTATTCCTGTGATTTCAAAGCTGAATTTTCTGCATCATTACTTCAGTCTTCAGTGTCACATGATCCTTCAGAAATCATTCTAATATGTGGATTTTTCATGATTAATATTATCAATATTTAAATATTTAAAAAACATTTTTCAGGATTCTTTGATGAATAGAAAGATCCAAATATTAGCATTTATCTGAAATAAAAAGATTTTTTAACAATATTAAAACAATATTTTAACAATTATAGAAATTAATACTTTTATTTAGCAAGGATGCTTTAAATTGATCAAAAGTAATGATAAAGACATTTATAATGTTACAAAAGTTTTTATTTCAGATAAATGCTGTTCTTCTGAATTTTCTATTCATCAAAGAAACCTGAAAAAAATGTACTATTATGTTTTCAACATAATAATAATAATAAATGTTTTTTGAGCAGCAAATCAGAATATTAGAATGATTTCTGAAAGATCATGCGACTGGAGTAATGATGCTAAAAATGCAGCTTTGAAATCACAGACATAAATTACATTTTAAAATATATTCAAATAAAAAACTACTATTAAATAGTAAAAATATTTCACAATTTTACTGTTTTTGCTGTGCTCTGGATCAAATAAATGCAGACTTGATGAGCAGGAGAGACCTCTTTAAAACATTAAAAATCTTACTGTTCAGAAACCTTGGTAGTGTATATATAAAACATTTAAAAATAAAATGAAAAATACAATTAATTTAACATAAGAAAAATCTAATAAAATAAGAATTCTTACTCTTACACATGAAATTAGAAAATAATTAAAAATAAAAATAAAATAAATGAAATCACTAAAAATAAATTCAACATCTAAGTGCATTTAGTTGAGACAGTCACATGGATATAACGTATCAAATTGAACTGACAAGACTAACAACAAATAATTGTTTATTAGCCATGCAATGTATAAAAGTCATTGTTAGCATGCACTGGAGTGTATCATATGTGCACTTTGTGAGAGAACTGAGGAAATACATATACTCAACTGTCAGCCAACACAAATTTTAGCTTTATAGCTAGCTGGGACGTACACTGTGCCCTTCTTCTATAAAAACCACACAAGCATGGCAAATGTTCTCCAAAGACTGAATCAGGTTACATGCCTCCAATTGGAAGTCGTCTTTCTATGCTTGTAACCAATTACATATGTTTAAACTGCCCAGTTTCACACACAAAAAAATCTAACTACACTAATTTTGACTGTAATTGAAGACCATTAGTGATACTACAACAACAAATGACTTCAGATAAAGCTGACTCCGGCCAAATGTTTTCAACCACAAATGCAATTCGATAGACTTCTAATTACTCAACTTACTGTTTCAGCAAATCTCCCTTTAGGAGTTAAATGAAATTGCGCAAGCTTTGTGAACAATATCAATGAAAATTTAGCATTTGTAAACCTAGTCAAAGCTGAAACACAGAGCAAGAAGGTCCAGATGTTGTAGACGAAGAGTACCAGAGGTTGTTTAGGTATACCTAAAGGTTGATTTGCTTGATTACATACGTATATTTCTCATTCCTGCAGCATGTAAATCCCACAGCAATCTTGGTTCTGTCAGTGTTAACTCTGTGAATGTAAGAAATCAGTCAATAGTGTGGTACACTGGGAATTTTCAGTGTCAAGCGTCAGGAAAACTTCTCAATGACAGACGCCAGCTCTCAAACGCTAAACCACATCACTCGACATCATTCTAAATGACTGTTGCTTTGTCAGCGGCCATAGCTTGGTCTTTTTCTGGCAGGTTAAGCGATCTTTAAACTGAACCTGCTTGGAGAATGTCAGAGGTATAAGGGTTGTGCCCCTTTCCCTCGCTTATTTCCTGTCTCCTGATCTCTCTTGGCCTTTCATGCCTCCTACTCTAACTCCCTATGTAGGCTGACAGGGAACAGGGCTCGTTTGAGAGCAAGACCGCTGACATAGAATGGCACTGATCTATCATCAGCCTTCAGTCTTTCTCTATCCTCACTTTCTGTTCTTCCTGTTTTTGTCCATCTTCAGATCTTCTACTCTCCTCATGAGAAAAGTAATTACATTCTCATACCTTGTTTCGGGCCTAACAGGTGAGTTAGAATTAGAGTTAGAACAAGTATTGCCTTCATTAAAATTCCTCTACAGTTTCCTCTTTCACATGTATCAGATTTTTTGGTTCAGAAACTCTACTCTTCAGTCAAACTCTACTCTTCCTGTAACGAGAGCTTGATTTGGTTGATTTTTATCATGGAAGACGATGGATGTTCTGTCAACTTTTACACAAAGACGTTCTTTTTTCCACCCTCACATTCCCCTTCGTTCTCTATCCTCCTATTTCTTTCTCTTTTGTAGCTCTTGTTCTCTGTTCTCTCATTGGACGCTGATGCATAATGTGAAAGCAGGTATTTGTTTTGGGGGTCAAGGAGATGGGTTGACCGGATGTAGAGACAGGTGGGTCTGGTGAAGTGAATCATTTGACCCATGGGAAAAAAGTCAACCCTTTGAGATTGTTAATTTA
Organism: Cirrhinus mrigala; assembly: GCA_036247105.1. Taxonomy (NCBI): domain Eukaryota; kingdom Metazoa; phylum Chordata; class Actinopteri; order Cypriniformes; family Cyprinidae; genus Cirrhinus; species Cirrhinus mrigala. The sequence continues at coordinate 7,204,257 of CM070017.1, read as the reverse complement.
ATATTCCCTTTATTTCATAGTATTAATTCCATAGACTCAGCATGATAGGCTGTATAAACTGAGCTGATGGATAAACACACCTTGTAAAATATTCATTAAAAAAGATAAAGATGAAATACTAACAAACTGATACAGAAACAAATGTACCTCACCAGAATTAAAAAAGGGAGATAAAGATAAGAACAAACTGTCTGTTGGCAAATTCTATACACAAAAATGAGGGTGAGAGAGAGAAACTGCGACAATCAGTCCAGCTTCATTTCTCCTCTTCCCACAGGACACTAGTCACTCAGTCAAGCAGAAAACAAGCTCATCATCTGATGAAGACTGATAAAGAGATCATCGCTCTGCCCACCTGCTCTTATCCCATAAAAAAGGTTCATCAATTTTGATGCTATGTCTCAGTCCAGACATTTAAAAGAGTTCACTTCCAGAATGAAAATTGCCTGACAATTTACTCACCCCCATGTCAGCCAAGATGTTCATGTCTTTCTTTTTTCAGTTGCATAGAAATTGCGTTTTTTGAGGAAAACATTCCAGGATTCTTCTCCATATTATGGACTTCAGTGGTGGCCAACGGGTTGAAGGTCCAAATTGCAGTTTCAATGCAGCTACAAGATCCCAGCGAAACAATCTTTAATTTTCTTAAAAAAATAAAAAACGATATACTTTTTTAACCACAAATTGCATAATCATTGCGTAATCATGTTGGCAAAGTCACGCATGATTAGTCAGTTAGCTGTGTACTTTGGTTCGAAAAGGTATGGTAGGGTGAAAAACTCAATCTCGTTTTCTCCTCCAACTTCAAAATCATACAACATCATTGCTTTACCTTTTTTTTTTTTGAAGGCTGTTTGACTTAGACTTTGGACATATGCTTTGTATACACTAGGTATGTACTTCCACCTATGTCACACATTTGTGATTATGTAATATGTGAGGTTGAGCTAGTGCAAGATGAGCATTTGTGGTTAAAAAGTATATAAATTTGTATTTTTTTTAGAAAATGGAAGATTTTTTCACGAGATAAGACACTTATTTCTTGGCTTGGATTGTGTAGAGCCCTTTGCATTGAAACGGCAATTTGGATCTTCAACCTGTTGGCCATCATTAAAGCCCATTAAATCGAGAAAAATCTTGGAATGTTTTCACCACCTTCAGAAAACCTTTAGATGTTCATTTCATCCAAAGCCCTTGACTCTTTCTTGATCAGCTGTGTCACGTCTACAGTCTACAACAACAGGCGCTCTTCTGTGAGAATCCCACCGGCATCACAGTCTAGTCAGGCTCCCACTGCTTCCTCAGCCTCCAGCGGCCGAACCCTGAAACGAACTCCCAGCAAGACAGAAAACAACAACCTCTGCTTTCTTCACATGCATGACACATGCTAGCATGGGCCAACGATGAAAGGCTGTAGCATCTACAGATCTCCTCTCTCTGTAGTTTGGCTGTGATTTTTCTTTATTTTTATTTCTCTTTTTGATAGCAGGACAAAAAGAAAAAAGGCGAGAATCTCTGAGGGCTGCGTAAAGAGATCAGAGGTGTGTTCTTAGGAGTCGAAAACCCTGAATGCATTCATGCTGCAAGAGACATCCGACTTTTCAGAATGAGGATCTTGGGTAATAAGATCAAAACACTTGGTCCATCATGATGTGAAGACTTGAGCGGTTACTTGTCTGGTTGCCCAAAATAAAGTGACTGACAAAATTTCAAAAAATGTATAAGAAACACAATACCTCTTTTTCTGACTTTCTTTAAACCTAACCCTAACCAAATTTGAACTTCCAAAATGCAGTTTAAATGCAGCCTCAAGGGGCGCTAACTGAGGAAGAAAGGTCTTATCTAGTGAAATGATCGGTTATTTTCTAAAAAAATTTTTTTACAGTTTATATACTTTTTAACCTCAAACGCTCATCTTGTCTAGCTTTGGATGAACTCTGTGTATTCCAGTTCTAGACAGTTAGGTTATCAAAAAACTCAAAACTTCAAAATCGTCCTATATTGCTGTTTTATCTTTTTTTTGTAAAGGGCATTTGACCTTCTTTGCATGTTCACTTTGCAAACACTGGGTCAATACTTTTGCAGCGATGTAGGACGATTTGGAAGTTGTAGGAGAAAATCAGATGGGAGTTTTTCAACATACTCTAACTGTTATGAACCGGAATACACAGAATTCACGCAGGACAAGAGAAGACGAGCATTTGAGGTTAAAAAGTATAGAAATCTTGGATGACAAGGGGGTGAAGTACATTATCTGTAAAATTTTGTTCTTGAAGTGAACTACTCCTTTAAAGATTCAAATGAAACTTATAAATGCATTGATTTTAAATGCTAAATATTCTAAATGTGAAATGTCCTTAGAATTTTTCTTTGGAATCTATAACAGAATCCTTTGCATTCAAAATATTTAGAATGTTTAGCTTTCAGAATCTTCAGAAACTTTAACAGCATCCCAAATCTTTAGAATCTATTCAGTTCTGAATCTTTAGAATCCTTAGCAATCAGAATCTATCAATGTTTAAAAAAATCTTTACACTGTACAAAGTTTTCACCAGTTCTAACTTAAAGGACGTGACGTGTGGCCAAGTACGGTGACCCATACTCGGAATTTGTGCTCTGCATTTTACCCATCCAAGTGCACACACACAGTAGTGAGAAGTGATCAAACACACACACACACACACACACACACCGTGAACACACACCCGGAGCAGTGGGCAGCCATATTGCTATCGCTGCGGCACCCAGGGAGCAGTTGGGGGAACGGTGCCTTGCTCAAGGGACTCACCTCAGTCGTGGTATTGAGGGTGCAGAGAGTGCTGGTTATTCACTCCCTCCACCTTCAATCCCTGCCGGACCTGGGACTCGAACCCGCAACCTTTCGATTACAAGCCCGACTCCCCAACCATTAGGCCACGGCTGCCCCGTGTTTTTAAGTTAAAAACTTAAGTTTAGCAGCTGCCTTAAAATTTTAAGTTAAATCAACTTAAAAGTACATGTCAATTTAACTGACTTTATTGTAGTGAGTTAAAATGACTTGTAGTTTTAAGTTGATTTAACTTAAAATTTTAAGGCAGCTGCTGAACCTATGTTTTTTAGTTGAAACTGGTACAAATTTTTTACAGTGTAGCATTCAGAATTTTTACAATTTTTAACAGACTCTTCAGAATTTTTAACATTCAGAAGATTCCTATTTTGTATTCAGCATTTTGCAATGCGTTGTGGGACTGCCTTATCCTTAAATGACACACACACAATGCTGCTTTTGAACAAGGATAATCTCATAAGACAACATAAGCTTTGCTTCCAGTGTTTGGGAATAGCATTCATGGGAATGTGACTATTGTCCAACAATGCTGTCCAGGTAGGCAACTCAAGATTTGGAACAGAGTCTCTATATTTTCATCTCTGTTCCAGAGGCTGAAGTCAAACTGACGGAACTGCCCCACAGCTGCCCTTCAGAGGTACTTAAAACATGACCACAAGCACAACCACAGCCAGCCTGCTCGTACAAGGCACTACTGAAAACGAAGTAAGACAAGCGGACATGGAAAACAGTGACGTGATCTATCTGGCACCAACAACAAGTCTTAATTCAGAAGATGATGTTGCCTCATTTGGCAGAAGTAGAGAAGGCATGAGAGAGCAAGAAATGGAGAAATTATTGCTTAAGATTACTGGCAGATGAAGATTCTCAAATTCTTGGAAGAACATGTCCTGCAATCTAAGTTTATACACAAAACATGTTCATCAAAATCTGTTGACCTCGGTCAACGTGAAGGAATGTATTTAATACAAAGTATTTGTTGTTGAGGATCTTCTTTAAGCAGAAATGAGATGCAAGAAAAGGTGTTTTGAGGAATCCAATCTTGAGTACACACACGTGCCACCCCACACAAGGCCTGCAATGCTGCATCTGGAACCCACATGTGAAGTAGGGTGTGTCAGACATAACCACAGAAACCGTTTCAGAGCACTCTGGGAAAGCTTAGGTTAAACACGTCTGTGGCGCTTGACACATAACACATGCCTTGTGGAGTTATGATTATCTGGGAGGAGTCAAAATTAGTATTTTATTATTTTAAAAATCACTTTTGAAAAAAAAGAAAACGATAGATAGCACAATAAACAATAGTTCATCTGATATAATCTCTAAAAGAAGGATATTCAACAAGAAAAAGCCAAAAAGTTTCAGTCCAATTTTCGGTAAACAACAATACCATGCAAAGGCAACAACACAACACATTACACAGATGTCTGTTGTTCTCCTAAAACCATTTCATGAGTGGTCCACACACCAAACATCTTTCATACATGCCTGGTTCAGCTCATGACCCCTGAGAGGAAGCTCACAGTGATGGATGACCTCTGTGAATTGTGTGTGGCGACACCACCCAAAAAACTGATAATGGCCCTACCTCTCCAACAAGCTGCAAAGACTTTAACGCCTCGCTACAGTATTTTACTATGACATAAGTCCCTTTGTGTGCAAGCCACAGTGAGGTAACCAGATCATTTCACGGCACCTTCGGGATGCAGCTGCTCCTGCCAACCCTGGAATTACAATTCTCTCTTTTTCTCTCCTTTTTGTCTAAGGATGTCCCACAGCGACAGTCGCTTCTGACATGTTCCTGGAACATTTTGGCTTTTCAAATCAGCCATGAACATGTCAATGCACCACCTTGGCTAACAGTTGAATGGAGAGAATTAAATATATACAGTTGAGATCAAAAGTGTACTTACAGTACACCTTGCAGAATCTGCAAAATGTTACTATGCAACTATTACAGAAGGTTCAAACGCTCACTGATGCTCCAGAAGGAAAAACGATGCATTAAGAGCTGGGGGTGAAAACTTTTGAACAGAATGAAAATGTGTACATTTTTCTTTTTTTTGCCTAAATATTATTTTTTTTTCATTTAGTACTGCCCTTCAAAAGCTACAGAAGATCCTTACATGTTTCCCAGAAGACAAAATAAGTTACATTTACCCTGATCTTCAAATTCAAAGTTTTCACCCCCCAGCTCTTAATGCATTGTATTTCCTTCTGGAGCATCAGTGAGCATCTGAACCGTCCCTCAGTTGTCCTCAGTTTGAAAAGATGGATCTCAAAATCATACAGTCATTGCTGGAAAGGGTTCAAATACACAAAAATGTAAAAAAAAAACTAAAGAATTTGTGGGACCTGAAAGGTTTTACTGAAGAACAGTGGGCAATTCAACTGTTCAGGACAAACACAGGACTCATGAACATCTATCACTAAACAAAAAAACACAGCTGTGGATTATTCAGGTAACAAAAAGTTATTAGGAATCAAGTGTATGTAAACTTTCGAACGAGGTCTTTTTTTTTCAACTATTATTTTCTCTTGTGTACTATATGTAAACATCTTTCATGTGAAATATCCTATTCAGGTCAGTACTAAATAAAAAATAATATGCATTTTGTATGATCCCTCTTATTTTGGTCAAATAATTAACATTTTGCAGATCAGATTCTGCAAGGTGTATGTAAACTTTTGACCTCTACTGTATTTTAAAAAATGTATTGACAAGAAAAATGGTTGACAAATGACACAAATTTCACGATTCTGATTCACAAGCTTGCAATTCAATTTCCGATTAGATTCAATTTAGATTATTGTGGATATATCAGGTACAGTATATGCCATATTTTCTCAAGGAAAAAAAAATCTCTTAACTAATGCTGTAAAATATACACGAGAGTCAGTTGGTACTACATTACTATAATACTGAAAGTTAAACTAAACTCATTTGTATACAAACGCTTAAATTACTGCAGTGAAGTTTTTATAATAATAAAGTTACAACTACATTTCTACTCCAATTCGTTTTTTAAAATATAAACATTTAAATGGTGGCTGTCATAAAAACAGATTTAAGTTAAACATTGAAGAACAGTAAAAAATTTTAATGAATATGTCATTTGGTGCATATATTTAGCAAAATGCTCCTCTCTAAAGTTATTTTTTTCCAGCTGACTAATGAGTTTATAGTCACTGAGTATGTATTTTTCTGAGGTAAATGTGACATTACATGACACTGTACATTATTTTTGATTTTGCTAATATTTTACTGAAGAAAGATAGACATGCATAGTGATGAAAGCCAAAATATTAAATGTAATGCATTTTTAACCCCCTATAATTTGGCTTTGAATCTCAGGTGAAAATTGCAGTTTTGACCCCCTTCTACAAAATAGTGGATCACTCAGTAAATTATTCATAACATGACATCCATTTTGGCTTTCATCACCATACATGTCTATCTTTCTTCAGAAAAAATATTAGCAAAATCAAAAATTGGAGCCGGGGACCTCTGGTTGAGTTGATACGGAATGACAGTATAATTTCTTGGCAATTCTAAGAACAGATTAAGACCACATTGAGATGTCTTCTGAAACTCTGGACTAGATACACGTGAGACACTAATAGTAATTATATTTCACAATATTACTGTTTGTACTGTATTTGTGATTAAAGAGTTTTTTTTTTGTAAAAATTTTTTACAAAATTTGGATTAGAACAATGAAATACTTTAAAGAAAAAAGGACCTCTAAATAGGTGGAGACAAATGCAGAGAAATCTGGAGAATTTTGGAGGAGGTCTGTAGTATGACAAAAGACTTTTAGATTACTGTCAAAAGGGACACATGGAACAACTTACCACTAACCTCAGCGGCCAAAACCTGTGAGCGTTCGCGCCGTAAACACTGGAAGCGAACTGACACATTTGGAGATAAAATCTATAACAAATCTACAAAATACAGAGCATTCTGTTTATGTGACATTTCCAGCCTTCTCCGATATTATATATGTGAGCCGTACTGTCACCGAGGACAGTATATTTACAGTAGCGCTCAAATTTACCGCCTCTCTCACATTTTTCTGTGTATGTGTCAGCACAACCATGGGATCTCTTTACAAGCTCAATTGACTCACGCCTGGCACAAATTGTTCAGAAAAGAAGATATCTGATACTTTTGTTTTTCCCAAGTCTTAATAAAGGAAAATTGCAGTACTCTTGAAGGAAAAGGTCCTTTAAAGTCTTTACTTTAACAATACCTATTTAAAGATTGTCAGGTCATATCAAATACTACACAGATAGGTTTGTGGTCTTAGAGTAAGAGGGGAGGTGGGATCCTTGTAAAAAGGGAGGCCAGTTGTACACAAGTCATGAAATTTGAACTTGAGAAGGGTCACGACTGGCCAAAGTTCTACTGCACTTGACCCTGCAGAGACTGTAAGATACACTGAACAAACAGCAGGAACACAGAGGTTTATTATTTACACTCCCTTACACACACACACAGGCCCACGCATAGTCTAATGACACAAAATTAAAAGCACTATACATATTCAAAACAGATAAACAGAAAAAAATGAATCAGTATTGGTTATTCTAAACATTTCTGAAGAAAAATTTTATTGTTTTTTGCCCATGCAAACTTGCCACCACAATGCTAAGTTGTAATGGGTGGATGCTGGGGTGTTGCTATGTGGTTGCTAGGGTGTTCACAGAATTTTTGTGTGTTTAGCTACAGGGTTGCTAAAGTGTTTGGAATGGTTGCTTATAAGAATATAGTGTTGTGTTTTAAATTCACACTTGAAAGCACTATACTAATATTGGTTACAATTTTCTTCAAATAAAAGAAAACATTTCTGAGGAAAATTTTTGGAGTGTTGATATGGTGTTCTTTACGCTGCACTTTTTTAAAAACAGTTGTAACGACATAACATATCGTAATTACGAGAAAAGATGACATTTTAACAAGAAAGAGCTGTCATTTTAACGACATATCTCGTTATGAGAAAATTTTTGACAAGATAATCATGTTGTTTTAGCAACATAACATCTTATTACGAGAAAAGATGTCATTTTAACTAGAAAATAAGGTGTTTTAACGAGATAATTATGGCATTTGAACAACATAACATCTCGTAATTACAAGACAAGATGTCGTTTTAACAAGAAAATGTTGTTTTAAAGACATATCGTTATTACGAGAAGATGTAATTTTAATGATAATTGCCGTTTTAACGTTACATTTTATTATGAGAAAAGATGTATTTTTAAGAAAGAAAAAAGATATCTTAACGATATAATTATGCCGTTTTAACAAAACGTTCAACAAAACATCTCGTAATTATGAGAAAAGATGTAGTTTTAATGAGAAAGATGTTTTATTATGAGAAAATGTTGTTTTGACAAGATACTTATATAGTTTTAACAACATTACAGCTTGTTATTATGAGAAAAGATGTCATTTTAATGAGAAAAAAAGATGTTAATGAGATAATTATGCCATTTTAACAAAATAACATCTTGTAACCATGAGAAAATGTTTTAACAATTGTTGTTTTAACAACATTACATCATTATTATGAGAAAATGCCATTTTAACAAGATAAATGTTGTTTTAACAACATATCTTGTTATTATGAGAAAAGATGTTGTTTTAACAAGAAAAAAAGACATTTTAATGAGAATTATGGCAATTTAGCAACATCACTTCTCATAATTATGAGAAAAGATGTCCGTTAACAAGAAAAAGATATCGTTTTAACAAATCTCGTTATTACGAGAAAATTACATTTTCCAAGATAATTATGTCATTTTAATGACACACCATCTTGTAATTGCGAGAAAAGACGTCATTTTAACAAGAAAAAGATAAGTAGCTTTAACGACAACATCTCATTTTTATGAGAAAATGTTTTAATAATTAATAGAAAATGTATTATTAAGATAATTGTTGCTTTAACAACATTACATCTATAAGATATGAGATATTACATCATTACATATATGAGAAAACGTGTCGTTGTAACAAGAAAAAAGATGTTTTAATGAGATTATGGCATTTTAACAACATCTCATAATTATGAGAATAGATGTGATTTTAACGAGAAAAAGATGTTGTTTTAACAACATATCTCGTTATTATGAGAAAATGTCGTTTTAATGAGAAAAGTTATTTTAACGGCATAACATCTCTTATTATGAGGCAAAATAAGTTTTTATTTAAATAGAATTGTTCTATTCTAGTCTATACATTATTAAATGCAATTACATCAGGAGTAGCTGTAATTCAATTACAGAAAAATTAAGAGTAATCCCTTACTATTTCCAGGGAAAAGTCATTAAAATACAGTTACCTTAATAATGTATTACACTCAAACACCGGTCTCAATGATCTTTTGGTTTCCTTGATAGTCTTCAATGCAAGTTTAAGGGATTTGTTCGCCCTTTTTATCGTTTGCTGAATATTACAACTCTGATCAGTTTAAAAGATCATTTAGATAAGCATATCTCTCTTTTACAAGCCACACAATTTGAGGTATCATCCAGGTATGTAGTACAAAATGGGATGAGTTGCATGCTAAAGTTTAATATGTAGGGTTAGGGGCTTGTTCAAATCACCAACACTATGTATGAGCAACAGTGACAGTTCTCTATAGAACGCTTCCATATGGTGCTTGTATATTTAGTATACTAGCACACACATCATGTGGGTGGGCTCTCAAAACCCCTAGAGATTTTTGGATGTGTGAATGTGAATACGATGTGGTGAGAACATGAATTTGTGCCCAACGCATAAAGAAAGAAAGAGAGACTGTCACTGACCCGGTCAGGATATGAACATCAATGAGTAAAAGCTGATTATGTTACTAGTTTGATTTATGAACAGGCAGCTGCAGTAAAGTATAAGACCACAAACAAAGAGTTACTCACACTCAGACGCTAAACTGTAACACTACTCACTGCAAACTAATTACCTGATACGTTATCTGTATCTTTAAACTGTAAATCAATGCAGGCCGGTATGTGACTCAAAACACAGGGTTGTCTGAGACTGGAAATAGAGTCGTCTTTGGTTTTAAAGGAATCTGATCTGTCTCATACACATGTATAGATTGCAGTGAATACGGTATGTCCTGTGTCTTGAGTTCAAAGAACATCATTATTTAACCTGACTCTTTTCTTGCATCTCTACTTCATTACATCATCTTATCTTTACATGAAGAGACATTTACTAAATCATCTTGCATGCACCCAACCGCATCACTTCCTGTTGACAAAATAAAAAAGCCAGTAAAAAAAAAAATGTAATAAAATACTGCATTAATAAGTAATTATGGAAATGCACATTTAATAAATAAATAAATATGTACACATTCCAGGGAAAAATTATGCCAAATAAATAAATATATAAATAATTTAAAAAGCAATAAAAACAAATACTGCATTACTAAGTAATTATGGAAATGCACTTTTAATAAATAAATAAACACACATTTATTTACACATTTGGCAGACATTTTTATCCAAGTTACACTGCATTTAGAGTATACATTTCTACTGTTTAAGGTACAGGTAAGCATATTTATGCACATTTACTTTTGAACACTCATTAATTCACCAAGATAAGTATATATAAATCATGCACGTTGTTTAGTTATAAAGGATAAATAATGTCATATGGGTTTTGGGGAGTAAAAATAAATATGACTAAATAATGACTTTCAACAAAATAAAATAATTTACAAATATATTAAAAAGAAAAAATAAATAAAATAAGATTAAAATAAGAAACTAAAATAAAATATAAAATATAATATAATAAAAAATGTATTAAAATTAAATTAAATTAAACAAAAATACAAATTCTGCATAATTCTGGAGTAAATGACTTATAATGACTTTCAATAAAATAAAATAAAAAATTAATCAATTTAATTAAATTATTTAATTAATTTAAATTAAATGATTAAATTAATTTAAATTAAATTAAATTAAAACAGTAAACTAAAATTAAAAAATAAAACAATAAAATAAAAAGTAAAATATAAAATAAAATATAAAATAATAAAATTCAAATAAAATTAAACAAATAAATAAATAAATATAAAAACAAAAATAAAGTAATAAAATAAAATAAAAAATACATAAATTCTGCACATTATTTAGTTATGAAGAACAAATAATGTAATATGGGTTTTGGGGAGTAATTGACTCATAATGACTTTCAATAAAATAAAAAATAATAAATTAAATTAAAACAAACTAAAATAAAAAATAAAATAAAATATAAAAAATAAAATGAAATAAAATACATCCACTTATATACACACTGAAAGATACATAAATGCAACATAAATATAACATAAAGTAAGTTGGCCCACTGCCTAAGCTAATGTTTCAAAGGGAATAAACTCAACAAGTGTTTTTTACTGTAATACTCTTTCTTGTTATCATCATTCTCTGCATTTCATGTGTACATGCAGGTCAAAGTATCTGAATGCTTTTACTGTGAGAGGCACAGAGCCGTGTAAATCTTTCCATCATGTGTGTCTGTATCAGTCCACTGGCTCCTTTCCAGCGAGCTCAAACAGTCCTGGCAAAATCTCTTTTGTCTAAAACTACTTTACTAGATTTACTAAGCTGCTCATTGCGAGCTGTTTTACAAGAGCTAAATAAAGTCAAAGAAGCATGCCAAGAGATATGTAGTGTTACAGCGACCGATCATGTCACTATAAAGGCCTGTGTAAAAAATGTGCTAAAGACTTTGATTAATCTACACATTAACTCCAGTCTCATGTTCACGAGATCCTTCTAATGACACACATCACACATTCCACATCCCACACAAACGGCAAAGGGCGAGCAACTGCACTACTTAACATTATAAATACCCCCCTTGGCCCCCAGGGGGGCACTTACTCTCACTTCTCCCTGGCTCTGGTTTCACACAAACCCTGCTGAGAGCTCCACGGCTCTGGGTCTATTGTTGCCTGAGCCTCCCCGATGCCTGGGTCTCAAACAGGCCTCAATGGACTTTCTCATCCATCCATAACGGACTTAACTGAAAGCTAGGCTGGCGTTGTGGGCGTAGGCAGCGCTGGGAGCCTGGTGTTGACCCCTGGGTAATTTACTGCTAGGAGTGATGGGAGAGCGTGTGGCTGTTTGCTGCTAACCACAGACAAGGCCAGAAGGGTTTAGTGGGAATATAAAGCATGCTGGACAACATAGTGTTAAAACCATTCATAAAATATTACTATCCAACTGTATGTAACTGATACAAGAAAATTCAACAGGTCATGACGCATATTGTTAGCATTGTTAATAAAATGTTATTTTGCAGAAGTACTTGTAGGCCTCAGTGGCAATTTTTTATTTGAGTGCACCTCAAAATTTCAAAAGCATTATATATAGGGATGTAACAATATTATCAATATCGCGATATAGTGATAGCAAAACTCGCAAATCTCAATATTATCGTGGTCACATGACGATATGAAACCATATGAAACTTCTTATTCTAACATAAAAGGTCTTTAAAGTTGTATTTTGGGCCATTATGCTTTGACACAGTATCTGTCAAACAAACTAAAACCGAAAGGGCAATATGGCTAAATCCCTTCATCAAGTCTGTTTTCGCTGTGCGTTTCAAAGCAAGGCGATCAGCTTGTGATCCGGTGTTTTCTGCACCTCTGAATGTCTTTGTTTATAGTGAATGAATGCAGTGAACTCGTTTATTGCATGTGCTGTGAGTTTAGCATGCATTTGGGAACGCATCGGCCACCAGTTATGCTTTATTTTCGTGGCAGATGATTACAGCATTTCATTACATTTGTAGTGAGACGCGATTTTGCAAGCCTGTTTTCAATGAAGCTGGAGTTTTCCTTCAAAATAAAAGCTCTACTGCTGTTTCCGTCAGAATGAAAGCTGAAAAGTGCAGGATGAATTGCTGACAGCTAACGGTTTAAATGGGTAACGTTACTGTAGTCCAAATTCAAAATATCTCTTTCAAGTGTAAAAATTAGGAAAGAAGTATTGTAATTTCCCTACTGTAGTGTAAAGCAAAAATAATATACCTATGAAATATTTATTTTCACTTATTTTGCAGTGCAATTGTTTTATGATTTATGGCTATTATTATATTCTAATTTGTTTGGCTTCCTAAAACACCAGAAATGTAATTTAGACTGAGACAGTATATCACAGATAAAAAGAGCAAAACAGTTCAGGTACGAGTCTCAACGAGACTTTTTTCTTAGTTTTCTTAGTTAAGAACATGGATTGGAGCTCTTCATTTTGAACTCTCAAAGTGCATTAAATAGAAGAATTTAACTTTAAAATGCACAAAAAATATTATTTTTCTATTTACAAGTCTTTATTCGTTTTTTTTTTTTTTTTTTAATCTGATATCGTTACATCCCTAATTACACTACAAAAAATGGATTTTACATTCCAAAAAAAAAAAAAAAAATCCTATTCTTTGCGAGTTTTTTTACTTTTTTTTTAGGTTTTATGTGGAAGCCTGTTTCCACCACTGAATAACAAATAAAAAAAAGGTAACTGTGACTTTTTATCTCACAATTCTCAAGACTTTTTTTCTTGCAATTGCAAGTTTACATCTCGAAATTCTGACTTTTTTTTCTCAGAATTGTGTGATATAAACTTGAGTTTGTGAGTTAAGTCAGAATTGTGAGATAAAAAGTCGTAATTAACTTAATGAATGAACGTAATGAATGAAAAAAAGTCAGAATTGTGTGTTTTTATATTGCACAATTCTGAGAAAAAAGTCAGAATTGCGTGAAAAAAGCCAGAATTGCGATATAAACTCGCAACTGTGAGAAAAAAAAGTCAGAATTGTGAGATGCAAATTTGCATTTGCGAGAAAAAAGTCAAAATTGTGAACGTTTATCTTGCAATTCTGACTTTATTTTTCACAATTGCTAGTTTATATCTCACAACTCTGATGTCACTTCACAGAATTGGAAGTTTATATCTCGCAATTCTGAGAAAAAAGTGAGAACTGCAAGTTTGTATCATCCAACTTTTCCACAGTTTTAGGTATAAACAGGTTAATACTGCAAAAGTTGTGCAGTAACACAAAGTTCAATTTAGTATATTTTAAAAATATGTGAAAAGTCTTAATATCTTCTCAAGTGAATGTATCTTGTTTTAAGGGTATTTTGATATTTTTTTGCTGTATAAAAAACAAATAGGAACACATTGAGACAACTTAGGCAGAGTTTAGGGGGAGATAAAAGAAATCAAAAGAAAAATCAGAAAATTTGTGCAATGAAGACAAAGATAAGGAGTGAGTATTGTCACTATCCCCCCAAATCTATGAAAAAGAAACTAGAAATAGCAACATTATTTCAGTTGTTTCTGAAGTATTTCAGTTGTTTCTGCAATGGAGAGCAAGTGGATATCTCAAGATACTAAGATCTACATTCTAAAGTTAGCGACTGCAATATAAACTAAACAATGATCACAAAATTGTACCAAGTCAAAATGATCTGAACTATGGTATCCACATTCATTTTATATAGTCTATATTCTTAACTTGTATGAACAAATAACAATATTTTCTTCTCAGTACTACTAGGAGAAACATTCCAGACTGAGTTGATGCTTTGTCTCTTTAGCTATTATAGAGCAACTTCTGAGTGCTACAACTTTTATGTACTATCTATGAAGATCAATTGTGAGTTGCTGACCACAGAGAGCTCCAAAACGGTCACTTATGAGGTATCCACATTGTCCTTTCACCTTTTGTCTTCATGCGACCCTATAGAGCTGAATTTGGAGAAGCGCTATTTCACGTCTCTTCAAAGGGACTGTGGGACAGCTGAGAATAACTGCTGTTCTAACACCATTATCACAGTGCAGACAGAAAGCTGCTCCACCGCACAAACACCTCCCTCTCTCCACATTGTGCTTTAAGTGCTGGGGAGTCTTGGCATCTGCCTGATAGCGATGAAAGACAAATGAGAGAGAGAAACTACAGATGAAGGACAGGGAGGTCAAAGCTGGATAGAGGACTTCTGCAGCACTGCGTTTGGTAATGATGCTTTAATTAAGTGTATTTCTATCATGACAACTCTTGGAAGATTTTAGCATGGTAATGGATATGACAATGTTTATGTATTTGGTCTTGGTGGAATAGATCTGCTACGCTGATGAATTGCTGCTGCAAAGCAAGTACAGGAACTTGCTATGGTCAATACATACTGCTCCTGCACAATAGCATATATAATAACCCGTAGCATATCTATATAGGTGGAGCTGGGGAAGTGGAGGGTCCCAGTGGAACTAGTGCAAATAGTGCAACAGTGCACCAATGCAAATAGTGCATGCTAACCAGCCATCTAAATGTAAAGCAACAAGCTTATTGGCTGCGTATGCAACATGAACCAATCAGATGATGCCAATTAGTTTAATATAGAATATTATAGAATACCAATTATAAAATATTAATAATAATTAGATTTTTATAATAAACTATAAATATTTAATACATGTAATATGTAATTAATTTTAATAATATAAGAAAGAAATAATTCAATATTTCTATTATTATTAAATGAAATTATTTTTATTCTTATGTACTCTGTACATATGAAAGTGGATTAGAAAGCATAGTTGCACGGTCTTGTGAAAAAAAATACAGACCTGTTACTAATTATATAATACTATCAATACTTACATTTTCATAATAAATTATAGATATTTAAAACATTTAATATCTAACGTTAATATTAATAATAAGACATGATTTAATATTTATATTATTAATTAATATAATAATAATAAATTAAGTGAAATAACAATTTATATAACAATAAATTGTCTAATTATGGCAAAATAATAGTTTATTATGATTTTGCTTATTATTAGTACACACACAGACCTGTGAATAATTATTTATAATTAATTCATTATATTTTCATAATAAATGATAAATATTTTTAAAAATTAACAAATAAACATTTTAATATTATAACAATAAGACAATTCAATATTTTAATATAATATAATAATAATAATAATAATAATAATAATAATAATAATAATAAAGTTAAATTATATAACAAGAAATTGTCTAATTAATTATGACAAAATAATTGTTTATTATGATTTTGATTACTATTATTAGTAGTACACACACATACAGACCTGTGAATAATTATATTAATAATAATAAGTACATTTTCATAATAAATTATAAATATTTAATACATTTAATATATAATCATTTTAATATTATAATAATAAGACATTGTTCAACATTTATATTATTAATTAATATTACAATAATAATGCATTAAATTGCAAATTATATAACAATTGTCTAATTAATTCTGGCAAAATAACTGTTTATTATGATTATTATTACTATTATTATTATTATTAGTGCACACACTGACCTGTGACCAATTATATAATAATAATTATTGCACTTTCATAACAAGTTATACATATTTAATACATTTAATATGTAATTGCTTTAATAATATAATAAGTGAATATTTAATATTATTAATTAATATTATAATTATAATACATTTAATTTCAAATTATATAACAATAAACTGTCTAATTAATTATAGAAAAATAATTGTTTATTATGATTTTGACTATTAGTAGTAGTAGTAGTAGTAGTAGTAGTACACACACAGACTTGTGACCAATTATATAATATTAATAATAATTATATTTTCATGATGAATTCTAAAATATTTAATACATTTAAAATATAATAACTTTAATAACATAACAAGACAATTCAATATGTAATATTATTAATTAATATTATAATAATAATAAATTAAATTATATAATAATAAATTGTCTAATTAATTATGGCAATTATTCATTATTATTATTATTATTATCATATTAAATTTAATTCTTTGTTGAATATTGGTATCTTTTATTGTTTAATTGTATAATTGTTTAATAGTGAGAGTGTACACTTTCCAAATGTTATAAAATTTTTCAAACAATGAATAAACCTCAATACGAGTCATATGAAAAACTAGGTTTCCACCAAGCTCAAAAAGGCAACTTCTACACGAATGCTTGATTTAGCCCCTCCGTCCAGGCATATGGGCCGGCATAAACAGACCTGATATTTTCATAACCCGGCGTCTGTGAGGTAAGCAGCTATAAGCGACAGACACTAACATAGAGATACAAGTTCTCGACAGCTGCCTCCGATATGACATCTTTCCTGGACCTTGATCTTGTAGCAGCAGGACGGTTCCCAAAATAGAGCCAGCAGCCTTCCAACACCAGCGTTCAAAAAGATGAAGAGCGCCAACTCGCGAACGTTCGAGGCTTTATGTTTATATTGAGCAAATCCTGAGCTGGGACTCCAGTCTTGTAATTGTAGTTCTACATCATTTGCTTTTAGCGCCAGATGGTCAGTTGAGATATTAGACTGTCCGCACTATCGATCAGACATCTGACCAGCGGTCAGCATACAAATGGTGTGTGTGATAGCCAGTCTTTGGTGATTAAATATCAACTTTTGCCATTACATCAATTAGTCATTAATACAGCAGATTACTATAAATGTCTCTTGCACAATAGTCACAAGCAAAGTAATGAAAGCACTTATCATTTATTCA
This sequence comes from Cirrhinus mrigala, assembly GCA_036247105.1. NCBI lineage: Eukaryota > Metazoa > Chordata > Actinopteri > Cypriniformes > Cyprinidae > Cirrhinus > Cirrhinus mrigala. The sequence continues at coordinate 7,186,809 of CM070017.1, read as the reverse complement.
AATCCCTATTAAAAAAGTATTACACTTAGGCAACTTGAACGATGCCTCAAATTATGCAGCAAATGTACCTTTACCGTTTTTTGGCAATCACACTTAGTTACGGACAATAAAATCCCACTAAGGGAGGGACTTGAGCCAGCAAGAAGTGATCATTTGCTAAAATATTACAAAGGTGGTCTGTCCGTAGCTGTAAGACTCAAATGGAGGGATAATCCCTATCCGCAGCAGAAACAGGTGCTCATGCCAGTATTCTGCTGGGGCATCGCGGCTCTGCCAGTCTGCCCAGCGGGCAAGGTGCAAACACATTTACCACTCCCCTGGGCAACATTAGTCCTGCTAGAGGGAGACATGTCAAAGCCTGTGGTGACAGTTAACCTTGGCAGAGACAGGGCATTCTGCCAGCCGGCACAGAGCAGAGCCGCAGACAGACACAAGAGGACTTAATGAGGTCTGTCTCAAAGCCAGCAGGGGAACAGAGTCAGGTGTCTGCTGTACTGGAAACACGCTGCATTTACTGGACACAGAGCTCCCGAATGCATAATAATGCATCTATGGGACCCAGAATATCACCCAGATAGGATAGAATCTACTTGTATTTACTACTTGTATTTATTCAAAGTTGTAAATACAAAGTTTCTACAAATTACACAAACTTTAGTCTTATGCAAATATCACAGCACAACTGACAGACAATATGAATGCAACAGTTACTGCCCAATAAGTGTCTTTGGCTGGCAAAATATTTTTCAATGTTATTTTAGTTTTATTTACTATTATAGTATTTATTGTTATTTCAAATTAGCTTTTATTTTGGTTGCCAAAGTATTTTTCTGTTATTTTAGAATTGCTTTTACATTATTATAGTATTTATTAATATTTCAAATTGGCATTTATTTTTCTGTTATTTTTGTATTATTTTTACACTATTATAATATTTATTAATATTTCAAATTAGTATTTCATTTTGGTTGCCAAAGTGTTTTTTTGTGTTGTTTTAGTATTATTTTTTTACACTATTGTAGTTTTATTAATATTTTAAATTAGCTTTATTTTGGTTGCCAAAGTATTTTTTCTGTGTTATTTTAGTATTATTTTTTTTACACTATTTTGGTATTTATTAATCTTTCAAATTAGCTGTTATTTTGGTTTCCAAATTTTTTTCTGTTTTATTTTAGTATTTTTGTTTTTACAGTATTATAGTATTTAAATTATCTTTCATTTTGGTTTACAATGTTTATTTTCTGTGTTATTTTAGTTTTATTTTTTACACTATTATAGTATGTATTATTATTTCAAATTGGCTTTTATTTTGGTCGCCAAAGTATTTTTTTTCTGTGTTGTTTTAGTATTATGTTTACACTATTGTAGTATTTATTAATATTTCAAATGAACTTTTATTTTGGTTGTAAAAGTGTTTTTCTGTGTTGTTTTAGTATTATTTTTTACACGATTGTAGTTTTTATTAATATTTTAAATTAGCTTTTATTTTGGTCGCCAAAGTATTTTTTTCTGTGTTGTTTTAGCATTATTTTTTACACTATTGTGGTATTTATTAATATTTCAAATTAGCTTTTATTTTGGTTTCCAAAGTTTTTTCTGTGCTATTTTAGTACTTTTTTTTACAGTATTATAGTATTTAAATTAGCTTTTATTTTGGTTTACAATGGGTTTTTTTTCTGTGTTATTTTAGTTTTATTTTTTACACTATTATAGTATTTATTAATATTTCAAATTGGCTTTTATTTTCCTGCTGTTTTAGTATTATTTTTACACTATTGTAGTATTTATTAATATTTCAAACATTTATTTTGGTTGTCAAAGTGTTTTTCTGTGATGTTTTAGTATTATTTTTTACACTATTGTAGTTTTTATTAATATTTTAAATGAGCTTTTATTCTGGTTGCCAAAGTATTTTTTCTGTGCTGTTTTAGTATTCTTTTTTACACTATTGTGGTATTTATTAATATTTAAAATTAGCTTTCATTTTGGTTTCCAAAGTTTTTTGTTTCCTATTAGAATTTTTTTACAGTATTATAGTATTTAAAATTAGCTTTTATTTTGGTTTACAATGTTTTTTTTTTTTTCGTGTTATTTTAGTTTTATTTTTTTCTTTTAGTTTTTTCTTTTTAGTTTTTTCTGTGCTATTTTAGTAACCCAACCACCTGCAAATCACAATAATCACAACATTTAATTGCAAACAAAAAAGGTTAAAATTGGCAAGAAAAAAAAAAAAAACATTACAAAGATACTCAATGTCTACTTAAAATTTTGTGAAGCATATAACATCACACTCTCAGAAAAAAAGGTACAGTTCTGTCGCTGGGGCGGTACCCTAAGGTACAAAAGTGAAAAGGTACATCTTTGTACCTTACCTACCCCTAAACAGTACATATTAGTACCTTAAAGGTACATTTTAGTACTTTGAAAGTACATATTGGTATCTTAAAGATACACATTGGTACCTTAAAGGTGCATATTAGTAATTTAAAAGTACATATTTGTATCTTTTCACTTTGTACCTTAGGGTACCGCCCCAGCGACAGAACTGTACCTTTTTTTCTGACAGTGCACTTGATCTATAAGCTCATTGTTGGTCTGTTTTGAACTGTTACACTGTATACAGGTTATTTCACTATGTTTTTAGTCTTTTATAGTCTTTTAAAGTTGCCCTGAAGCCCCACCACAGTGATACAGAACAACAGTGCTCATCAGATTTCCTTTTCCCTGTCAGTGTAAATGACATGCTCACAATGATGCTGAAACAGTTACTCACTGCTAAATCAGGAATATGACACCAGCAGTCTTTAAAGACCTACTTTAAAGAGCTAACTTTTCTACACCCTGTATAAGATATCAGAATCCTTTTATTGTGGGTATGAGGTGTTCAAAGTTTGCTAATCAACTTCCAACTAAAACTTTTGGTTAAATTTTACATTAGTAAAACATCCACTTTTGAGCTTAATTTTTTTTTTCTATTTTCTTATGATCCCTTGCAACTGTAGGTGGGCTGCACTTAGTGAAGTCAGTGAGTTGAAAAAAAAGACTTAATGCGTCAAGATAGCACTTAGCATACACTGATGACAGATATAAAGGTGATGATCCCTCATTTTTTGGCAGTTTTGAGAGGAAAGGTGATGATATTTCTTTACTGTCAGCTCAGGAAGCTGCTATTAGTGATAGTTAATGGAGGAAAAAGAGGGATGTGCTCTCATCTGCACACAGCAAGAGGACTGCGTACTTTAGATGGGTGAGAGTGCAGCATTTGGCCCACCTGAGATGAGAAAAAGTAGAGAAAAAGTCAAAAAGAGATCACAACGATTACAAAAATTGTGATTAACTGCAGCATAAATGATGCAGATTGTCAAATATCTACAGGGGATCCAAAAACGTTTAAATGTTACTGCATTAGAAGACAAAATATCTAACCAACTGACATCTGCAAACAATTATGCTTACATAGACTAAGATTAAATTTTTAATGCCAAGGACCAAATATGATGAACCCCCTCCTCCCCCAAAAAATAGTATAAAACAGTATAAAGCAGCTTTATATTTTCATGCATAAAAACTCATTTACACCATGTAAGAAAAATGTGATATTATGAAGACAACAAAATTATATAATTAGCTTTCATATTGTCATTGTACTACCAATATCAATTACAATTATTTGTAATATGTGTTTTTTTAAAAAACACACACTAGTGCTGGCAACAGAATAAAATTGCAAAATGCAAAAAAAAAAAAAAAAAAAAAGGCTGAAAATGAAAATTTTGAATTAAATTTTAGGACAATTTCTGAAGCTTTTCAGAAATTTTGGGATTCTGGAAGTTTTTGGAAACTTCTGAAAAATTTTGGGAATTTTCAGAAAATCTTCCACCCCTTTGCAACCCTGTTTCTGTTTTTATAATAATAATACATTTTATTTCATATAGTGTCTTTAAAGCAACCTTCTCAATCAGTTTATACCAAAAAAGACTGAAAATTTTAGAAAAATTTCTGAATCTTTTCAGAAATTTTGGGATTCTGGAAGTTTTTGGAAACTTCTGAAAAATTTTGGGAATTTTCAGAAAATCTTCCACCCCTTTGCAACCCTGTTTCTGTTTTTATAATAATAATAAAATTTATTCCATTTAGTGCCTTTAAAGCAACCTTCTCAAGCTGTTTATACCAAAAAAAAAAGGGCTGAAAATGTTAAGAACATCTCTGAAACTTTCAAAAAATTCTGGTATTCCGAGATTTTCTGTAAACTTTTGAAAAAATGTGGGAATTTTCAGAAACTTAAAAAAAATTTCACCCCTTTCCAATGCTATTTCTGTCTTTAATAACAAACAATAATAATAACAATAATAATAATAATAACAAACTTTTAATAAAATTTCATGTTTTTAAAGCAACTTCTTAAACAGTTTATACAAAAAAAAGAACATAAAACAGAATAAAAAGAAGCATTAAACATACATATAAAAATAACATAGTAAAGTTACACAAAAGCTTTTCTGTAATACCAAATTTAACCTTAACCTAACCCTAACAGAGTCATTTACCAATCATTTACAATGCACCGACTGTATAACCCAGTCAGGGGTTACTAATTACAAATCAAAGAGCTCTAGCGATCAACACATCAGAGATTCAAAGTCGCAAGTTAGATATTTAATCACATCAATCTGTCCACTTTTAGCCCAGAATTACCTCCTATTGAGTGAAACCTGGATTCTTTAAAAACCTATCACAATCCACACTGTATCTACACCACGCTTTAGTAAAAAACCCGATGATAGACATTATATATCAGCAGCGTGTATTAGCTATTAATAAGGCTCGCACGCGTGTGTGGTTGCCAGGTTTCATTTAGCGCAGTGTTCCATTCCACTTAATCCGTATGGTAATGATATCATATTCACATCAGCACAATACCCCTATTGAGTGTGTCCAAACAGACGCTGAAGCTGTGCCAAGCCATCCACATCTGTTCTCTGTTTTCACCTGTGGAGGCATATCTGAGCACAGCACAGCCCAGCCCAGGCCCCATATGTTGAAAATGACTCAAGGGACGAGTGCTGATTTTGGACAGGCTTCCCTGTCTTCGTATTGTCTTAATCAGCCAGGACACGGGAGGTGTATTGGCCCTTTTGTGCATGCTGCTGTAATGTCATGTGACCTCTGAGTGGATTAGAGGGATGATGGCCAGCTCAGGTTTATGGCAACACTCACAGAAACAGCGGGGAAAAGGGTTATGGGACGGGTAGAGTCTGTTACTGATGAGGTGAGTGGTGAAGAGGAAGAGAAAAAGAGAAAATGGAAAAAGTATGCTAAAAAAAGTCCAAAGAAAAAAAAGCGTACTCAGGTACTCAGTTTTGCACAGGGCACTCAATAATAACAACATTCTTTGGGACGAAAATTAACTGAGCAAAGAACAAGTTTAAGATTACACATGTGAAACATGAACAAAAAGCAAAGATGGGGTGTTTGAGTGGAGCAAAGAAAAAGCAAGAGTGCGGAGACCCCAAGGGACGTCCCGTGTGCATATCTCAAACCAAAGCCTGAATGAAACCAGCCTCAATCGCCACAAATTAATTTGGGACTTTGGGAATAAACCACTATGGGTCTACAGAAGAAAAATGAACAACCAAGTTTTTCTTTAGTCACACAATATTAGTTTTATACTAATATAGAAAGCTGTTGAAAACGAATGCTGGGTAAGTCTATTAAAAATTCCTCTGTTGTAACAGAGTATGTTTTGGCAGAGGTTTCCATTGACCAGAGCCAATACAGAGAGCTGGCCGCCACACCATCCCAAAGAGAATACAGAAGTCAACAGCGCTGGCCAAGGTGCAGGGCCATAAACATTTACTGCTGGAGCTGATCTTGAGACCTCCTTGTGATCATCTGATGTTTTCATCCCAGAACAACAGCGGTTCTGCCATATGGGATTAAAGCGTTCTATAAATAAAGTATAGTTTGTTTTTACTGATGCTTTTCATTATTGTTGGTGCTCCAAGTCAAATCTGCATAAAAGATTCAAAATCCTAATCAAATTACTCAAATAAATAAATAAATAACCACAATATTTTAATATATTAGCAGTGCCAGGTAGATTGTAGTCCATTACTGAATACAAATTGCATGACAAATATTGTAGTTAGTAACACAATCTGGATTACACATATTAGGTCATTTAATCTGGCTACGTTTGGATTACTTTTAGATTATTTTTTAACCTAACCAGGGGTCAATTGATATGTGTTTTTCAGGGATGATTACTACAGATCAAGTAGACCGATAACCAATATTTTGAACCGATATATGTCTAGTGTAAAAATGAATTAATGTCAAAATTAAGAAAGGCTCTGACAAAAAAACGCTTTTGAATTATTTTATGTTTTTCGGGGCCAATTAGTAGAGATCAAGTAGACAGATAACCGATATTTTGAACCGACATATATGCCTGGTGTAAAATTTAAAATTAATGTCACCATTAAGAATAACAAGGGCTCTGACAAAAACTTTCTTTAAATGCTTTTAAATTATTTTATGTTTTTTTTTAGGGCTGATTATTACAGATTAAGTAGGCTGATGACTGATATTTTGAACCGATATATATGTCTGGTGTAAAAATTAAAAATTATTGCCAAAATTAAAAATAACAAGGGCTCTGACAAAGACTTTCTTTAAATCCTTTTAAATTATTTTATGTGTTTTTTTTTTTTTTTTCTGAGCCAATTATTACAGTTCAAATAGACAGATAACCGATACTCTGAACAGATATATATGTCTGGTGTAAAAATGAAAATGTATGTCAAAAAAATTAAAAATAACAAGGGCTCCGACAAAAACTTTCTTTAAATGCTTTTAAATAATTTTATTTGTTCTTTTGGGCCGATTATTACAGATCAAGTAGACCAATAACCAATATTTTGAACCGATATATATGTCTGGTTCTGTCTATGTAATAAACAAGACCTAACTTGTTTATTACATAGACTTTAATAGGATTATTGTGTACCATATTGATTAAAACAAGACAAAACCAAGAGAAAGAAAATATATTCCATTTTTTGCTATCAACATCATGAAATGCATTAAATTTAAATCACAGCAGGATTTCCTAAACAGTATTTAAGTGATAAGTTTATTCAGAGGAAAATTTAAAAGAAAAAATAAGAATTGGGGTGAATCAATAAATTATGAATGAATTTACTGCTACTGTATTTATTTTATCGCCAAATCGGTTTTAACAGCAAACAGCACCTCTTACACAACCAATTTTAATGGCTATTAAAGCCACTACAAATTCTGATGCGGAAAGCTGAGAAATAACAAAGGGATGCAGGGTGTTCCCAAATGTTTGGCAAAGACTATAAAGAAAACTGCATTCCTCTTTCAGTATTTATTCATACAAAGACAAAGCACATTCCATGACAACTGCAAATAACAGATGCAATTATTTCTTGTTTGATCCGGATGCAACACTCCACAAAGTGTGTTTTGGAAAATGGAAACACTTTCCCTTCACCTTAAAGGAAGTTCAAGAAATTAACTGCAACTTGAGGTGTGGTTGAGAATAATTATATCAGGAAAATTTATTAGCAATGTTTGAAGGGAAATAAATAGAAAGGAATGTCTATAACTAACAAGAACAAGAGCTTCCCCTCAGGCAACTTCCCATCTGCAGCACTGCTCAAAAGCATCGGATATGAGAGATCGTTTATTAATCCCTGTCATTATGCAAAATGTCAAACAAGCAACACAAAAGATACATGATACAAACACTATCCTCTGCACAAGTGTGGTTTCTATGGTGTTTTACAAATATTGTCATATGAAATCAACACTGGACTGTTCTGTCTGATAAGGTTTGTACTATTTGATCGGATCGACTCCAGAATTTATTTGCATTGGATCCACAAATCACATACTTTCTGACAGATGTAATTCTGGATGTAAACTAGGTGTACATTGTTTCTAACATATCAACCATATGTCACACTCAATCAGTCTGACAGCTGTCAAGTTCATCAAAATATTCAAAATATCTAAAGTTAGGAAAAAAAAACAAACATTAAGAGCATCCAAGGACAAGGTTTTCCCATTTAGAAATACCCTCATATGCACATTGTCATGTGAAGAACTACCCAGCCAGAAAAGGCCAAGGTCTATGTGCTGAGAACTCAAAGAGTCCAACTGTGATAAAACCAGAAGAGGGGACACTGCATGAAAAACCAGAATAGACTCTATCCCGTCCAGATTACTACGACAGGCCATCCATCAGAGCCAAGAGACTGGTCTGAATGCACGGTCACTTCAAGAATGCAGCTACTGAAGAGCCAGTTAGTGTGGAAACAGAGGGACTGGGGTGAGGGGTCAAAAGGGGGCATGAGAGTGTGAAGAGGGGGGACAGGACATGAACAATGAGGGGAAAAAGGAGGTCTTGAGAGTGAAGGACAAGGATGGGGAGACACAATGAGGGAGAGGAGGGATATTCGGACCACCGAGGATGCAGCTATCATAGTGACATTCCACAGTGACACCCACAAGGGTGAGCGGAGGTCTCGGGTCTGGCCTAACATGGCAAATTTTTCGTTTGCACAACCTGACGCAGGAATTTTTATTTGCATCTTTGTCAATGCCTGTGTTAGCATTCTTTGAATGTTTTCTACAAAAGCGATGAGTTACTTCTATTCAGTCACCGAAGTCAGATTATCACAATAAGTTAAGGAATTTTTCACATACTTGAAAGCTAGTTTATTTATAGTTTATTTATTTCAACCATCCAAAAATAACTCAAACCTACACTACCAGTCAAAAGTTTTTGATTTTAATGTTTTTAAGGACTGCTCACCAAGCCTGCATTTATTTGATCCAAACTACAGTAAAAACAGTAAAATTCTGAAATATTTTTACTATTTAAAATAACTACTTTCTATCTGAATATATTTAAAAATAATTTATTCCTGTGATTTCAAAGCTGAATTTTAACATCATTACTTCATATTACTACATTACTACTTATTTTAGGTTTCTCTGAGTAGAAGAACAGTTCAGAAGAATAGCATTTAATTTGATCAATTTAAAGCATCCATGCTAAATAAAAGTATTAATTTCTATATTCTATATTTAAATATAAAACAGTTATGTTAAATAGTAAAAATATCTCCAAATTTTGCTGTTTTGCTGCATTTTGGATCAAATAAATACAGGCTTGGTGAGCAGAAGAGACTTTGGAATCTTGTAAATATGAATATATTTAAATAAATAAAAAATATTAAGTCAATTTTCTTTTCAATTTTTCAATTTTTGACTGTATTATAAGAGCAACTATCACAATTTTATTCTGTCAATCTCATGCTGGTTGTTTAATCCATGGACTTGAGTAATTGTGCTTAAATGGGTAATAACAGTCATTTTCCCTCCTTTTTTCCAGTATATGATCAATAAAATAGAAAGAAAGGATTGCGTATAATCGCTGTGTTACCCAGCCCCAACAATTTGTATGAAAAAAGTATGAAGTTGCATGCCTAAACCTACCACTTAGTTGGCGGCAGCAGATGTACAAATGAGGTTGTACAAATTAATACAAAAGTTTGGAACAAATCAAAATAGCATCTATCAGTAGAACTACTTTGAGACTGTTGCACTTTCTGTGAACAGACAGGCACACCACAAACACGAAATTTCACTTTTACTGCCTTTACACGCCCAATATTACATTGGGATGCCTACAACCGCATCTCCCTGGATGCGTCAATCATCACAATCTCATAACATAAATATCAAAGCTGTATCTCATGGAAAGCTTCAGGGAAACATTTAAACTAAGTATTTTTAACTACACACAAACACTTTCTGCAGTTTTAATTGCTACATTTCCTTTGAATAGTTCTTAAATGAGTTTTATTTTCCATTTATGGTCAAATTCTTTGGTAATTACATAGCCACCAAGGTGATCTTTCATCCAGCGCTCTTTGAAAGAAATGACGGCATAAAAGTGTAATTTGGAAAAGGCTCAACTTCTGTCAGAGAGAATTGGCTGGGTGGAAACCTGCATTATTAATCTGCTGAAACTAATAAACGGCCCATTAAACACTCTCAGAATTTGACATGGAAACCAGGGATATTAACAGAGCAACAAAAAGCACATCATGCATTATTAACTCTCATAACGATGAATATGGCTACATGCATTCATTCAACACATATATGTTTCCCTCCCTCTCATTCTCTTCTCTGTCAAAACAGTGTGTCATGTTGAACAGTAAATGCTGAACAGAAGTCAGGTGGCTGCAATGCAGGGCAAATGTATATTTTCTTTCTTCGCTGTGGTCCCGAGGACCAGGGACGCTGCGGTGACTGCTGCATCTGTTACCAATCCAGATAATTAACCATTATTTCAATTTGCAAAAAGCGCTTTTATGCCACACGGCTGCAGAAAAGCAGCAGAACTGAAAGAGCGCAGAGGTATTTACTGAAAAAGCAGAAAGCTGTGCTGGGTAATGTTTGATCAACAGAGCGCAGCACTTTTGGGGGAAAGTTTGCCAACTGTAACAACAGTCGAGTGAGCGTTTGATCACAATTTAATTGTTTAACAGGCGCTAAACAAACAACTTGCGTTTCAGTGTTGATAATTATGGCAGAGAACGTCATACAGAAGGTACCTTAATACAAACAATGAGTTTTCAAGTATTTAATTCTAATTACATTAGAATTATATTATATAGTATATAATATTTTTTGGTTATTTTGAAACTAAGCTCAGCTGCAATTGATAAAGTTCATTTGATATTTCTCTCACATAAGTATACCGTGGTACTATGGTTCTCTGAAAAAAAAACAAAACAAAAAAAAAAAAAACAACAACAACAAAAACTTGTCCACATATTTTACCCAAAAAAGAAATAAGCAATTTTGTTTTCTGAAAGACAAAATGAATTAAAAAAATAAAATCTCATTTACTACTGTTAATTGCAAAACATTAAAATAAAAAGAAATTAAATAAATAAATAAAAATCAATCATCACCCTATTCACACATTCCTATCACCCTATTATTTATTGTACTTAGTGCTGTTCAACAATTAATCCAAAATAAAAGTTTTTGTTTACAAAAAATATGTGTGTTTACTGTGTATATTTATTATGTATATATAAATACACACACATGCATGGATATACTCAAGAAAAATATGTTATGTTTATATGCTAAATATATTTATATATAATATTAATTTTATCAATAAAAATATATACATGTAAATATTTGCAAAATATATACTGTATGTGTGTATTTATATATACATAAATATACACAGTACACACACACATATATATAATGTAAACAAAAACTTTTATTTTGTATGCAATTAATCGTTACATAGCACTAATTGTACTAAGTTCAATTTATGTACATTTTTTATTATTTAATTACTATAATTTTGTTTAGTTTTTTTAACTGAAAGTAAAACTACCAGATACATTATGTACATGGAAGTGTTAGATTAAAAAAAAAAAGTATGTAAAATATAATGTCAATATGGAATCCAGTTTCTGCCACTGAATTAAAAAAAAAAATGTTATTGTGACTTTTTATCCCACAATTTGGACTTTTTCTTTCCTCGGAATTGCAGGATACAAACTTTGTTGTCACAATTCTGACTTTACTACCTCGCAATTGGGAGTTTGGATTTCGCAGTTATGACTTTTTTCTTTCAATTCTTAATTTTTTCTTAGATTTTTTTTCTTTTTTTTTCTTTAAATTTTTTTTTTGTGAGATGAAAAAAATTGCGAGTTATAAAAGTCCAATTTTGAGGGGACTTTACCAGATATATTCTCAAAATTGTGAAAAATAGAAAAATAAATTTGCAATTCTAAGAAAAATTCATATTCGCAAGATATAAACTAAAGAATAGTGAGTTTATTTCTCATAATTCTGACTTAATAACTCACAACTGTGAGTTTATATCTCACAATTCTGAAAAAAAAAAAAAAACTTGCAATTGCAGAAAAAAACAGAATTGTGAGATAAAAAGTCACAATTACCTTTTTTATTATTTATTCAGGGGCAGAAACTAGCTTCTATATGTTAATGCAAAAGAAAAAAAGGGTTTATGTATTTATGAAAAATAAAAATGGTGAACTGAGACCTGAGAATCTTTTAACATTTGAAGGTTACTGATATCTCGTCAAAGTTCTTTCTGTTTCACCATTACAAGCAACAGAAAATATGCAGCTATTGTCATTTTGAAACAACCGCAACATGACGTAAAGAACTTCAAATTCTTTGGATGCTTCCAACACCTGACAAATCACCAAAACAAAGACTCAAGAATTCCAGAACAGAACCACAGACTGTTTCTTTTGTCCTTATTTTCTAAATCTCAGCAAACATGGGGGTCATCTATTCAAAAATAGCATCTAAAACCACTCCCTATGACCCAGTATCTGTTTAGAGAGAAGAAAGAGTGCAGGAGAGGCTTCACTGTTTAATGCAATCCAGTTGACGGCACATAGAAGATGACTATGTAGGTACAGACTGAAAGAAAACTGGAGAGGAAATGGGAGAAATGTAACCATAATTCAACACTAATCAGTCCTGCTAATGGCTTTGCTGCTTTGATAACTGATTTTGTCACTGACGAACTCAAAACAGGTAAAAGCTAACAAATATCAATCTTTACGGTTCACTTACTGAAAAGACATAGAAGACAGAAGTTCAGTCTCCCATAACCTTATGCTTTGTTACGATTTCAAATAATGGACATCCTGTTCAAATAATTACAACTGCTCACCCTACATCTTCAGCGCATACAAAATACATAAATCCAACAAGGCCTTAGAAAATGAACTACATGAGAATCTGCTCTCACCACTGCTGTCCTGATAAATACTCAATCTATATGTAAATATAAGGTACTTTTGAAATATCTGGAAGGAACGAAAATGTATTTCCTTTTCCCATTTGATCAGCGCCCCTAGAGCCAAACCCTATGACTTTTAATGAAAGTGTTGGGCAGATAGAAAAAGTGAAGCAGCGATAGAAAGGCATGAACGCACACACTACAGAATGAACGGAAACGGCTACAGGTCGCTAAACGACCTTGAAAAAGTTATCAATTCTAAACCCAAATGGGTTTGTTGAATGCGAAAGGCTCAGCAGCTTTTCTACAAAACTTGGAACAAAAAATTAACTGTTTGGTGAACACTGTCAGCTTTCAGAGGTATGAAACAGTTAAGTAAATATCTAAATCACTTGTAAACGCAAGCACACTGGCAACAAAATTGTTTAAAGGTTTCACCTAAGTAGCAACATATCTAAAGTCCTTCAAGATATCTCATGCACATGACTTGCAAACAAGTCTTAAATCTATAAGGTAAGCCGCACAATCTGAATAAAAATATGAATTTAAGTAAAAAAAAATCGTGTGTATATTCAGCTATTTTCCTTGTTCTCACATTCACACCATGTTGTAAGTTGGGACTCAGCTGGAAGGCAAGTCTTCCCATTGCCTTTTCTTCAAACCAGATGTTTCCTAATGGCATTCACAGCAGCAGGATGAACACTGACACGCTATCGAGTCCCAAATCAACTCCTTGCTCCAGACCTAACAAGTTATTTACTGATGCCTGCCGGGGATGAAAATGTAATCCCAAAATTATATTGTCACAATGTGGCAACTTATGTTCCTTCTCTGAAGCAAGATTTGGTATTCATACACAAATTTGTTAGTAATTAAGCTTCTAATGAGATGTTCCCTTATCTCAGATGGGACGGTCTTGGATTGTATATGCCTTGGTGCAAAAACAGCTGGTCTGAAGGCCCAAAAGTTGCAGGTTCAAACTGCAAGGCAAGTACAGTCCTATGATTTCCGCGATGCGGATAATGTGGACCAAATTGCGGAATTCAGTCATAAAAATGGAACTGTATAACGCAGAATGTCACGGAATTTGCTGAATTTTTGATAATAAATCAAAAGTAGGTCAGTACACTTAAATCAGAATGTGATATGGACTAGTGACTGTGAAAATTAAGCTGCAAAAAAATAAAACTACTTAAATATGAAACCTGCATGTTCTGCATTTCTCTGTGTAAATGAATGGCGCAGATGAGCAGTTTCGTTTACTACACACATACTGAAACGCAAGTGACGCTCGCTGTGTTTTCAGCCTCTGCTTCCTCTATATATGAGTACATGGACACATAAACATCTCTAGAGCTGCTCTGAGAGTTACTTAATGAGCATTTTACCATTTCTTTTAAAGGAGAAGTCCACTTCCAAAACAAAGATTCACATATAATCTACTCACCCCCTTGTCATCCAAGATGTTCATGTCTTTCTTTCTTCAGTCGTAAAGAAATTATGTTTTTTTGAGGAAAACATTTTAGCATTTTTCTCCATATAATGGACTAGTATCGTGCCCCGATTTTGAACTTCCAAAATACAGTTTAAATGCGGCTTCAAATGATCCCAAATGCGGTTGTAAACGATCCCAGCCGAGAAAGAAGGGTCTTAAAAATAATACAATTTATACAATTTTTAATGCCAAACGCTCGTCTTGTCTTACTCTGCCTGGACTGTTTTTGTTCTGGTTCATGACAGTTAAGGTTAACTGCATTTTGGAAATTCAAAATTGGGGCACCGTATCAGTCCATTATATGGAGAAAAATGCTAAAATGTTTTCCTCAAAAAACATAATTTCTTTACAACTGAAGAAAGAAAGACATGAACATCTTGGATGACAAGGGGGTGAGTACATTATATGTGAATCTTTGTTTTGGAAGTGGTCTTCTTCTTTAAGGCAAAGACCAATGACACAACACCATCAATTTCCCTGTGAAGCCCTAACCTTATGTAATTTCCCTATAAAAATAGCCTCTTTAATTTGTAATTTACATGGAAAAGTACACAATGTCACTGTTTTAATGCTCTTGAAAGAAAGTTTGGAGTTTATTGCAAAACAACAGTGCAAAAGCCCATACAAATGCTTTCAAGCCATTCCAATTAGCGTATTTCACTAAGTTAAACAGTTTACTCTGTACTCATGGAAGCGTCTGAAAAATAAAACAAAACCCCACAAATAAACCAAACTACGAACACACAAATAGCCTTGCCCTTTTCACATAAACCTGCAATCTGCTCAGCACTCTGTGCTCCAATACAGCTATTGCCAGAAAAATGAGCATACATTATTCAATTGCTGGGTTGAAATATTTAAACACTCAAGGAACAGTCTTCATTTTTAATCAATTAATGGTTAAACAAACTTAAAGTTTTAAGATACTCATTAGCCAATTCATCTCTTTGACAAAGAGTTGGACTCATAATCATTATAAAGGGTTTGCACTTCGTCACAATACGTCACAATTTGGTCAGTTACCAGCATGCGTGGCCATATACAACATATACATATGTAAACAACAGCACGGATAGAACCGTTAATGTACTACTGAATATGTTCTGCTAATTTATGCTGTCTAAACCACGGAATAAATGTGTGGAAGCTGCTAAATCATATAAAGAAAGACTTAGTAAGCAGTAACAAACACAAATGTTGTCAAGATTCTTGCCCTATAAATCCTGGTTCAGTTTGGCCAACCACAAATGCCTTTTGCACTCTTCTCCTTAATTTGTTATAACTTTTGTTAGTCTATAGTACTACAAAAATTTTTCCTGGTCCGACCAATTAGTACAGCCCAAAACGTACAAATAACTGACCATTTTCAGCAGCAAGAATCTGCAAAATAAGCAAGTTTCATTTGGCCGACTGATGATGCATCATGAAAACACTCTATAATCTCCTGTGCAAGTTTTTAATGGTTGACAACATGATAACCAGGCTAAAACTGTAGCAAAGACAGGTGCTCTTGGAGTCAGTGTAAATGATGGTAGTTAACTCACCACAATCTGGTCTGACAGGAGACAAACTGTAATACATGATCCATATCTCTGTCAACCAATAATCCCAGTTCACATGGCGGCCATTTTTCAACTTGCTGGAATTCCATCTGCGGGAATAGGAAAACATTGAAGATTATATTTCAGTAACATCAATTAGCAATGAAATGTTAACAATTAAAGTCAAAAGTTTACATACACAATCTGCAAAATGTTAATTATTTTACCAAAATAAAAGGGATCGTACAAAATGCATGTTATTTACTACTGACCTGAATAAGATATTTTACATAAAAGATGTTTACATATAGTCCACAAGAGAAAATAATAGTTTATTTATACAAATGACCTCGTTCAAAAGTTTACACACACTTGTTTCTTAATACTGTGTTGTTACCTAAATGATCTACAGCTGTGTTTTTTTGTTTAGTGATAGTTGTTCTTGAGTGCCTTGTTTGTCCTGAACAGCTAAACTGCCTGCTGTTTTTCAGAAAAATCCTTCAGGTCCAAAAAAATCTTTTCACATCTTTTCACACTGAGGACAACTGAGGGACTCATATGCAACTATTACAGAAGGTTGATGATTCAGAAGGAAAAACGATGCATTAAGAGCCGGGGGGTGAAAACTTTTGAACAGAATGAGGATGTGTACATTTTTCTTATTTTTCCATTTAGTACTGCCCTTCAGAAGCTACAGAAGATACTTGCATGTTTCCCAGAAGACAAAATAAGTTAACATTTACCCTGATCTTCAGATTCAAAAAGTTTTCACCTCCCGACTTAATGCATCATATTTCCTTCGGAAGCATCATTGAACGTTTGAACCTTCTCTAATAGTTGAATATGAGTCCCTCAGTTGTCCTCAGTGTGAAAAAATGGATCTCAAAATCATAGTCATTGTTGGAAAGGGTTAAAATACACAAAAATGCTGAAAAACCAAAAAATTTGTGGGATCTAAAGGATTTTTCTGAAGAACATCGGGCAGTTTAACTATTCAGGACAAACAAGGGACTCATTAACAACTATCGCTAAACAAAAAAAAAAAAAAACACAGCTGTCGCTCACTCAGGTAACAACACAGTATTAAGAATCAAGTGTGTGTAAACTTTTGAACGGGTCATTTTTTATAAATTTAACTATTATTTACTCTTGTAGACTCTATGTAAATATCTTTTATGTGAAATATTTTATTTAGGTCAGTACTAAACAGAAAATAACATGAATTTTGTTTGAGCCCTCTTATTTTGGTAAAATGATTAACATTTTGCAGATTCTGCAAGGTGTATGTAAACTTTTGACTTCAACTGTATATCACAAATGTAGCTCTAATCATGCTTTAAAATACTATTTGTTTGTTATCCAGTAGGGTCCAGTTAATGCATATTTTTATTTTAGAGTAAAAAACTAGTGATGGATGTGTTAAAAATGCTTTTAAAACTCTGTTTTGTTTTTGAATAATTACTTTAAAGCACGCATAAAACTAGAAGCTGCTGTCTCTGCTGTCCTTTTGCTGTAAGTGCTGTAAGTTTTGGTGTAAGGGATTTTGTCATTTTACATGAGGGAGTGAGAATGAGGTTAATTGATTTAATTATTTCCATAACAGTCCTGTTAATTAACTGCATGCAATTAAGCCGTAATATTCAAGAATTGTGTTGAATTAGCTCATTCTAATTAATACATATTAACTAAATTTACCAAGAAGAGCCAAAAACCTATTTTCTGAGTAAGCAAAAATCTAGAAAGAAATACAAGTTATAATGGAATGTAAATTGTTGCATAATAGGTCAAAACATGCCGCAGCTCCAAATATCAGCAAAGCGTCAGAGAATAGGCACAGGACTCTCTCTCAGCTCCTGTCGGATGAACGTATCACAGCTCCATTTGGAGTGCTCTGAAGAGGAACATCGTGTCCGTGTTAACAGGCGACGAGAGATATGGGGGCTTTTCTCCCTGAGCAGATAAACGAGAGGACGAGAGACAATTTGCAGGGACTCTGAGCACTTCAAGTTCTGGCAGCAGAGGTGAGAGCTTTCAGCTCCGGCGCGCCGCTCAAGCAAAGAGTGAGAAATCACAGCGCCGAATAAAAAGGTGTGATTCATTCGCTCATTACGTTGTCTGGAGGTTAAAGTGAAATCATTTTTCTCACAGAGACGGGGAGAGGGATGAGCATGCACGAGTTGCAAAGATAAAAATCACACTCAGTTTAATGCACAACGTTTGATGTGGCGCAGTTACTTTAATTCAGAAAGTGAAAACTCAAAACGGCACGAAACAAAAATGTGAGTAGTTCTTATCCATAAAAAGGTATTCTGAGTAGTATTAAGACTCCTATGATATTCTGCTCCCTAGATAAGGCTTTCTAGCATTTAAACTTTACCAAACTCCCTGAAAGACTTTTGAAAAGACCTGCAGCACTGATGCTCTTAATTGCACAGGCCACGTTCTCTCTCCACAGTTCCCTTCCAGGGGAAATGCTCAATAATCTGACACCCTGAGCGGGCAGTGCTGTCTTATTATCACAGGCCGCAGGCATGGTGACAAGCCTGGGGCGTGAGAGCACCTCTCCCATTTATTCCTATCACCGTCAGCTTCCTGTCAGAGAGCTGTCAGTCTTCCTGGAGAAACCTGCTCTAGTGCTGATAAACTCCACTTAAATGTTTAAGTGTGTGTGTAGGTGATTAAGTGAGCATATGTGTTGCTTGTCGTACATGAGTCAGAACTTTCTACAAAAATTATTAATAATATTTTAGTGGTTGTCAGGCTGACTGCACAGCCAATCAGAGACTAATATCAGCCAATATAAACATCAGTCAGTCAGTGTTTTTGTATGTGGAACAGTTTGGCAGAAGAACACAACTAATTAAATGGCTGTTCGGAGTCATATACTGCATACTGTGTGGTATACAGTGTATACTGCTTTCACATGACCTCATTAAACGTTTAATTTAGCAAGTGGTGTGTAGTTATCATATCACACACACACAAAAAAAATCACATTACATTCTTAATAATTATGTGCAATGCTTTGTTAACCTGTGGAAGTCTAATGAAATAGAAAAGAAATTAAAACTATAATAACAGCCTAAAATAAAAACTATATTACTTGACTACAACAAAATAACTACAAAAAAAAAAAAAAAAAATTAGGAAAAATTAGAAAATAAAACTAGAATACAAACATAAATTAAAAAGATATCAAAACTAGAGTACTAAAATTAAAAAATAAACTTATTATAAAACTAGAATACTAAAATAAAATTTAAACATACCCACACACATATTATAAATATAAATAAATATGCATATTATAAATAAATAAATTATATTTTTATATTTTAAATGATATTTATGATTAAATATAATTATACTTTTTAATTTATTTATATAATTATAATTATTTATATTATATATAAATATAAATATTTTACATACAAATATATTTTTTTTCTTAAATATACACACCACCACCAAAAGATTTTTAATGTTTTTTAAAGAAATCTCTTCTGCTCATCAAGCCTGCATTTATTTGATCCAAAGTACAGAAAAAACAGTAATATTTTAAAATTTCTTTTACTATTTAAAATAACTGTTTTTTATTTGAATATATTTCAATATATCATTTACTGTGATTTTAAAGCTGAATTTTTAGCATTATTACTCCAGTCACATGATCCTTCAGAAATCATTCTAAAATTTTGATTTGCTGCTCAAAAAACATTTATTATTATTATTATTATTATTATTGTTATTATTATTATTATTATGTTGAAAACACAGAATTTTTTCCGATTTCTTAGATGAATAGAATGTTCAGAGGAACAGAATTTATCTGAAATAGTAATCTTTTGCAACATTATAAATGTCTCTATCATTTTTGATCACTTAACTGTATTAAATATTGATAATAATAATAATAATAATAATAATAATATTAATAAATGCTTCTTGAACAGCAAATCAGCATATTAGAATGATTTCTGAAGGACCAAGTGACACTGTCTACTGGGGTAATGATCCTGAAATTTAGCTCTCAGGAATAAATTACATTTTAAAATTTTAAATAGTAAAAATATTTACAAATGTTACAGTTTTTGCTGTACTTTGGGTCAGATAAATGCAGGCTTGGTGAACAGAAGAGACTTCTTCAAAAAACATTAAAAATCTTACTGTTCAAAAACTGGTAGTGTACATTAATAATAAATTCTACAATAAAAACTACAAAAAACTAAACTAAATACTAAAATAAAATCAAAACAATATTTCAATTATACTAAAAAAATCAACCGCATTATGGTATTCAGTGCCCAGGGCAGTGTGCTTGGTTGAATATTGCACATTTCTTTACCTGAAGTTTCCATACTGTATATTACGTAAATAGTAATTGTATTATGTTAAATTCCAGTAGTGACTGAATAAACAGAAGTCTGCTGCAGCAAATCTATCATGAATTCTGCGAATTCAGAATCATGCAGCTGAAACCATAATGCTTAAAATAAACGGCTGTCAATGACAACAATAGAAGCTGATAACGACCTCTCATTCATAACAACCTCTGTGCATCTGTTTCTGACTAAAGGCCAAACACATGACCCTGTATAAACTCATACAGGACTCAACCTGTAATCATTCCACTTACCACAACACGCAAAGTATACCACACACCTCATCAACAAACACCTGGACCCATCCGCAGCTTTACTACCTCACGACCGCAACAGAAATCCCACCAGCTGTTCATTAGTTCTCAACTAAATGGGATTAATTAGTGTGGGTTTCATTTTAATGGTCTTTGTTGCTCTCAAGGGGTTGGTAAAAGTCCAGATGTGTGCAAAAATATGCATGCCTTTAGAGTAAGTCTGCTTTACCTGTTTTAGGTAAAGACCGGTTTCCCCTGTCTATTCTCAGCTGTTCACCGCAAAGGTCAAAACCATAAAACTGCTGTCATATCAGCCTATATCAACCATAATTTGCTCTCAAAACAAAATGTATAAATCTCCCAAAATTTATTTCACTAAAACATCAACTATTGTCCAAATCTAGTACTTCATTCAAGAACCTCAGGGGTTTGTGATGTAAAACCTGGACCAGAGAAGGTGTTTGTATTTGACATTAATACATTTTGACATAATGAATGGATAAAATATCTTGTTTGGTGTCAGAAGACCACAGACCGCTGCAGCCAGGTACTTAAGAAACACGCTAATGCCTCCGAACCCAAAACAACCCCAGATTCTTGATTTATAAGACTCGATGCATGAAATTCAAATGTTCCTTCAAATGTTTTATTGTGTTGAATGAAACGCAGGAACTGATTTGGCAGGGGTCATGTGAAAGCCCTTTGTTTTATATTTCTAAAGTCTGGCATGATACACTAAGACAGTTTTAAATAAGACCAGCTGTGGTTTTGAGCTACAAATGTCAATGTGACACATGAACATTACATGCATAGCTCATTGCATACACTGATGGCCTGTCTAAGTTAGAGTGTTTGTAATCGGTCCAGAGCAAGGAGCCAAAGATTGGATGGGGAGAAACTACTGGTAGATGCCATTACCACACCAATACAATATGGAAACCATGTCTTGAACACTGGGCTGGACATTTAAGGGAATAAAAAGAAAAAAAAGAACATTAAAAGAACAAGAAGATTAATTTGTACAGGAATCCATTTCAGTCAATTGATTACGTGACTGATTCGGTCTACATTTTCGTTTCAAAACAGCGAAAACTAACATCACTAGATGTTACTGTTGGCCATTTAACATTTCTATTATAAAACAGTTGTCAAATGAAAAACTGTTTAACTACTTAGATCTTACCTCGCACTTTTTGCCGTTAAACACTGAAGCGTCCTGTCACATTCATTCGGTAACTTTGAACTGTAAAGCCCGCCTTCTTTGATTTGATTGGCCATCTCAGTCGTTTTGACATTGATGAGCGCTGTAAAGACGACTGATGCGTACCAGCCTAAAATGTTAAAAATTAAATAATAAATAAAATAAAAATAAGACACACTACCAGTCAAAAGTTTTTGAACAGTAAGATTTTTTTAATCTTTTTTTTAAAGAAGTCTCTTCTGCTCATCAAGCCTACATTTGATTCGAAGTACAGCAAAAACGTTGAAATATTTTTTTTACCATTTAAAATAACTGTTTTCTATTTAAATATATTTTAGTTAATTTAAATATATTTTTATTCCTGTGATTTCAAAGCTGAATTTCTAGCATCATTACTGCAGTCACATGATTTTTTTCAGGTTTCTTTAATGAATAAAAAGTTTAGAACAGCATTTATCTGAAATAGAAATCTTTTGTAAAATTATATATATTTATCATCACTTCAATTTAAAGCATCCTTTCTAAATAAAAGTATTAATTTCTATAATAAGCATGTTAGAATGATTTCTGAAGTATCATATGACACTGAAGACCGGAGTAATGATGCTTAAAATTTAGCTTTGATCACATTTTAAAATATAAACAGAAAGCAGTTATTTTAAATAGTAAAAATATTTCACAAATATTACTGCTTTTTCTGTATTTTGGATCAAATAAATGCAAGCTTGATGAGCTTAAGAGTATTAAAGAGCATTCAAAATCTTACTGTTCAAAAACTTTTGACTGGTAGTATAGCTGTTTTGTAGCTGTTCTTATATTCTGTTATCAGCTGATGAACCTAATGAATTGCGTAGGGAACCTGACTGTTAAAGGTTCACCTTCACTACAGTAAACGTTACAATATTTCAGTTCACTGCGTGTATACTCAGACAGATTAGCTATAGACAAATTTAAATTTAAGAGACTTTTATACACTACGTTCTGTGATGTACCATTCTCTTGAGTATACTTGCCAGACTGACAGACTGTAGAAAGGTTCTGTGCAGTCTTCACATAAAAAAGGTGCTGTAAAGGTGCTACAAGGATCACAACAGCTAGCTGGCTGATATATATTTAGGCAACTTAATAGTAATGTGTTAAAAGTGATCAGATACTCCTCTATGACAGGCTTTTAAGCTTAAAAAAGTGGTTTAAAACTGAAACGCACCTGGTTTAAAACGAACGCCAACATAAATGCAACTCTATGGCCCTCTGTTGCCACCATGTGGCCTCTTTACGCACTGCAAGAAGCCACTGACGAAACGTGTAATATTTATTCATGAGTGTAGTTTGGACATATCATGTGTTTGCCTTACAGTCAAAGATACATTTGACAGATTTGTTTACTAATGATCTTTAAAATATGTATGCATGTTTGAAATTAGTTCTGTTGTAGCCTAACATGTACATTATATGTATGACAAGTACTGATTTTTACTCAGTTACCATACTTCCATTTGTCAAGTTGTAGTGAATTTGCATTGTTAATACAGTTTAAGTCAAACGTTTAGAATCTGCAAAATGTTAATTATTTTACCAAAATAAAAGGGATCATACAAAAATGCATGTTATTTTTTATTTAGTACTGACCTGAATAAAATATTTCACATAAAAGACGTTTACATATAGTCCACAAGAGAAAATAGTAGCTGAATTTATAAAAATGACCCTGTTCCAGTTACCTGAATAATCCACAGCTGTGTTTTTTTGTTTAGTGATAGTTGTTCATGAGTCTCTTGTTTGTCCTGAACAGTTAAACTGCCCGCTGTTCTTCAGAAAAAATCTTTCAGGTCTCACAAATTCTTTGGCTTTCAGCAATTTTGTGTATTTGAACCCTTTCCAACAATGACTGTATGATTTCGAGATCCATTTTTTCACACTGAGGACAACTGAGGGACTCATATGCAACTATTACAGAAGGTTCAAGCGCTCACTGATGCTTCAGAAGGAAACACGATGCATTAAGAGCCGGGGGGTGAAAACTTTTGGAATTTGAAGATTAGGGTAAATGTAACTTATTTTGTCTTCTGGGAAACATGCAAGTATCTTCTGAAGGGCAGTACTATATGAAAAAAAATATGACATTTAGGCAAAATAAGAATGTACACATCTTCATTCTGTTCATAAGTTTTCACCCCTGGCTCTTAATGCATTGTGAGCGTTTAAACCTTCTGTAATAGTTGCATAAGAGTCCCTCAGTTGTCCTCTCAACTTTCGACTGTCAAACGTAATGGTACAAAATGACAAAACACACAAGCAGTCACCCTAAAAAACAATTTATTGAGCAATCACAAAACAAAATAATGCAAGAGACACAAATAAGAGCACTCTGCAAAACAAACAAGAGTTTTACATTTGCTTATATACAAAGTCAACAACAGATCCATTGATTTTTCATGTGTGGTAGTTACATGAAAGAGAGAAGACACCATCCAGTATAGTGTTTAAAGGCGGCACAGAGATAACCACATGAGGAAACAAGCTTTGGCCACAGACCTGCTGCATTTGGGTGAGCAGAACCGACAACACACATCATGTCTGAATTAAGAATGTATAGAGGAAGTGAGAGATGTGAATGGTGAAGTTTGACCTCCATTCTTGTATTACAAGGTTGCAGGAATGTCTCAGCAATGTCAAGACAATCACAAGTTACTTTTTTGTTCCAAGGCCTTTAATATGTCCTATTTAAAAAAAAAAAAAAAAAAGATTTCTGGGCACCCATTTGTGATACAAATAATTTGAAAAGAGGAAAGAAAAGAAAGAAAGAAAGAAAATGCATGTAGCATATAATAAAGCCCTTTATAAACACTTTAAACAACATTCAATCTTGAGCAATTACATACAATTTTAGGTAGATCATAAATGCATTACAGCTCCATTATAGCTTAGTTCTGCCTGTTTTGTAAAAGCCTAAAAAAAACTGAACATGAGGGGGGAAAATGAGAACATGCCAGTGTTAGCACACATTTGAATTACTCCTTCCAAAAAATAATAATAATAATAATAATAATTTTAAAAAAAAAGTGCACATATGAACTACTAAGCCAAAAATGTATATCAAATTTATATAGAATTTATATAAATTGTTTGGCATAGTAGTTTATATCCATCAGAACTAATTCTCAAAGTTCACTACTTAATATTCATTTACTAACTAGTATTTCGATGAATAATAATTTATTCGTATAACAGTATTTAATGCTAAACAGTCTGTAATCAATGCACCCATCAAGCCGTTTACGGCAGAACAACTAATGCTTCTCAGTAACTGTAATTCTCTCATACATTTTAGATTTTTACACAAATATACAAACAAACAAAAGCCTTTGTTCTCAGGACTGAGTCCTAGGTTTTTAAGGATTCATCATTTAAAGAAAACCAAACATTTTAAAGATTAAATCTTAAGAAATCTTTAGAACTGCTTCATAAAACAAGCAAATATTGGTTTGACACAACTCTCTTAACGCTCACTGTAGCTCATGACACCGCTGAGGTAGATTAGAGACGTAAGAACAGTCTGAAAACTACAGCAGAAAGTATATTCATCTCAGTCTTCAAGCAATGTGTCGGCGGAAACTACTAATTCATGAACATGTAATAAGAAGTCATAAATAACAGATAAGATGACTGCAATGTTTTAGATGTAAAACTAATATTTAGAAGACAGGAAGAAGACATATTTAGAAGACAGGCTCAATTTGCAGCATTTAGGGGCTTGATCAGAAAAAAGGACTTCAAGATAGCTAGTATTTTAGACATTGCGGGAAAAACCTGGATTACATTTTTGTTAATTCGCAAAGAAGTTTGAATAGCTTCACCCAAAAGCAAGACCCTCCACTTCCAGTGTGTGAATCATCATCCTCAACTAACATTACGTTTTGTATGTTAACCAGCAAGGAATACATTTAAGCACAGTATATACAGTTGAAGTCAAAAGTTTTTGAACACTTCTGGAAATTGAAGATCAGGGTCATTTTAACTTATTTTGTCTCCTGGGGAACATCTGTAGCTTTTGAAGGGCAGTACTAAATGAAAAAAATATGATATTAAGGCAAAATAAGAAAAATGTACACATCTACATTCTGTTCAAAAGTTTTCACCCCTGGTTCTAAATACATTGTGTTTCTTTTTAAAGCATGAGTGAGTGTTTGAACCTTCTGCAATAGTTGCATATGAGTCTCTCAGTGTGAAAAGATGGATCTCAACATCATACAGTCATTGTTGAAAAGGCTTTAAATATGCAAAAATGCTGAAAAACCAAACAATCTGTGGGACCTGAAGGATTTTACTATTGAACATCGAGCAGTTTAATTGTTCAGAACAAATGGGACTCATGAACAACTATCACTAAATAAAAAAAAAAAAAACAGCTGTGGATGATTCAGGTAACAAAACAGTATTAAGAATCAAGTGTATGTAAACTTTTGAACAGGGTCATTTTTATAAATTGAACTACTATTTTTTCCAGTGGAGTATATGTAAACTTCTTTTATGTAAAATATCTTATTCAGGTCAGTATTAAATAAAAAATAACATGCATTTTGTATGAATTATTTTTGGTAAAATAATTAACTTTTTGCAGATTCTGCAAGGTGTATGTAAACTTTTGACTTCAACTGCACTTTAGCAGTTAGACAATCCAGTCCAATGATCAGTGCTAATGTAATAATAATAACACCTACTGTAAGTTCAGACTTGCTGTTTGTACTTATATAACATCCTATATCCATTTCTGGGCTTTAAAAATGTGAGTATCTGCAAAAGGCACTTAACTTAATGCTCACTGATTTACTAATGTAAATGCCAAAATGTCCATCAGCGGTGCACAGTCCACACTGACACACGCAGGATCCCGTATGGGAAAGTTTTCATAATTGAGACGTTTTATGCAGTATGTAAAGTATACCCATGAGCTGTGGGTCATGACTATTAATGAGCTGGGCTTTGTTATTGTAATGAGGCTCAAGTAGGAAAAGATTTAGACAGGTCCAGGAAGATGATCTGAAACATGGGCAGACACATTATAAAATCATCTTGACTCATGAATATTAATTAGGGACCATCAGATAGTAGAACGTTCAGATTTGCTGAAAGGCAGATATTAGTAAATGTCTAATCATCCAGATACAAGTCAACTCTGAACCCAAGCAAATACAAAATATGATTCTATTAGGGCTATTTTTTTTGTTAAATAACAGATGCGCCACACAAAGATAAAAAGAAAAACATCAGCTGAACATGAACTACCGTTTAAAAGTTCAGGGGTCAGTAAGATTTCTTGATGTTTTTGAAAAAAGTCTCTTATGCTCACCAAGGCTGTATTTATTTGACCAAAAATACAGTTAAAACGGTAAATATTATTACAATTAAAAACAAATATTTTCCATTTGAATATATCTTAAAATGCTTTAGAAATCATTATAATATGCTGATTTGACTCTTAAGAAACATTTATTATCATTGTTGCTTTATATTTTTGTGTCACTTTTGATCAATTTAATGAATCCTTGCTGAAAATAAGTATTTAAAAAAATCTTACTGGCCCAAACTTACAGTAGTATACATTTAAAATGCATTGAAGCCCTAAATGCACAATACTAGCTACTCATTCTAACTACTCTTTGTGATAAAATGCTTTACCACAATAAATTATACAAAAATAATACAAAACTAAGTTGACCAAAAGAAAACCCCAAACAATAACACAATCTTATTTCACAGGATAAAAAGGCAAACTCCAAAACTGATTCATATCACTTTGTAAATGGTCAAACGAGGTTTATCAACAAAACTGACCAAATGGTAGCAATCATTAGGAGTCTGAGGCCCACCGGTGAAGATGCTTTACTGGCAGTCTGTGTGTAATAGAGAATGAATGGGACGGGCAGCTACTGGACAGACAGATGCGGCTGAGAGGGACTGCGTCACTGGTCACAGGAAGGGCCGGCCGGTCTGAAGAGCGCTGGGCTGAGCTGGGAGCTGGAACAAGGGCAGGACTGGGCTCACGGGTAGGACGGGGTTTGTTCTCAACTTCTCCGAGACTTGGAATGCTGGATCAACCACTGCAATGTGATATCTGGAAGGAAGAGATTAATAATAATTATGTTTTTATAACATCTTTTGATTTACTACAAAACATTGCACCTGTTTGACAGCAATTCAAAAGTACTAAATGTTGCATGCAAAAAAAAATAATAATAATAAAAAAAAAAGGTATTATAATATGCAGTTGAGGCCAAAAGTTTACATACACCTTGCAGAATCTGCAAAATGTCAATTATTTTACCAAAATTGCAGGGATTATACAAAATGCATGCTTTTTTTTTTATTTCGTACTGACCTGAATAAGATATTTCACATAAGACATTTACATATAGTTCACAATAATTAGTTAGATTTATAAAAATGATCGTTTAAAAGTTTACATTCACTTGATTCTTAATACTGTGTTGTTACCTGAATGGTCCACAGCTGTGTTTTTTTTGTTTAGTGATAGTTGTTCATGAGTCCTTTGTTTGTCCTGAACAGTTAAACTGCCTGCTGATCTTCAGAAAAATCCTTTAGGTTTCACAAATTCTTTAGTTTTTCAGCTTTTCTGTGTATTTGAACCCTTTCCAACAATGACTGAATGATTTTGAGATCCATCTTTTCACACTGAGGACAACTGAGGGACTCACATGCAACTATTACAGAAGGTTCAAACACTCACTGTTGCTTCAGAAGGAAAAACCATGCATTAAAGGAACACTCCACTTTTTTTGAAAATAGGTTCATTTTCCAACTCTCCTAGAGTTATATACAGGGGATGGACAATGAAACTGAAACACCTGGTTTTAGACCACAATTAGTATGGTGTTGGGCCTCCTTTTGCAGCAAGTACAGCATCATTTCATTTTGGGAATGAAAAATACAAGTCCTGCACTGTAGCCAGAGGGATTTTGAGCCATTCCTCTTCCAGAACAGTGGCAAGGTCACTACTTGATGCTGCTGTAGAAAACCGTTTCCTGACTCGCTTCTCCAAAACGCCCCAAAGTGGCTCAATAATATTCAGATCTGGTGACTGTGCAGGCCATGGGAGATCTTCAACTTCACATTCATGTTCATCAAACCACCCTGTCACCAGTCTTGCTATGTGTATTGGTGCATTATCATCCTGACACACAGCACCACCTTCAGGGTACAATATTTAAACCATTGGGTGCACATAGTTAGCCTTCACACTCTGCTCTTACTGGTGGAATGCATAATCAGTGAAGAATGGCCACCAGGCTGCATAAATATAGCCATGAAGCCACCAACAACTATGTTGGCCAGTGTTTCAGTTTCATTGTCCAGCCCCTGTAGATGTGCTTTACCATTTTTGAATCCATTCAGCCGATCGCTGGGTCTGGCGGTAGCACTTTTAGCATAGCTTAGCATTAATCATTGAATCCGATTAGACCATTAGCATCTCACTATAAAATGACTACAGAGTTTCGAAATTTTTCCTATTTAAAAAGGAATTTTGCTGCCGCACCATGGATGCAGCAGGTGCAATGATATTACGCAGCCGTCAACTCTGCATCTTCACAAACTTAGTGCTGATCACTTTCAGGCGCTGCGTAATATCATTGTGCCTGCTTAGTACACAATGCAACTACAGAAGAGTCAAGTTTTAAATAGGAAAAATATCAGGACTCTTTAGTCATTTTATAGTGAGATGCTAATGGTCTAATCGGATTCAACGATTTATGCTAAGCTATGCTAAAAGTGCTACCGCCAGACCTGGCGATCGGCTGAAAGGATTCAAAAACGGTAAAACACATCTGTATAACTCTAGGGGAGTTGGAAAATGAACCTATTTCAAAAAAAGTGGAGTGTTCCTTTAAGAGCCAGGGGGGTGAAAACTTTTCGAATTTGATCAGGGTAAGATCAAGGCTAATTTAACTTCTTTTGTCTTCTGAGAAAGATGTAAGCATCTTCTGTAGCTTCTGAAAGGCAGTACTAAATGGAAAAAAAAAAATCTATGATATTTGGGCAAAATAAGACAAATGTACACATCTACAATCTGTTCAAAAGTTTTCACCCCCAGCTCTTATTGCATCATTTTTCCTTCTGAAGCATCAGTGAGCGTTTTTTTTGCAGAACCTAAAGGATTTTTCTGAAGAACAGCAGACAGTTTAACTGTTCAGGATAAACAAGGGACTCATGAACAACTGTCACAAAAAAAAAAAAAAAAACAGCTGTTGATCAATAAATAACAAAAATAACATGCATTTTGTATGATCCCTCTTATTTTGGTAAAATAATTTACATTTTGCAGATTCTCCAGGGCGTATGTAAACTTTTGACCTCAGCTGCAGCAGATGTCACATACTGCAGCTTGAAAATATAAATAAGAACAATTATTGCTGATTTCCTGCATGTTCACTTCTTTTTCATCAAACTTGAGCACCAGTGTGCTGCAGGGATGATGTATTTTTGTAGGCCAACCCAGAAGTCATCACACTGTTTTCCTCAATAAAAAGCCAATAGGATTTTTCCACTGACCTTTGGATTATTACACAAAATAGGCTCTTCGACCTTCAAAAGTTTATGATTTCTCCATGGTTTTTGTTAATCAAAAACATCACAAATTGACGCCACGTTTTGAAGCCTAAATACAACTGCCAGCAGTAAAAAGTTAGTTAGGCTATAAACAAACTACGCCAGTCACATCACCACCATTAAGCTTCCAACAACTCTTCAGTCTTTATTTAAAATGTACACTTCAAAAAGTTTGAGTTCGTGAGTATAAACACCATGAGGCTGTAAAACCAGACATTGTGTTTTCCTGTTTAGGCATTTATTAATTTGTTAGCACCCAGATTTTAAAAGACAAGCAAATCTTAGAATAAAATCAATTAAACTGTCAAATGGCTTAAGCAACTATGCTAATTCACTTTCTTATATGCAGCTATTTGATGACAGAAGTGTTGTTAAATGAATAATTATATGACACTTGAATGACTGCAAACAGTAACATAACACTGCAACATAAAATGGTCATCACTAACAGGTGAACAAGTAAATGTCTCACGAAAACAGTTTTATGCCTTTAAAATGTTCCGTAAATTTGGGTATGTGTCATAGTTTGGGAACAGAAAGACATATTGGCTTCACAGGAAAACATATTGGCTTTTCTTTGCCAATTTGCTGCTTGTAAAGCTAATAAAAACAGTGAGTAATGTAGTGTAACAAATGCAAATGGACGGCTTCTTAGCGGAAATGAAGATGAAATCACAACCACCACAACTGTAATGCTTGGTGAAAAAAACCTAAGGCTTAAAAGGAACAAAACAACTCTCAACCGCTACAATGTGAATGAGTCACAGTGAGGTGGTTCATGAGTCATCTGAATAAGTATCAGCGGCTGAAGTAAACATACTTGAACTCCAGCAGGCCTCTCTCTCTCTCTCTTTCTCTCTCTCTCTTTTTTTTTTTTTTTTTGCAGTACTGAATCCACATAATGAGTCTTTCATTCTCACTTTTTCAAGAAATTTGAGAATTGTTTTCCTACAATGGCATTTTAGTGCCACTTTAAAAAATAAAAAAAAAATCTAAGATTACGAGATTGAAGTAATATTTTGAGAATCAATTTGAAATTACGAGAATAAAAATACTATGAGAATAAAGTCGAAATATTTCGAAAATAAAGTCGAAATATTTTGTGAAAATTGCGAGAATTAATTAGTGGCAATTACGAGATTAAAGTTATAATGTTTTGAGAGTATATTCTAGCCTATTATGCATGCAAATGGCCCAGATTGGGACCACTCGGAGAGAGTCTCAGCTTTCAAATTCTGTCAGTTTTATAGCGAAATAGAAACAATATGACAATAATTCATTTTTTTCCGCTCTTTAATGTGGTGTGACAGATCGCTGGATTCGCTTAAGTTTAAGCGGCATGTAAGTCAATCATCTTTCCAATTACAATAATGGGACATTTGTTTTATTAAATTAAGCTATACTGATTTTTTTTCATGCCTCCTTTTACTTTTATATCTTGCTATAAACTTGAAATAAAAACATTTATAATTTGTATTTTATGATAAAACTGACAGAATTTGAAAGCTGAGCTGTGTTACATTAAAATCAACAAAGCACAAAATTACTGTGATTACTGGATGGCATTGGACATATTATGTCCAATCATTTACTGTATTACACCATCAATAAAACAGCTTGTGAATAGTCACTTATATACCTCAGTTTTATGATTGTTGTTAATTAAATACATGTGAGGAATGAAAGGTTGGACACCACAGGCGTTTTTGCAGAGTAGGTAGTGGAATTTTCACAACGAAAATTGATTCACATGAATACAGCAATCTGTCACGGCACATAAAAGAGCTTGAAAAACACATTATTGTAAGACACAAAGTTTGCATTTCACTATAAAACTGATTTTTAAAGCTGAGACTTTTATATTAAAAGTACCAAAAGAGCAAAACTTATTGGTATTGCGGGGCTGGCATGAAAGTTACTGTCCCTGCGAGTATAAAACATGGTATGATTTTTGCTAACAATCCCACAAATATTTGTAGTATTAAAAAGGGTTAAATAAGCGAGCTACAGCGCCCTTCAAAGGAATGTTGATTGGGTGTATGAGCTGATGTTAAAATAAAAAGTTGTTCCTGTTCAGTCTTTTAATAAATATCATATTCTTGATTCTAAGCTTTTTTCCACAAGTCCTTAAAATTGACCCTTCCTCATCCCAGTGAGATATGTGGCCACTCGGACATAACAATATTCAAATAAATTCCGGTGGCCTAGCAACTTCTCCTGATGCTCTCAATCCAGGCCATTTGCATGCTAAATATAGGCTATAGTAAATATAGGCTAAAATATTATAACTTTAATTTCTACGATTTAAATTTGTGAGTCGCCATTATTCTTGCAGTATTTACTTTTTTTCTTGTAGTATTTCGACTTATCTCAGTATTTTGACTTTACTCTCGCAGTATTTCAATTTTATTCTCGTAGTATTTCGACTTTACTCTCGTAGTATTTCAACCTTACTCTCGTAGCGACTTTACTCTAGTAGTATTTCGACTTTACTTTCGTAGTATTTTGATTTTATTCTTGTAGTATTACGACTATATTTTAGTAGTATTTAAATTTTTATTCTCGTAGTATTTCGACTTTACTCTCGCAGTAGTACGACTTTACTCTCACAGTATTTAGACTATTCTTGAAATATTTCGACTTTATTCTCATAGTATTTCATTTATTATTCTCGTAGTACTTCGTCTTTACTCTCGTAGTACTTCGACTTTACTCTCGTAGTACTTCGACTTTACTCTCGTAGTACTTCGACTTTACTCTCGTAGTACTTCGACTATTCTTGAAATATTTCGACTTTATTCTCATAGTATTTAATTTTTTATTCTCGTAGTACTTCGACTTTACTCTCGTAGTACTTCGACTATTCTTGAAATATTTCGATTTTATTCTCATAGTATTTAATTTTTTATTCTCGTAGTACTTCGACTTTACTCTCGTAGTACTTCGACTTTACTCTCGTAGTACTTCGACTATTCTTGAAATATTTCGACTTTATTCTCATAGTATTTAATTTTTTATTCTAGTAGTATTTCGACTTTATTCTCGTAGTATTTCGACTTTACTCTCGCAGTAGTATGACTTTACTCTCGCAGTAGTACGACTTTACTCTCGCAGTAGTACGACCTTACTCTCGCAGTAGTACGACTTTACTCTCGCAATCTTAGATTTTTTTTTTTTTAACATGGTACTGCTGTATTTTCCAAATTAAGCTAATACACGATGAGGAAAAAAAAAAAAAAGCTTTTGCCATCAATAACATCATATGATTGTGACAATCAAAAACACCATAAAACTAGAGTTCTACAGTCATGTTTACCACCACAATTCTAGAGTCTTATGTGTGCTTCGCTAGGATGTTCTAATTAACCAAACAACACAGTTTTACATTTGGATGTGTATAAAATGCAATAATTCTCACCTATATTGTCTTTCTCTTTGCATGAAATAGAGTAGCAGCAGATCTCTCTGTCTTGAATGGCAGACAGGTTCCTGTGGAAAAAGAAAACAAAAAAAATGACAAATGACATTTTTTGAAAGTAGCCTTAAGTGAACTCTGCGTATGGTCACCCGACTGTGGAAATGTCACAAAATCCCAGAAAACAGAAGACACAAGAAGACAGAACTGGCACAATGTATTTTGGAGTTTAAATAGCAAACAAAGAAGTCTAAAAGAGAGAAGGCAATGAATATTTGCAATTTCATAATGATCTAAATTGCTGCCATCATATGACAGCAAATTAATTTGTATGAAGCAGAAAATACTACATAAATCCTTCACTATCATGGCCCCAAACTTGTTAATCAAACAAGCACTTGAAGAAAGATCAAGTAATGCAAAAAAATAAAGTCTTACATCTTTTCAATTAGTTGTTTCTCATCTAGTGCGCTGGGAAGGTCTCTTTTGTTGCCAAGGACAAGTACCTGTGAAAGATAAAGTAACGATAAATCACCCATGCACTTCTTGAATTGTTTTAGACCTCTCTAGGTTTAAACTGCATGTTTCACATTGGTACTTTCATTTCCAGTGCTTAAAGATTTATGTTCTTGGGTGTTGGTTCTACATCAGATCGTGATAAAGCTGTCTTTTTAAATCATTCGCTTTAGCAAACTGCCAAAGTCCCATCACTCCCTACAGACAGATAATCAATGAGCGATCTGTTTCCTCTGCACTGATTTCTCTGCTGAAGATAAGACCTATAATGCCCCCAGTGAGGACATCTCGGACCACAGGAGCTGACGCTAGAGATGCTTAGTCATGCTCCTTAATACAACACAGCAGCTGGGGAAAGATCTGGAAAAGGTGTGGTCCGATGGCTAGGCTTGATTTTCTATTGTTTTGGTAAATTCAGCTGTAAGAAAACAGTACAGGGTATTAATTAGAGAGACTGTTTGTTTGCATTTAACACCATGCCAGCTTCGGTGGCTTTTTTCATGGCGAAAAAAAATGTATGGCTAAATGATAACAGGTTTTTAATAAGAGAGTCAGTCCTCCATTAAATAATCAGCTTCAGTAATAAAACAGAATTCTTCTCACAGGAATGCCTTGCAGCTGTGGTTTGTCTAACAAGTTGTGTAGCTCGTTTCTGGAGGCTTCGACCTTTTCACGATCTGCGGCGTCAACCATATACCTGACAGGAAACACCAACAGAGTGCTTGATGCAGTTGCTGATAATGTAAACACTAAACATGTTAGGGTTATTACACAGTCAGCCAGAAGTTATCGCAAAATAAACGCTGATAGGGTGATCAGGACCCCCAACATTAAGCAGAGTGGTCTTGAGTCATCATGAAGGGGTTTATTTTGTGATAATGCCTGATTGATTGTACATTATACCACCTATTACACAACTACTTATCAAAAAAGTAAATAAATGGACAAGAAATACTCATTATATTGTTTCTTCTATAACAGCTTCTATCTTGATCTTAAAAAAAAAAAAAAACTTACAACACAGAGAACAAAGGAACAAAATGAACACTGAAACAATGTCTATTTATTTACTGATTTATTATACACTACCATTCAAAAAAAAAAAGAAATTAATACTTTTAAGTATTGATTAAATGATCAAAAGTGACAGTAAAGACATTTATATTGTTACAAAGAAATTAAAAAAAAAAAAAAAAAGTTCTTTTTAAGCTTGTATTTATCGAAGAACCCTGAAAAATTATCATGTTTCCACAAAAAAAATAAAAAAATATAATACATTAATAGTAAGGAATGTTTCTTGAGCAGCAAGTCATATTAATAGTATGATTTTTGAAGAATAATGACATTGAAGACTGGACTAATGATGCTAAAAATTTCAGGAATAAATTACATTTTAAAATAGAAAAAAGTTAATTTTAATTTTTAATAATAATTAGCAATATTACTGTTATCAAATAAATGCAGCCTTGGCGCTCATAAAACTAACTAACTAACTAACTAACTATATATATTATAACTTACAAACCCTAATTTCTGAACAGTAGTGTATATTAATTTATTTTTAATCAGCAATCATAGTTACCTTTCTCTACAGACTGACTACCAAACTATTTTAAGCTACAAAGTAATTTGTTTAATTTAAGTTCTTTCTTTTATCTAGCTCTTAGAAGCACTGGTCATTAAGATGGCAATTATACAAAAATATCTAACCGCTCAATGCCACTGACCAATCAGAATCAAGTATCGCAGAGGGCAGTGAAATAAACCATTCAGAAGGTCTCTGAGGGGACAAAAAGCAGATACAATACTCACACAATAGCATTGACGCCCCGGCAGTATCGCTCCCACATGCTCCTGAACCGTGGCTGCCCGCCTATATCCCAAATCTATGTGAAAACAGCACATATTTGCTACAGGGTTGAACCATTTTGACATGATGGCAAGCACTTGTGATGCATATAATGTGTATTGAAGTCTTTTTATATCTGGATCCAGCAAAACCACGCTTGACGCAGTAGAATAATCAGTAGAGATGAGACTTACTTTTATTGTTACGTTGCCTTTGGTGACTTTCCTCATGTTGAAGCCGACTGTAGGGATCATATCTTCATTGAACTGACCAGACTAGTGAAAGAAAAACATGTGGATCATTTTAATAAGAGGAAGCCAACATTAAAATGCCAAAATAGCCAAAACAACTTGCACGAGCAGGGCATAGGGAGTTTTAGTAATAGTGAGGGAAATGGTTGTTAAAAAACCCCAGAAAGTTTCAGGTTTCATAATTTAGTAAATTCTGCAAAAGAGGCCATGTGGATTTGAAAATTAGTCATTTTTAGGTGAAAAGGGAAAAACGAGATCTTCCCTTAGAAATATGATCTCCGTTGCAAAGCTGTTATTATAATGATAGAAATCTGAAAGAGCTTTACTAGCTTCATGGTCATAATAATAAACAACTATATGTAACTGCATGTTGATCTGCATCTTCAAAGCATTAAATCAAAAAGACTTCTTCTGCATTTCTTGCAGAACTTCTCCATTTCTTGTGGTTTGTGGTTTACAATACAAGCAAAGCATCATAAAACATGACCGTAAATAATTCACTTCAACTAGAAAAACACCTGTGAGCTGCTGAAACTGAACAAGATGTTTCTATTTTCGCTTTGAAATCAAATCATAGTATAAAGTTGTTAGAAACCCTGGGTTTATAAACTCTGTGCTGCATTGCAGAAGCATCTATGAGAAGCAAAAGGGCAACTCTCATGATTCAAGAACCACATTTGGTTAATATCAGATTCAGGCTGCTGTACTCAGATGCCTTTTGAAATATAGGTCACAGTGAGGTTTCTTTTAATGTTTATCCATGGGTTTCACAATTCCATTATTGTGACAAGCTTACAACTAAGTAACTTCAGATGCTAAACACTTGGAAAGCCACAATGAACCAGCACTGACATGTCAAAAACACTTAAAGGAGATTAGAAAACAAAATCTGCTCTGAGTCAGATGCATCTATAAAGGGAAGGGTGTTTTCACGTGATCATGTAATCTATGAAGGCAATCAAAAAAACACATCTAGCACCTGGAATAAAACCCATAATACCAAAATACTGTCTAATTTTGTAATATTTTGTAATTTTGTATGTCATTATATATCATATAAAATAATACCGGCTTTATTAATCTGATTACGTACAATTTAAAATACACCAGGGCATCTCCTCCACCCTAAAAGTCATCAGACTCCTCTAACCTGCAGAAACTAGCAATTCATTTCATACACAAGCTAAAACATCAAGCAGTCCAGGGAAAACATCACACCCATATTCATAAGAGAACATAGCTCACATAAACAGGTTTTAAAGCATCTGTTCTCCACCCCCAGCAGGCGATGACATGACAACAGTTGAAACTGTGAGAAATGAAAGCAGACTTACAGCTATCACGTTAACAAAAGTGGTTTTTCCAGAGTACTGCAATCCCACCAGCGTCAGCTCCATCTCTTCCTTCCAGAAGAGCGACCTGAACCAGTCCAGGAGCCGGTGGATGAGGGCCAACATCTCTGCGCTGCGCTACTGGATGAACTCTGATGGTCAGGATGAGGCAGGGCAGATTCTGTTCCTGCTGGAGAAATCGAAGAGAAAGAGGAAGCAGGCTGAGATCAGGTGACAACAAATGACGCACAATAAACGCGCCGCGCCGAAAATGACCGGGCGGACGTCGTTCAAAATAAAAGTCGGCCGTCTCATATTTTCTTTTGATCTGTGCTCTGTTCTTCAGGATTTTCTTATTATGTTGTATTGCCTTATTGTATCTGTTTTCTTGCAATAAAAAAAATAAAATAAAAAATAAATAAATAAAAGTCGGCCAGCATTTGCGTCACACTGCTATGCAACAAGCATTTCTTAAATATCTTAAGCTGCATTCACGCCATCTCGTAATTCCGAGATGAAACACGTGACATTCTACTCTATATGAATTATGTGTTTTTATGGCAACATTATCAACGCCAAAGCCCTCACGTGCTCCTGAACTCGTAATTACAACTTGTAAACTCGGAATGTTCTGAGAGTTAGGACTTGGACCAGTGCCAGATGTACCACGTGACCGCCGCCAGGCTCATTTTGGCGCTACTTAGGGGCTACCTCTGAGTCCAACAACATGAAAAGCTATGAGTAAAATGTCACTTGTTGTCATCTCGGAATTACCGTAATTACGACATGGCGTGAAGGCAGCATTACACTATCAGTCAAAGGTTTTTGAACAGTAAGATTTTTAATGTTTTTTAAATAAGTCTCTTCTCTTCACCAAGCCTGCATTTATTTGATTCAAAGTACAGCAAAAATAGTACAATTCTGAAATATGTTTACTATTTAAAATAACTGCTTTCTATTTGAATATATTTTAAAATGTAATTTATTCCTGTGATCAAAGCTAAATTTTCAGCATCATTACTCCAGTTTTCACTGTCGCAGGTCCCTTCAGAAATCATTCTAATATGCTGATTTGCTGTTCAAGAAACGTGTTTATTATTATTATCATTATTTAAAACAGTTGAGTACATTTTGTTCAGTATTCATTGATGAACAGAAAGATCCAAAAAATCTGCATTTATCTGAAATAAAAAGCTTTTGCAACATTATACACTATACCAATCAAAAGTTTTTTTTTATGGGGTGGGTTGTGTGTAAGTAATTACAGAAATGAATACTTTTATTTAGCAAGGATGCTTTAAACTGATCGAAAGTCATTATAGACATTTATAATGTTACAAAACCTTTCTATTTCAGATCAATGTGGTTCTTCTGAACTTTCTATTCATCAAAGAAACCTGAAAAAATTCTACTGTTTTCAACATAATAATAATAATAATAATAATAATAATAATAATAATAATAATTTAATTAATAATAATATTTAAATATTTTTTGAGAAGCAAATAAGAATATTAGAATGATTTCTGAAGGATCATGTGACTGGAGTAATGATGCTAAAAATTTATTTGAAATCACAGGAATAAATTACATTTTAAAATATATTAAAATAGAAAACAGTTATTTTAAATAGTAAAAATATTTCACAATTTTACTGTTTTTTGCTGTACTTTGGACCAAACAAATGCAGGCTTGGTGAGCAGAAGAGACTTTAAAAAAAAAAACATAAAAAATGTCACAGTTCAAAAATGTTTGACTAGTAGTGTAGGTTGATTAAAAACAAGAAAAGTGAAAGATTATTGAAATACTATGATGATTGTTTTAATAATACAACTGATGCATAGGGTTTTCTTCTGTATGTGTTCATGTTGTTATTTTATTTTTTGTTATTTGTCTTTTGTCTTTAATTTTGTATGTGAAACTTTACAATTTTTTTATTTTTCTCTTTGTTTTTCCTGTAGAGGTTCTGTCTGTTCTGTTTTTGATGTATCTGTTTATTGTTTGATGCATACAAAAAAAGTAAATAAATAAATGAA
The DNA here is from genome assembly GCA_036247105.1 of Cirrhinus mrigala. Taxonomy (NCBI): domain Eukaryota; kingdom Metazoa; phylum Chordata; class Actinopteri; order Cypriniformes; family Cyprinidae; genus Cirrhinus; species Cirrhinus mrigala. Next base: position 7,147,057 of record CM070017.1, on the reverse strand, counting down.
TGAATGAATAAATAAATAAATACATACATACATACTTGGGAAGTATTTTTACATCAAAGTATTACTTTGTATTACTTTGCTTGCATAACAAGAAAATGAAGTCCAAATGTGTTTATTAACAAACAAGTAATCAAACAATCAAATAAATAAACATCAGACAAATTAGTTTGTTGCTTGTTTATAACCAAGCAAATAAATACATTATTTAATAAATAAATCCATTGTATAGAATATACATCATCTGAAAGCTGAATAAATAAGCTTTCCATTGATGTATGGTTTGTTAGGATGGGACAATATTTGACAGAGATTTGAAACTTTCAGATTGAAAAATCTGAAATCTGATGATGCAAAAAATCAAAATATTTCACCTTTAAAGTCGTCCAAATGAAGTTCTTAGCAATGCATATTACTAAACAAAAATTAGGTTTGATATATTTACAGTAGGAAATTTATAACATGTCATGGAACATTAACTTTACTTAATATCCTAATGATTTTTGGCTTATAGATAATTAGATAGATAAATAGATCCTTTTAACCCATACAATGTATTGTTGGCTTTTGCTACAAATATACCTGTACTACTTATGACTAGTTTTGCGGTGCAGGGTCACAAATAATACAATTCAAATAATTCAATACAATTACAGTAAGTGGACATGAAATACTGTCAAGCACACAAATAAGATGTGTGTAGATTGTTGTAAATATAGCAATATATACAAGTTGGATAAAATACCCGACCATGGGTTGAAATGCTTAAGTAAATAAATACAGTTAAAAAAGAAAGAAAGAACGGATAAGTAAATACACAGAGTATTTTGGCTAATAAACACAATTGAAAACGAGATGTAAAGTTCGTTGCAGTTCATCGATATTCCGCACGGTGGCGCTAAAAGCTTTAGAAAAGAAAGATGAGCCCTGCGTGTCCTAACAGGACCTTGTGCTTGCTGCAAGAAGTCTGTCATATGTAAATTTACAAATTGTTTTTTGCAAACCTATTGTTATGTAATACGTCGAACGTATTATCTGTAACTGACACTGTAATTTTTTCATTACGGTTTTTTGTTGTTTTTGTTTTTAGAAACGAATCAAAATGTTTGTTTGTTTGTGTATTTATTTGTTTATTGCTTGCATTTTGATAAGACCTCTACACTAGTTAAGACACAAAATGTTATCATCCTGTTTTGGTACAGTACATAGTCCATAACTAATTCTACAACCAAAATTATAATAATAAGAATACTTAATATCTCTAAAACACCAGTTTTAGTGTATTGCTTAATTGTATATTTATAGACGATTTTAATTATTTGCAGATAACATATAATACCGCTGTTATTTCATAATCATTAACTGTGTCTGTATTGCACGCAGGATGTGTGACATGTGGCTGAACATGCTTCGGCGCAGTGAGCGCGGCCTACCGTGTGGCTCTACATGTGACCGGCAGGTCCGGCGTGATTACATGCTTCCCAGCGGGGCGGAGGAATGAAACTGCTCTGGATCGAGCACACAGCCAGACACGCGGGGAGTCTTAACCTAATTCGACAGCTAACGAGCATTAGAAAAGGACCTGATTCATGTAAGAAATGCAAATACTGTAATAATAATAAATTATGTTCGCAATTTTGTTTTGGGTTATAAAGTCTTTTTTTTGTAAAAAGTGCGACCTTATCGAAATGCATGGACTTTAGTTAGGAGGTGTGAGGCTGGAATATTTGTAACCTGACTCTTATCATACTGTGTGTCTAAAGGATTTGCATAGACAGAGCAAGTTTATGGGTTATGTAAGTGTTACATAAGGACGAACTGTGATGGGAAAAACAGCGAGGTTGTTTTTTTTTTTTTTTTTTCAGCTAAATATGTTCTCAAACACAGACTCAGGCATGATTTCCACAGGAAAAAAAAAAGCTTTATTAATACTTTTTCTTTAATGTATGTCAACAATACTTTAGACAAAATATATACATCAAGCAACCTTCTCTTAGGTCCCAAAATAAAAAGTAAGTACCTCTTCCTATACAAAACTAATATATTGTTTTTAACATTACATTCACTTTCTTTTGCTTCTATGTAGAATCCAGGATTAAAAACATAGATATCCACCATCATGTTTACTGCTTTAAACAGGTAAAGGCAACAGCATGTCCTAATTTGACCAGAAATGAACATAGAACATGATGCAGATCGAGTCTAGGTCCAAAGCTATGTACACAATCTCATGGCATACAGCGCTCGGCTGTCTAAAACTCGTATTCGTGGGGTCACGTATCAAAAATACATTTGTACAAGGAGTATAAACAAAATAATTACACAACGCAGTTACCTCACAACAACTTCACCTACGTGCACGAATGGATGACAAACTCAAAAAGCTACAGCGGAGACGTGATTACATCACTCCCGTGGTTACACGAGCGTCACGCCGACGTCGTCTCAGGTGAGCGCGAGATGAGAAACGTGCACGCGCTCGTGTGCTCCGCTCAACCAAAGCGAAGACATTTATTTGGTAGCATTCTAGTCTAACAGGACGGTTCTTATCGGTTAAAGCAGTCACAGAAGCAGAAGAGAGTGGCGCTTCCTGATCGAGCGTCCACGGCACAGAGAAATGTCCAAAAAGCAGCATCTACAGGGGTGAAGTTTTATTACAAAAATTACTTTTTCGGTTACATTCAACAAATGAAAAGGTGCTTGTGCAAAGGGCAAAGTCCTTGTCATTGGGGGACCGTCTGCACATCACATTCTGGGTTATTGTTTTCGACTTAAACATTCGGCTTAAGTGCAGAGAGCAGCCGTTTGCCCACCCCAGGTCTTTTAACTCGAAGGACAGAGCTCACTGTCCTCATTTTGACCTTCTTCACAGTGTCTCACAGTGCTTTGCACGGGGCCTCCTTTACCCGTCTGTGTCCACGCGGACCGTTCCATCTCTGGGTGTGTGTCTGCTGGTTGTGAAGGGAGTCGATAAGAGAGTGTGTGTGAGTGTCTCTGCAGTTGGAGGGAGGCCGTCGTACGTCTGAGAGGGCGTACTCGAGGGCGCTTCTTTGAACTTTGCCTTGGCGCCCTCTTCAACCGAACCCCCTTTGGGAGCTTATTCAGCAGGGAAGTCCACTCTCAAGACCAAAACATTCAGAGAGCGGGCTACTGGCGGACCCCAGAGCGAGTCCTCAGTCTTTGGTTTCCAGGTTTAACGGGGGAACTTGTTTCAGGGCCTGCAGGAGCGCGGGAGAGTCCATGGAGTTCGGGGTGGTGGAGACGGGGGAGCCCACTCTCGATGACATGACCAGGGACGAGGGGAGCTTCTCGGGGGACATGCCCGCCGGGGAGCCGCCGAGGCCTGGGTACAATACGGGCATGGCTCCCGGGTACCAACACTTCTCCAGCATGGGCAAGTACGCGGCGGCCGCTCCGGGCGGAAAGAGGTAGAAGGGCATGCAAAGGGGCTGGTGTGGAGAAAAGCTCATGTAGGGGCTGTGGCCGCCCACTACGTCGTGAGATTCGTCCTCCGACGAGTCGGACCTCTGCCGCTTGGCCTGCGGCTCATCCAGCTCTTCTTTAATGCTGCCGCCGTATTTGAGATCTCCAGCGTCTTTGCCATAGTAGAGCGCCCGCTGGGCTTTCAGTTCCCGCTTTTCGAGCTCGCCACCGTAGCCGCTGTCGGTATCCGTATCGCTACCGCTTTGCTCGCTGCTGTGGGGGTAAGTCCTTTGAATGACTGGCACGCAGTTCTTAGCGTGGCCCTCTACCACTTTTGGTTGCGGGCTTGCTGGTTTCTCCCTGCTTTCTTGAACTTTGGGAGCGGGCTCGTCCAGCCGAGGGCTTGGCGGGCTTTGGATGAGCTCAGACGCCACTTTTTGCAGATGGTTGATTATGTGAGTGGGCGTCAGGTCACGCACGGTCTCCTGGTTGGCCAGGAACTGCAGGACCTCCTTGGCACACAAGTGGAACCCGGAACGGAACATCTCCTCGCTGTTGTCCGAATTGCCCTGTTCACCTGCAATGAAACCATTAGGGTTAAAAACCATTCCATCCCAACTCTGTTGCATAAGCATGTCTCAATTTCTTTATTTTGTATTGCACAAACAAATGGGGAGGGGAGGGGAGGGGGGGTGAAGAGTTCAGCAGAGCTGCTTCCGGAGATACAGTCGCACTTTTAGTGCACGATCGAAAACTTACCGATTTGCATTCCATTCTGCAAAGAAATGATCTTCTGTTGCTGCTGCTCCAGCAGGTTGTTAAGAGCTTTCACATGCTTGAGTGTGAGCTCCAACACAACAGCCTTCTCCAAGTGTCCCAGAGTCTAAAACAGGAAGAACCCAGATAAGCATGTTGATCTTTCTTATGTAACGCTCTCTGCTGCGGCTCAGAGAGGACAAACCTGCGCCGAGCAGGAACGAAGACACTCCTCTCCGCTCACCAGTGCACGCACATGTGCGTGCAAGTAATATTCAAATACTCTAAATGACTTGCTAACATGCCTTGTTGCCGTGTGAATAATTAACTAAAGCCAAATTCAGGATATGGAGTGCTGAAAGCACTTAAATTATGTTCAAAGCACATTATAGGAGGGTGACTAATCCAAAAGCAGGACAAACATGATTTATTCATGATCAACAAGCAGGTGGCGCTTTACACTACAACATAGTGAGGTGAGCCCATCCACTCCCATATTACTTACAGTGAGTTTAAGGTGTTCGGGCAGCAAATCCTTCAACTGCGCGATGCACTCGTTTATTCTGTCTCTCCTTTTCTTCTCGATCAATCGATGAGGCAGTTTGTATGTATCCTGGGGGTTTATTATTAAAATTTTCGATTAATTCCCATGCGATAAAAAACATAAATAACTAAAGAAATTAAACATTTTGCAGATTAAATTTTGTTTAAAAACACTAAAAAAAATTATATTCAACAAAAATAACATGCGTAATCAAATTCGTGCGTAATTGCGCATTTCGTACCTTACTGTCCTCACTGCGCTTCATTCCCCGCCGGGGCTTATACACATACATAGGAAAGTCCATTCTATAAAATACAACAAAATACAAGCAATAAGACATCTAGCTCTGTGGAAAGCATTCAAAAACAAAAATACGCAGCTTCTGGAGACTTACCCTTGCATGTCCGACATATCCACCGAGCCGTGTTTGGCCATACATGGAGGAGGCTGAGCACTGGTAATCCTTTCCATTTTACCCAAGTAATATGTCTTAGGGTAGATTTAATAAAAAATATATGTGTATATATAAAAAAATAAAAAGCAGATCCGTTACTCTCTCATAAAAGTCCACATGTATTTCCCTCGAATAAAGTAGTTTTGCTTCCAGATATGGTGTCTCAAAACTAGGACGCTGAAGTGGATGTTGTTGTGAGGTGGAGGTGCAGGAGGCGTTTGTCGGCTCCGGTGCTGGTTAAATGAGTGTATGTGGGTGGATTTGAAGTACGTGTTAAATAAACCCTGTGACTGCAGACACGTCTCGAGCTCCAGTCACATGAGCCTCACGTGTGTGACGGCGCTTTCAGAGCTCAACCCATTTACAGCAGACCGCCCGCCCTCCCGTGTCCCGTGTACCACCATGCTGCTGCTGCCTCTCTGTCTCTCTCTCTCTCTCTCTCTCTCTCTCTCTCTCTCTCTCTCTCTCTCTGAGAGCGCACAATAACAGCACGATGCAGGAACGTGTTATTAGTCTACTGTGTTATGAGCGCCTTATCCTGGATTGACTTGAAAGCATAACATACACAAAGATGATACGGACTAAAAAGTTTAGAGTATTTTAGCTATTTAGCTAGCCCTACCGTCAAAAACAAAAAAGACGTTTATTGCATGCGTTATTGCATGTCGTAGTTACGTCAGAACCACAAAACTGGAAAAAAAAAAAAAAAAATATATATATATATATATGAAGAGTTCAGATGCAAAACCAGCTAAAAGCCATCTCGGTCAAAAATGAGATAATGATACTGAGTGAGTGCTCTCGACACATATTATACATCCATCAAGTATTTTTTCTTCTAACTCGCTAAAATAGCAGCCTCAGCCCAATCAGAAGTACCAGTACTTACACAGAAACCTATACAACTGAGCCTGATAAAAATGCATTTTTTAAAGAAAGACGTCAGATGGATTTAGCTGGTTTTGCATCTCAACTCTTCATATATATATATGGATATAAATTTCCTTTTATGTCTAACATTTATTCCCTTCATGTTTTATGAATCAATTTTGGGGATTTCATATATATATATATCTATAACATGAAATATACATATTAATGACTATGACTTGTGCATGTATAATTACATATAATTTAGTACAAAAAATTAGACACTTCTCTCGAATCTAGCAAATATTTCTTCTCCAGTGCGAGCTGTTTGCATAAAGGATTTTATTGCTTTATAAACAAGCACATATTTTGTTTCACACACATACACACGGGCCTGACCGTGTGCGTGCAGCAGAAGCTTCTAGAAAGCAACGGATGTCAAATGAATAATGTTCAGAGCACCTGTTGCTCCATCAATATAATGCAAGTATTCATTAACAAAATTCCCCTGACGTGATGCTGGCACACGAGCGAGCGCTGCACCGTTGTCATAGTTACACAATAGTAACAGATGCGCCCGGGAACCATCGCGCCGTTATTTCACACCGGGACCATTTGGCTCTCCACGTGCAGCCGCTCATGGCTCTCTCGTGCTGCGGCTCGGTTTGTTGTGGCCGGTTGTACTCAGCGGCGGTCACGTTGAACTCCTCATGGCGGCGCAGGGAAAAGGGCGGAGGCGGAGGAGCGGCTGAATCCCCGGGACTGACGTCACCCGGTTATTTTAGTACCGAGCAGCTCAGCTCATGAGGAGAAAGGTGCCAATGGCGGCAGCAGCGCTCTCATGCACTGTTTAACTGTAAATAACGAGAATGACTATCATAAATAAAACATGGCAAGATTTTTTGTGTCGTTGTTGTTCTAAAACGTGTTCGAAATGCTTTTATGTGTTGAAGTCCATCTTGCAGTGTTACAATATTATATTCTGCTAAAATTATTTACCATATCAACAGGAAAAACAATGTGATATATACAATGCAAGTATGTTATACTCATCACAGAGTGTTGTTTTTAATTTCTCTCACTAAAATAAACTGTTTTAATAATAAACAAAACTATATGTTTATTGATTCGTGTATATGAGTTGATTAATTTGTCAGAATATAACTTGTTCATTTTTATTACATCAGTTCATTCATTCAAATAAATAAACATGCTATGCAAGGAATATGCCACTCTCTCATTTCTGTACTAGCTTTAAAGGTAGGCTATAGTTAGCCCAAAATGAAAATTCTGTCATTAATTGCACACCCTTATGTCGTCCAAACCTGTAAGACCTTCGTTCATCTTCAAAACACAAATTAAAGATATTTCTGAGGAAATCCGAGCGCTTTCTGTCCCTCCACAAAAAAGTGTTTTCACGACGCGTCACCGATCCGCCATTTTGGCGGCAATGAATGTAAACAATGCAAGTGGACCGAACGGAACTCGCAAATTTTTCTGAGTATTGCTGCTGAAAATGGACAGTTATTGTCATGTTTTGGTCTGTGCTAATTGGTCGGACTGGGGAAAAACATTTGGAGTGTTATAGACTGACAAAAAGTTCTAACAAATCAAGGAGAAGAGTGCAAAAACACTGTCTGAGGACCAAAAGTGGTCGTTTGTAGTTGGCCAAACTGAACCACGATTTCCAGGGCAAGAATCTTGACAACATTCATGCTTGTTATCATTTCTGGTCAGGTAGGTGAAACATTAGGCTAATATCTTAATACTGCTTGTACATATCTTTACCACCTATTAACTGAAGTTTGTCAAACTATTGCGCCCTTTCCTGCCCAAGTCCTTCTCTATGATTTAGCAGCTTCCACACGGTTTTTCCATGGTTTAGACAGCATAAATTAGCAGGACAACATATTCAGTAGTACATTAATCGTGATATCAATGCTGTTGTTTACATCTGGGTAACTGACCCAACTGTGGCATAAGTGCAAACAAGCAAGGGTTCTACCATGTTCAAGGCACAGAAACATCAGAAAGCCTTTGGATTTCATCTAAATATCTTAATTTGTGTTAAACAAAGGTCTTAGAGGATTTGGAACGACATGAGGGTGAGTAATGACAGAATTTATATTTTTGGGTGAACTATCCCTTTAAGAACTGCTTGCGGCCACATTGAGGTTTTGAGGTCTGCTCGTAAGATCCAATTAATAATTCAAGTCCTAAAAGAATGGGTGGAAAGTAGTGGGAGTTTGGTGCTTTTTTCCTCTTTCGTGCAGCAACAGGATGACACAGCATCCTTCAGCACAGGCGGGGGACAGAACAAGTGCATGAGACACTTCCTTCAGTCACTTCATACATGCATTGCCTTGTTTGGTTGCACATGCAATGATATGACAAAAACAGATTCGTGATGTGTCCTTGAGGCTTTGGGTGTAATATACTGTGGTCACACGTCAGTGCTTCATACTGTTGTAGCCTACTTTGTACTTTGAAAAACAGAATAGCCCACCATGACTCTAAAAACCGAAAAAAGAGACAGCATAATGCAATAAACTAAAAGTGCCAATGCAATGTGTTTTAAGTTTTAAGTGGTTAATTTCACAGTTGGACCTTATGTTAGTCACTTTTATTACATAACAAGTGGAACAGGAATTTTAATAGATCATGTGATAACCAAACTGTTTGCTTGGTTTAGTCTGAAACACTGCTGTCGCAATGCCAATTGTTTAACGCCATGTTGCGTGTCTATTCTGGGCTTTTTTTCTTTTAAGGAAAGTCCCACAAATATGTTAACCTAATATAAAAATTAAGAGTGTTATTATTGCTTTAAGAACTGGAATGCTGTAAAGACGTCATTGGGGTAATGCATTTCAGAAACACTGTCCATATGTGTTTTATAAAAAGCATCAAGGTTAAAACTATATTTACATGTAGCATATATAAAATACAAGCTGCTCATTATTGACAGTGTAACTGCACCTTACACTAATCCTAATATTAAATACAGGAATATATATATTTTTAAATGCATTTTTGTTATGCCAGTTTCTCAACCCTTACAGGGTTTTTACATTTGTAACCCTGGACCACAAAACCAGTCATAAGGGTACATTTTTTGATTATTGAGATTTATACAAGCTGAATAAATAAGCTTTCCATTGAAGTATGGTTTGTTAGGATTTTGCAAATCTGGAATGTGAGGGTGCAAAAAAAAAAAAAAAAAAAAAAAAAAAAAAAAAAATTGAGAAAATCACCTTTAAAGTTGTCCAAATTAAGTTCTTAGCAATACACACTACTAATCAAAAATTAAGGTTTGATACATTTATGGTAGGAAATGTACAAAATATCTTCATGGAAGATATTCTTTAATATCCTAATGATTTTTGGCATATATGTTGGCTATTGCTACAAATATACCCGTGCTACTTGTGACTGGTTTTGTGGTCCAGGGTCACATTTGCCATTTATGCACTTGGCAGATCCTTTTATTTGAAGAAATGTGTGCTGTGTTGAAAGTGTAAATTTCTAAGATTGCTAAGAATCGAACCCATGAACCCATGAAATTAGAAAAATATATTTAAAATACTTTATATAATATTTTCATTTTGTGAAAAACAAATGTTTAAAAATGAGTTAAATACATTTTTTTTTTTTTTTTTTAAAAATCCCCAAAATGTGATTTTTAGTGAATTACATTGTATCCAATTAGGGTAAGCCTGACAGAGCAATGATCATACCCAGAATTTTAATACAAAACAAAGCTTAGTGTGATGTACAGTGTGACCTCATTTTTTTCTACCTAATTGTCTGTTTAATTGCTCTTTATAAATAGGACCGGTTAGGACATTTGAACAAAATGTTCCAACACTCTCAAAGTACTCACACTCTTTTTAAACAAAAATGACTAACAGATCATCGCGCTCATACCTTGCCGGTTAAATGTGAAGCGTGCACAATGTCCTGAGGCTCACTGTTGAAATAGCTCTCATATTAACTTTATAATAAGCTTACAAGACTGAAAGGAGAAAGTGGCACTCGCAGACCCACCCTGGACATATTAAAGCTTGAAAACTGTCCTATTTCTTTCTTAACTGATGGTTCCCAGTCATACTTTCCTTCATCTGCCTTTGCATCGGTTCATTTTATTTCACAAATGTCATTTAAGTGGTGGAAGGTTTCAGTCTGATGTTGCACTTCACAAAGGGGGATTTTATAGCGATACATCTGACGATGCCGTTAATGTCAATAATTAAGCATTTAAGGTGCCTGTCTGACACTTTAGTCACACTTCTGCTCTTTTTTTACAGACAACAATGAAGTTGTACCTCAGTGTTTTACTCTGAAATCGACTTGGGACTCTCCAGTCTGACCTCTGCTTCTGCGCACGAAGCTGCTCTGTCTATGACTCGCAAGAACATAAATCCAAGTTTCAGCAGTGTGTTGAAAACAGCTTTTTTGAACCTCTTTTGCAGATCAACATGAAAGGTCACAGAAAGTGCATTTCCTTGGGCTGCTGGCTCCAATTAAGCTTGAATTCTTAATAAGCTCAACTTCCTTTGCAATGCCAAGTCATGAGAAAGCTGTAAAATTCTGCAGTCATCAGTCTACACATATAAACTCGCATACAGGCAATGAAAACTTGTGCTGTCACAGTGTTTCCACCGTGCTTACTTTTTTTGCAGGGTGCCAACTGGTATTAACAATGAAAGAAATAAAATGTAAAACAAGACGCATAATTACAGTCAAAAACATGCATTTAAATTGCAAGAAAAAGAAATACAAAGCTATATTTCAGTTCTGGTCCTTTGAACAAGAAATACATATTTTATTAAATATCGCTAAATTAATTTACAGTCTCATAAAATTATATATATATATATATATATATATATATATATATATATATATATATATATATATATGTATATATATATTTACCTATTAAATCAGCAGTAGGCTTATTTTTCAATAACAGTGCTGCTGTTAATCATTCAGATGCTATGAAACTGTATTTCTCTATATAAAAGCAAAAACCTGCAGACATATATACATGTATTACAAGAAAAATTAAATAAAGGAAAAAAAAAAAAAAGATAGTATTAAGAAAGTGATCTGCTCTGCTCAGCTAAAATGAAATAGTCTAGAAAAAACGTGACAGAGATTGCTTTTGTCAGCAAATATTCATCCTGCGCTTGCAGGAATATACAACAGGCACAATTAACATGGCTCTAAAATGACATGAATGATATGAGTTCAATTATTTTAGTGCATTTTAAGATTTTAAGACAGAAAAAAAAAAACTTAATTACTTAAAACGTTCATCTATTATTACTCAGTATATGACTTCTAAGGTCATAAATTTGACAGCACAAACAAAAGCCATAATAAAGAGCTTCTAAATACCAAACAGAACCTGATTTTATTTGTGAGAATTAAAGAACTCTAAATTGGCAGCGTGTAAGCATCTCCTTTAAGCGTTTTTTATATAAATAAATTAACTTAAATACGAAAAAGGCTTTTTTTCCCCATACACATATATCATATTTGACTTCGCAAACAGTATTCCTACAAGTACCTGGGTTCTAATGTATATCGTTACAATCATAAAGCAAAAGAACCAAAAAATAACTGCACTGTCCCTTTAAGACATAATGTACAGATGTAGTTGCATATTAAAGTATTAATATTGCACAAAATACAAAAATAAGACATCAAATACTGACTGCTATGGGTCAATACAAAAGGATGTGTGTGTCCAAGCAGCATCTACAGGCTGCAGCACATGTTCGTAAGTCGTGCGGTAGCTCATTTTCACCCTGTGGAAGGGCGAGTGATGCAAATTCACTTCCTCTTTAACACGCAGCAAAATTTGGCACTCGAATGGATGCGAAGAAGGGGGTGAAACTTCCCTGGTGGCCTACAGCCATTTATTTTGGGTGTACACAGCAGGTTGTGGTGATGATGTGTCTGTGATGTCTTGACACACACGTTCGCACACACGCACACGGAAAGGCTGATGCGATGTCTGCAGGAAACCGCTGTAGGACACTTGGCCAGAGGAACGGAGGGGTTCAGGCGGGCTGCTGGGGGTTCACGTTCATGTGTTGGGGGTGTCCCAATAGCCCGATCCTCTGTTTCTGTTTCCTCTGCTCTGTCATCTGTCAAAACAAACACAGAAAGAAGTTTTAATTATGTTTTAATAAATATTTCTCACCTCCTGTTTGTCTCTACCACACACCAGACATGGAAAAAATTTCATAGTACAAAACATTACATACATTAAGTGTATAAATCACTCGATTTTCTAAAGAATCACTGTGCGACAGCAACACCAGCAGGTAAAGTTACAGCGGGAGTCCGCGTCTTTCTCGCCTCCCCTGAGCCCACTGAGTTTTAACAGACCCCCTAAAACGTGCGGTGAGCTTGTTGGGGTTAACTGACCCTTTTTGTGTCTTGACAGATCACTGTATTGCCTTATTAGATCGATCATCTTATTTACTTAAAGCACAAAATAAACATGAATTAACATGAGAACGTATTTCATTTCAAACGCAGAAAGACGTCAAACGCAATCTTTCAAGTTTAAGTCCAGCGAAGTTAATCTACTCTCACAAAATGGCAGATTCGCCGTTATGATTGGTCAGATCGCCTGTCAATCAAGCTGTTTGCGAATGGCCAATTGAGAATGAATGGGGAAAGTCACATGACCAGTCATCGAGATATGACTGGTTATGTTCGGCTGTGACTGGTTAATGTGATAAATCCTGCCTCCTGCACGTTTCGCGTTAGCGAATCGGTCTGAATGAACAATATAATTGCATTAATGGGAAGACTAATTTAAAAACTGGAAGTAAACAACACACACTTAGATATAACCAATTTGATACATGAAAGTAAGACTTAAAGTAGCATGAAAACATTATCTGTGGGAGTTTTTAGTGAGTAATCAGCTTGGTGAAACTTAAAGTTAAACTCTGTGTCTGTGACAAATATTTACCGAGCTTTGATGACTAATGATCCGAAAAATTCAAAAATAGTTAAAAGTTAGCGGTTAAAAAGAACAGCTGAACATAAGTTCAGAATAAAATATATTGTTTAAATTGTTACTGCTTTGACTTAGTGTTTTTAAGCATTTTACCATTATTCCAAAACAATAAGTTGATGAGATTCATACTTGGCTTTAATAAATATAATATTGATTACATTGTTAATGTAAACGTATAAAATAGATTTTTTTTCTTCTTTTTCTGACATGAATTTACATTTGATTAAAAAAAAAAAAAAGAAGACTTTGAGGACTTTGCCTCCTCATTTCATTTATGTAACCCTGAACCAAAAACCCAGTAATAAGGGTCAATCTTTTAATAAATAAGCTTTCCATTGATTTATGGTTTGTTAGGATGGGACAATATTTGGCCGAGACGCAACTGTTTGAAAATCTGGAATCTGAGGGTGCAAAAAAAAAAAATCAAAATACTGAGAAAAATTGCCTTTAAAGTCGTCCAAATGAAGTTCTTAGTACTGCATATTACTAATCAAAAATTAAGTATTTACATATTTTCGGTAGGAAATTTACAAAATATTTTCATGGAACATGATCTTTATTTCTTATCCTAATCATTTTTGGCATAAAAGAAAAATGTATAATTTTGACCCATACAATGTATTTTTGGCTACTGCTACAAATATACTCATGCTACTTGAGACTTAAGGTTTTGTGGTCCAGGATTACATATATAAGATCATTTATGCATTTAGCATAAGCATTAATCCATTTGAAATCTTCCTCATCTCTTGTTTGTCATGCAGTGATGCATTGTGTGTGTCCGTTCATGTTGCCTTAGTTATGACCTCATAACACAAGAGTATCTGTGTGTTTTAGGTGTGTGTGTGTGTACTGTCTTATAAAAAGCTTCTGGGAAAATAAAATGGAGCAACTGGAGCAATGTCATGCAGTGTTGTGTAACTGAGCTACAACACACACTAACACACACTCACGCTCACGTACGCAGTTCCATTGAAATTCAGACTGTCTGTACCGAAATCCCCTAGTCTGACTCAACAGCTGCAAAAGGGAGCCAAGAACGCTCACGCATGTGTATATTAAAGTTGATGTCCACAGGAAGTACCTCATACGACTAAACAATCACACAGCCATTTTAAGGTAAGTGGCACCGCTCGCTCCTCCTGCTAATGGGACTCCATATAAGGAGCGGTCAAACTGCAGTTTATCACGACTGGATCTGTAATCCAAGTAAAAAAAAAAAAATAATAAACAGACGACGTAAAATGCTTTAGAGCATGACTAGATTTAAGCCCAGTTCAAAAACACCCATTCGGAAAACAAATGTGAAATGATGAGTCACTGAATCACTCCATCAGAAGGACCCCAGGCGGGTCACATGAGGGAATACTGGGAAGGATGTCACATGGTTAGTGCTTTGAGTCAAATAGATCGCTGGATTAAAACAATCTTGAGAAGTGACAATCAAAACTATTATATATTTTATGGTTTATTTAATTGTTTGTTTATTTATTTATTTATTTTTTACCTAATCAAAACAACCCAACTGCAGCTTGATTGAGATTACTTGGAATGCACAATGAAAAAAACATGATTTTTGAAAATGCTTAAAAATGGAGTTAACTTCTTTTTGCAAAAGAACTCTTCATATTTATATTTAAAATGTCTACTTTAATACATAAATATTTATTGTATTTATGTCTAAATTATGTGCATTTAAGCATAAGACTGCAGATTAACAGGTTTTGTAATACATTACACACAATTCATTCAAGAAAATGTACCTTAAATTACATTTTCAGAATTAATTTTATGATTTTTTTTTTTTTTTTTTTTTTTTTAAACGTTTTTATTTTTTGTTCAAGATGTAGCATTTGGGTCTTATTACTTTAAAATAATTCTCATATAAATGGTGCTTCTGGGGCACAGATGTCTTTTTGTATTTCTTCATTTTATTTTAAATTTAAGTTTAAGTGAATTTTTGATTTCTGATTATATAATATTTACACTTTTCCCATCAGAATTCTATGTATGATAGCAGAAAAAAAATGGAGAAAAACAAAACCTGTTATAAAATTGTAACATTTTAGACTAAAAATACAGCCTAAGATGATCAACTATTAACAAATAAATCCAATAAATGAAATAAAATATATAATATAATTAATACAAATTTTTTGGCAATTGTGTGAAGAATTGTTATCATTCTCTCTTCCAAGTAAGAAGGTAAGAAAGAGAAAACTGTTACCAACACGTGTAACCACCGCATTGACGCAGATTAAATAGTGAAAGTTTGTAGGGTTTTACTTGCTTTGTCTTCTTTTAGCCAAACAATGACCTTTTCCCCCTTGTCTGGAGTACAAAAAAAAAAAAAAACACACACACACACAGATCAACTTCCCTGTAGACACTTCCTATTTTATGTGGCTGCACACCTCAAGTTGGTGTTAATTCGACACTATTTACAAGAAATCAACGACTGACAGCAAATGCCATTACGCATATTTCCACCAAATCAAAATATGAGCGTCTAACTGAATGACCCACTTTATCGCATTCATCTATGTGTGTTAGATTGTTTATCTGTGGAAACAAACAAGCTCGAGTTCGCAGAACTTCATCTGGACGACAATGCGGGCTGAATAAAAGTGAAACAACACTTGGCCTCGTGACGCAGGTGAAAGATCATTCTAAATACCACGAGCTGAAGGCAGAAAGAGAAAGACAGACAGAAATGACTCATTGCCCTTTGGTCTAATTGAACCTAGTAGAGGCTGTGGACTCATGCTGATTGACCTTGCAGGCCTAGTTTCACTCACACCCGACTTAAAATCTAGTCTTTGAAGTCCATTTAAACAGCTTAACGGGTCAAGACTACACCTCATCCTCATCGGGGCGTGAAGGACTGGCCTAACACGTCAGCATCTGTGGACATAATGTTCTGATATTAACCACAGAAGTGTCGTCACTCACCTGTTCCTTCAGTTCAGTGAGTTGGCCTGACAGGTTAGAGACGAGCTTCATGGTGGATTCGAGTTTCTCCTGGAGATTCCTGATCTCGTTCTGTTCGCCCTCGGCGTCGCTGCTAACCAGAGACATGGCCCGCATGCGCGGAAACCAGTCCAAGTTGTGTTCCTGTTGGAATATTAGATGTTTGTTTGTTTGTTTCTTGTAGCACATGATTACATATGAAGCTTAGCATAATACAAACAGTGTACATTCAGTAGTTACAAATTCATATAGTGTTTGGGTCGGTATGATTTTTAGTCAACAAGCCTGCATTAAATAAATCAAAAGTGACAGTAAAGACATTTATAATGTTATAAAAGACTTCCAAGTTTTTTTTTTTTAACTGTCTATTCATTAAAGAATCCTGACAAAATGTATCACAGTTTCCACAAAATATTAAGCAGCACAACTGATTTTCTATGGAAGCCTGTTTCCACCACTGAATGAAAAAAAAAAAAAAAAAAAAGGTAATTGTGACTTTTTATTTCCCAATTCTGACTTTTTTTCTTGCAATTACAAGTTTCCATCTTGCAATTCTGACTCGTCTCAGAACTTTGTGAAACAAACTTACAAATCTGACTTTTTTTTCTCAGAATTGCAAGATGTAAACTCACAATTCAGACTTTTTTTCTTTTAGAATTTCTTGCAATTCTGACTTTATAACACAAATGGGAGTTAATTCAAAATTGTGAGATATAAACTCGTAATTCGGAGAACATATCAGTCTTTTTTCCCCTCAAAATTGGACTTTATAAATCACAATTGCAAGTTTATATAAAAAATGTGAGAAAAAAGTCTTTGCTAGATGCAAAGAGTTTAAAAAAAGAGGGTTTTTTTTATGTAACACTAAGTTTTTTTTTTTTTTTTTTTTGAGCATCAAATCAGCATATTAGAATGATTTCTGGAAGATCATGTGACACTGAAGACTGGAGCAATAGCTGCTAAAAATTCACCTTTACATCACAGGAATAAATTACATTTTTAAATATTTTCAAATAGAAAACTTATTTTAAACCACAATAATATTTCACAATATACTGTATTTTTTTTATCAAATAAATTCAGCCCGGGGAAGCATAAGAGACTTTACAAACATTAAAAAAATCTTACCAACCCCAAATGTTTTTACAGTAGTGTATTTTAAAAATGCACAAACAAAGTACGCAGACACTTCGTTTGTTAGGTTTTAAATGATAGAACTGTTCATAAATTTGACAGAAAGTTATTGTGATACTTTCTAGTTACCAAACATTAGCTGATAATGTTCATACAGCATGTTCATAGTTAATGTGATTAACTCCACCTGCGCGACTCCACACACTGCTGGATGTTTCATTCATTAATTCACATTCAAATATTCATTACTCAGATTGTCTAATTTTTTCCCCTTCCAAAGCACTTTTCAAATTCCTCGACTAGATTTCCCACCATCCACATTGCACAAACCCTTTTAGAAATCAGACATTAACTAATGTTGCCCTTGAAATCATGTCCTCCTCCTCCTCATTCCCTCATTGTCTTTGAATTCATAAGAATGTGTGTACTTACATCAGACAAATTTCCTATGTGTAATACGATTACAGCAAAGGAAATGCAGTATCAAAGTCACATGAGCATGTAGACAGCCTCACCCTCAGATAACACTGACTGTTATGTTTCTCTCTAACTAGCGTACAATTATTTAACAAGGGGGGAATCTACCATCGCTCCTCGAACTTAATCAAGTGAAAACCGTATATGACCGCCAGTTGAAAGCAGCTTTGAATCTTATTTGGACTTTCAGGAATTAGAAATTTAATTTTAAGCATCGTAATCACCTCAAATGGTGTAAACAGCCAAAACAACCTCACAGGTGGCATGAAAAGAATATAATACTAAGGAGAAATGCGGAAGCACTATTTTCTTGCTGACATGGGCCAAAATAAAAATAACTAAAATGAAATTTAAAAATTTTTTTTTTTTTATAATTGTATGCTGTCTTCTAAGCCAAACAACTGCATAGCAACACATTTTCACCTCTGTCGAAATCTAAAAACACTATAAAACAACCTGGGGCAACAGTGTAAAAGTAGCCCAATTCCGCAGTAAAACAACAGACTTGGCAACATTGTGTGTTTTACACATTCAAGTAAATGTGCCAAGTTTATATTTGACTTTTTCAGTGATTTTGTGAACAAAAAGTTGTTAATGAACCTTCCATGTTCTTTTGTTGCAATATATAGTACAACAAGCATTCAGAGGCAGCAACGGGAGTCTACAAGCTCCAGGCCGAGCCAAACGAGATTGCGGAATGTCTGACTTGTGACTGGTGGGAGAGGTCAGACGCAGCGCCTAATATGGACGAGAGGGATTCTAATAGAAGCAGGGAAAAAGTGATAGTCAAGTTGGCCAAGAACACGCCATTCTCTGCTCAGATACTTCCTACTCTCTTCAAAGCAGGACCACTTAGACAAACACATATGCAAACACAAACACATCAGTGGTTTTGAAATGAACTCGGCCTGCAGACAGACAAGTCCAGACTACAAAGGCTGTGAACGCTGTGAACATACTTGCATATTTCTTCATATCCTATAAGGAAGTTGGTGAATTCCTCCGGCAGTTATCGTGACAGCATCGCTGACATGCTACACAATGTGTAAAGCTATTTTAAATAGCATTCTTTCTATTTATAACTATTTTGTGTGAAGTTTTTGTGTTCTCATATTCCTTGAAAGACTGCAGGGGATATTTGGAATGTTTTTTTTTTTTTTTTGGACCTGCAAACATAAAAAGTACATCTAGTAATAGTAATGGCAATACCTGTTTTTCCAAATACTCTCCTTCTTTGCCAATGGTAAAACATTTTAACGTACTTTTAAAGTATTTTTTTTTCTGTAAAATAGAATAGATATTGTAAAAGAGAAATATACCTAGAAATATACCGTTTTTTTTTCATTATATAATAAGACCTATCAAAGTTAAAGTAAACTTTAGGGAATATTTAAGAAAAAGTTTGTTTGTTTGTTCGTTTTAAATGTGGAAATAATCATGATGCCAAAAAAAGAAAAGAGAAGAATCAATTAGATATACATATATATATAAAAAGAAATAAAAAAAAAAAATAAGTAAACAGAATGGATATTGTAAAAGGGACAAAAACCTAGAAATATCCATTTTTGTATTGTTTTGAATTTTTTTAATTAAAATTCTAAAGACAGAAACATGTAAGGCAAATTTTTAGAAAATATTTAAGTGTTTTTTCAGTGAAAATCTGCAAATAATCATGATGTCAGAAAAGAAAAGAAAAGAAAAGAATCAACTAGATATACATACATATATATATATATATATATATATATATATATATAAAGAAAAAAAATAAGTAAAACAGAATGGATATTGTAAAAGGGACAAATACCTAGAAATATCCATTTTTTTGTTGTTCAAAATTTTTTAATTATAAATTCTAAAGACCTAGAAAAACGTAAGGTAAATTTTTAGGGAATATTTACGTTTTTTTTCAATGAAAATCTGCAAATAATCATGATGTCAGAAAAGGAAAGGAAAGGAAAGGAAAGAAAAGAAAAGAAAAAAGAAAAAAGAGAAAAGATTAAACTCTGACACTAGACATACATTTTCAAAAAATAGCTATTTTTGTTGTTGGCTGAAGTAAAACCATAATTTACTATTTAAATGAAAACTTAATTTCTGAATCCAGCAATGATAACTGCACAAATAATGACTATTTTCAGACAGGTTTCCTGAACACTCTGCCTTGTCTGATATTGGTCAATTAAACAGATAGCCCCGCCTCAAAGTTGTTGGCTTAGCCATAAAATGACTACTTAAACAAAGCAATATTTTTTAAACCAACACAGAACAGGAAAGTCAACCAACAAACATTACATTATCACAACATTTAAAATAAAATAAAAAAAATAAAAAATTACACCGAGTAGATACAGAAGACAGCTTCCGAGGAAATGGTGAGCAGTCACAGCGTCTAAAAATAAACACTTTCCCTTGTACATTTATTTGAACTTTAACCTAAAATGCTGGGGAAAAAACAGTTCATGCATATGTAATTTTGTCAGCTACCCGCTTATATGCATGTGTGAGTGACAGAAAGAGAGACAGAGGTCGCTCAGGCTGCAGGTGCAGAGAAGTCCCCTTGTCTCTGAAATCTCAGACGGGCCGTGCGCACATACTTCAGACAGACGGTTCCACTCAGGCACAGGGGAAAATCACAGGTAATGCTCTCAGTCATTCTGAGAACAAGAGAGGAGTGCGTGTGCACTCACTTCCTGCTGCCACAGATGTTGAGGTTTGTGTTTACCTCCGCCCACAAACACTGTCGTCTGTGCATGGAGCCCAGCTGTCAGCCGGTTTCGTCATCGTCATCGCAGAGGCACACGCCGTTATCGCTAATCAGACCTGTTTCACCCTGACGGAGTCTGCTTCTGAAATCTGTCAAATGATGAAGCCAAAGTCACCCACACCGTTCAGACTATCGCAGATCCTCCAACCTCATAGCTCATATATTACGTAGACAGATGCCCTACAAACTCAAATTTTGCTTTCACACTGCTGAATATAGCTTTATTTAACTAGAGGAACCTATAGCGCTTTGCGGAAAACACCAAAAATATTAGATTATCAATATTATGAATAACACTCTCATAAAATAGAAAAAAAAGATCATACATATATTAAAATTTAAGCACACTTGTAGTTCTCTAAACAACCAACAAATCCTGAATATACATTTTTAAACTATTTCTATTATTATTTATCTTTTAGATAAATTAAAATAAAATGTTTCACAAAACAAACATATCATATAAACAAATAAATAACTGAAAATTTAAAAAAAAAAAAAAAAAAAAAAAAAAAAAATCACAACTAGAGGTTGGGGCAGCGTTTTTCTTAAAATTACAATAAAATGTGATTACGAAGATATAGCAAAGTATAAACAAACATTTAACGATTTTTTTCTTGAATATCTGAAAAATAATTGTGCTGTCCAAAAGAATAAAATCATCTACAAATATTCATTGTTTTTTTTCCCCCAATTGCAATTAAATGTGATTACGAAGATAAGCTAACTTTTAGCGAATGTTTATGATTTTTCTCTTAAATATTTAAAGAAGTCATTCTGCTGTCCAAATAAATAAATAAAAATCACCTACAAATATTCACAACCAGAGGTTGGGTCAGTGCTTTTTTAAAAAAAAAAATAAATAAATAAAAAAATAAATAAATCAAAGAACAATAAAAATGCAATTAAATGTAATAAAACTATAGCAAAGTATAAGCAAACTTTTTGCAAACATTTATGTATTTTTTTCTCTAATATTTAAAAAATAATTCTGCTGTCTAAAAAATAAATAAATACATAAAATTAAATCACCTACAAATATTCACAACCAAAGGATGGGTCAGCATTTTTCTTAAAATTACAATAAAATGTGCAAAGTATAAGCAAATTTCTGGTGAATATTAATGTTTTTTTTTTTTGTTTTTTTTTTAAATAATCATCAAAATTAAAAAAAAAAAAATAATAATAATGAAATAAAGAAAAGAAAAAACTTCAAATGAAAAAAATCTCTGATAGTGATATGAATTAAAAAAAATTAAAATAAAAAATAGGGGAATTCTTGTAGCTATTTTTGTTGGCGGTAGAAGTAAAACCAACTTTTATAATATTGTTTTGTAAGCGGATGTTTAGCAAATCTTTAAGCTGTTTTTCATGAACCCATTTCTCCAAAAAACCTACGAATTTAAAATCGAAATAAAAACCACCGTCTCTAGCACTGAATATAAATCAAGAGGATATAGTGACATGTCTACATCACAACCTACACTGAAATACTCACTTCCTCTGGTCTTACTTCTACAGAAACGAGAACTACAACTATTTCTATGTAAAAAAAAAAAAAAAAATCCTTAAAAGGGACAGTTCATCCAATAAAGGAAAATTTTGTCTTCATATATAATCACATAAAGATATGGAAAGTGTTAGTAACCAAACATGATGAGTAGTTAATTACTATCGAACTTAAATTTTAATCTCTCTAATGAAGAAACCATAACAGCACTCATTCGCCTTATCCGGCACGACAAGGAAAATGGGCAAATGCAACATGTATGCATGTTTCTTTTTTAGCGCTGCTTTGTTTTCACGCTTATTTGGGTGTGTTTGTGCACGTTCGTGCGTCCAAACCAGCCCCCTCTCAAACCTCTATTTCCTAAGCTTTGTTTACACTTGACAGCATTGCCGGTAAATGTGTGAGCGCTCTAGCCACATCAATTTCAACTGTATCTGCTGCTTCAATGGAAATGAGGGAAGTGTGAATTTCATTACTAATACCACAAGAACCCACACACTTAGACAGGATGCTCTGTGGTCTGAGCAGCAACAACAGCATCGGGTCCTTAAACGGGACCCGAACGTTCACGCACCGCTTCAAAGCACGACAATTATAACAGACGTCATTACGAAGCAGTGAATAATATTTACGGGGAAAAAAAAAACCTGAAGGGAAAAGGGCAAGTTCATGTAGGGGTTCTACCTACAGACACACGTTAGATCTAACCTCAATTACCTGAATGAAAGTAGACGATCAAACAGAAAAGGTCTATTCTGTCTTGATACAGTTTTTGACACAATTTAGATGCACATAATTGTTCTGAGCACAGAAATTTAAGACAAAGAGCTGCAGGATCATTTTATAGACCAACTCGAAAGTTAGAATCACTCAAAGAGCTAACAGGATCCATTTTCCATTCTAAAAAAATAAACAACAACAAAAAAAACCTAAATACTAACTAATTTCCAAGTTTTAAGACTTGTTCCTGCAGGTGCTTATGCAGGCAGTGCATCTTCAACCCAGTTTGCGTCATTTCCTTCCTATCCTTCTCTTTACTAAATAAAACATCAAAAAGTGACTTCATTTTCTAGTCAAATAATGGCACAGCTTGAAGCATTTCTTACTAACCGCAGAGAGAGACCTTGCATCAACTACTGATGCATCAAAAATTGCTCCACCTTTTGGTCACAGGTCAAAGGGTTCTCATTTTTTTTTAGGAGACCTTAAAGGGCAACTAATCCCAAGTCAGCTGATTCCTCCAAAAACCACTTGGCGAAGCCTTGAAATGCACCACGGAGGTTGGGAACTGCGCCAAAAGACACCACCCGGATCAGAAACTGTGTCAGAAACCCACCGCTGCGCCATCTGCGTCAAAAGAGCAACCACTTGTGCAGAAGGGGCTTTCCTGAGCACTTCTCTTTCCCTAAAATTACTCAAAAGTCACATAAAACGCTATTAAAGTTCCACGCCGTTGCATTAAGCAAAGCATATGATGACCTATAAAGAGGCAATAAAGATATAACAGGATGTTTCAATGAACAACACCAGTGCCCTCATTTTGAACGCAATTTTTTTTTCCTTTTAATAACCCCACTGAGAATGGTTCATCCAGCAATTTGCTATAGCTGTTAAAGTGTCTTTTTCTAAGGAAAAAGCCCTTGGTGCTTTAATTTTTCAAAGAAAAACATGCATACAAAGACGTACACATGAGGGGAACTCCTGCTCTGTGGTCAACCAATTGATGCAAGCCGTGTGCGTGTGTGTGTGCGCGGTCACACCTTTTTAAGGATTAACACATTCCGAGCCATTTTCAGGACGTCTTAAGACTCCAGTCTGAGGGCCAACAGAAGCTCTGGCGTCCCTGAGAGACCGAAGGTCACAAAGTTGTGATTGCATAAGTCAAAGCAGAAGGTTTGGGGTCATTTAAGGGGATTTACTGAGAGGAATCTGGTGGAAAATTCCTTAAGTACTCTACTTTCCCAAAGGTAAAGCTTAAAGTAGGCCACATTCCCCACAGCAAACTCAACTTCTAGGGTCAAGTCGGTTCATTTTTCTTCCAAGGCTGTGGACTCGACTAAAAGTAAAAAGATCTTTCTGAGGGGTAGCTGTGCCCCATAATAGCACGGTTTAGTACGCATAAATGCATCGTTCTTTTGAAATCTGATAGAAAACGGCTTCTCTGAATTTGGATTCTCTAAGGAGGAAAGAAACCCACACACAAGCACCCTATCAATGTGCTGTTTGATCGTAACTCTTTGCTTCCCTCTCTGTGTGTACAAGTATACGCTCAGTGTCAAGTTATCACAACGTTATCAACTGTCAGAGTTCACAAAACATCCTCAGCAGTAAACAAACAGATCCACTGATCCAGAACTGTGCCATTCCATTGGCTGATTTCCTCTCATCATGTGACTTTGGCCCTAGGGCTTGAATTACCTTACAGTGACCTCGGTTTCTTGAAAGGCAACTGCAGTCTAGCAGTCTAACTTACGATGAGGCACTTAGAATAGTATTGGATGGAGTTACACTCTTAAAAATAAAGGTTCCAAAAGGGTTTTTTTCCAGTGAAGAACCATTTTTGGTTCCCCAAAGAACCTTTCAGTGAACAGTTCCTAAAAGAACCATTTTTAAGAACATTTTAAAAACCTAACCTTTTCTGCATTTGAAAGGTTCCAAGGATGTTCAAGGTTCTTTATAGAACCATTCATGCCAATAAAGAACTTTTATTTTTAAATAAAGTGTGTATTTTTCAGGATCTGAAAGCAAAAATGCTAAATTTACAAAAGCACTTTGTCTACTACTGCATTTTTTTGATGTTTTTGAAAGAAGTGAAATATGTGAAATAATATAACCATTTGAAAATATCTGTTTTCTATTTGAATATATTTTAAAATGTAATTTATTTATGTGATGCAAAGGTGAATTTTTAGCATTTTTACTTCCTTACAGTCTTTAGTGTCACATGACCTATCAGAAATCATTCTAATATGCTGGTTTGCTGCTCAAGGAACATTTCCTTATTATCATTCATGTTGAAAACCATTGTGCTTCCATTGTTGAATACAAAGTTCAAAATGATAACGTGTTTATCACTTGACTAATTTAATGCTTCCTTGCTGACTTAAAGTATTAATTGCTTTAAAAAAAAAAAACTGACAGACTTAAGAACAGCCGTGATAACACCGCTGATACCACACACACATCTGGAAGACGTCTATTTAACGTCTGCATTTACACCTTTTTTTTTTATTTTTTTTTTTTAAAGACATCTTCAATACATCTATAGGACATTTCCTATCAGATGTCAAATAGACGTCTATTAGATGTCTTTAAGATCTTTGTGATTTAGCATGTATGCAAAACTGACATCTTACAAACTTCTGTCAGACGTTTATACACAGCAAATGCTTTCCAGATCGAGTGATCTTTAACAGACATCTTGCAGACGGATGTGTGCTATTCTAGGACACACGTACATAACAGAGACGTCTATTTGACGTCCGCATTTACATCTGCAAGACGTATTTTTTAGATTACTTGTTTATCTGCATTACGTCTATAGGATGTTTCCTATCAGATGTCAAGTATATGTCTATTAGATGTCTTTAAGATGTTTGTGATTTAGAATGTATGTAAAAACTGACATCTTACAGACGTCCGTCAGATTTTTAAAACTGTAAAGGTATTCCTTTATACCCTACTTTTGGTCATTACATTAACATGGCAAAAATATATTGTCAATGTTTTGTGGTTATTTTCATTTTTTTCAAATTACGGATTCACTTTCATTGTAACTGCATCTTTTTGGCTTTTTTAAACAAAAGGCAAATCGTAATTCATTTTTGCAGTAATCAAAACTATGCCACAAATGCTGTCAATTGATTTTGACTAGTTAGAAACCCAGAACATTTCTTTGAACCGAATGAATCCATGAAGAAGCCATGGATGCTACACATTCCATTGTGATTTATGCACAACAGTAATTAGATGCGGATCCTGTTTGAACTTTTCTTAGAAGTTGCATAACAAGTACAAAAAAATGTTCAAATGAAATTCTTTGAGATACCGTATCCATGTGACTTTAAAATGAAATACTTGCTTTATCTTTTAAGCTTACCGTGTTGATATAGTACATTAAATTTATTTTACATTGAAATAAAGTCTGCTGTAGCACTACAGATCCCTTACCCGGATCATTTCAGCCACATAACTCTCAGGCCCTGTGAACTCGGTGGAGTCTTTCACTTTCACCAGCACGATGAAGAAGAGATAATGCCACATGTTGTGCTCCACCTTAATGTGCTCCTCAAACGTCACTGTTTTGTTGTCAAACTTGTCCCTTTCCAAACCTGTAGAGCAGAAACACAGTGAAATGAGTTTGTATCAGTTGTTGCATTAAATGGGCTTTGCCACATAAACCTCGTTTTTAAGGGTTAAGTTCTTTTAAGAAGATAAAAACCTTGAAGTGACAAGCTGCCCAGTGATCAGCAGTCCAAAAAGAAGGATTTGTTTAGGTCAGGAACTTATTTAGCCCATTCAGTGAGAGGGAAAACAATCCTTTAAGACTTTGGCATGATGCATAACATTTCTTTTTCTTAAAATTAGTTTTGTTTCAAAGAACACTGTACTATCTGCAAGAGGAAGTAGAACCAAAGGAAAAACTGTTTGTATACAAGCATGAATGGTGCGTGCTATGAGCAAACGGAGGTTTGAATCTTGTGATGGTCAAAAACAAACAAGTCTAATTTTGATGCACGATTGAGAAATTGTCACTTGACTTGCAACACGTCAGCTACTCTCCAACCGCACGTTTGCACTCCTCATTCCTCACCTCAGAGTACATTCTATCGCGCGCTGAGCGTTCACATGTTAGTCATGGATCGCGAAATCACCCGAGAGATGAACTGAATCCCAACAAACTGCAGTTTCAATAATTCATATCACAAGACATGAGTCAAAATCAGCATCCTTATATAATAGGTGTGTGCACTATGAGATTTATGATCATTTACAGCTGATCTCACACTAACGCGGTCAAACACGCCAAGTGGCAACAGGAAGACACTCCACCACCTCCACAGTGAGTTATGACTAAGACTTCTGGTGAAGAGGAGGCGTCCTAATGTTTATGCTGGAGCAAAAACAGTTTCATGGGCCTATGAAATTTATGGGACAAAGGTGCATGAATACATCTGTAATTCACTGATAATTGAAACTCTGCAAACTTCTGTCTAACTTTATTTTGAAAAAGAGAAAGGGATGTTTGGGAGGACTAAGTTACATCCCAAAATGACAAATCCTCATTAAAATGTTTTTATTCAAATGATTTATGTGATGCACTGCCTGCAGCAGAGTACATTTCTAGGCTAAAACAGAAATATAAACAACAAAACACCAATTAAAATGCTGTTTTGAACATAAACCATTCTTAAATGGCCTTGTGACATCCTATGCTCCCATCAATGCCAGGATTTGTGTAGGTCAGTGGATAGAAGCCTAGATCTGCAACGAGGCGTTAAGCTTAACTTGTTTGTCTGGAGGTAACGTTTTCTGTTCGAGTATGAGGTTTCAGGTTCTAATTTGCCATAATAAAATGTTTAATTTTAATAAACGAAAATTGCAGCTGCAGGGGATGTTGATGTTGTTTCCACTTTGTTTTGTGATTTAACTGGAATGGAAAGCCGTCCACAGAGAAGTAGAAATTTGGGTATTTGGCATTGTGGGCACGCAGACGCTCACCACAAATAAAGCAAGTTGTTTTCAGAACCTCCTCTTTCTTCTGCTTTTCACTTCTCAGGTCAGCAAAGGTGTCAATGATGACTCCAAAAATGAGGTTGAGGACAATGATGATGACCATGAAGAAGAAGAGGAGGTCGTAGATCACACGGGCTGCAAACAGAGGCTCCTATGGAGAAAAGAGATGCAGTAGGTTGTAAAATTAATGTTGGTTCCAATTCAACCGATCAACATTCAATAACCTCAACCTTTTTGATTAAAACAGACCTATTACGGCGCTTTTTACAATATGTAATATATGTCTCAGGTGTCCCCAGAATGTGTTAGCTCAAAATTATGGAAGCATATGGGTAGCAATATTCAATCTGAAATGTAATATGCAAAAAGCAATGCAATATGAAAAATGGCAATGTATTTCTATATTTAAATTTGCATTTTCCCATACATTTCCCATACATTTTCAATATACATTTAGTGCAAAATTAAAATGGAAATTCAATTTAAATTTAAATTTAAAGATAATGTGATATTTCCTAAACTAGTTTTAAAATGCTTTATAATTGCAAAATTAAAATTAAAGCGTATTACCCAAATTAATTCGATATGTTTAACATGTCCAAGCAAAAACTGAAGCAAAATGATCATTGAAATGCTATTTTTCCTACATGTATTTAGATGTAGGAGTAGGACACTTGGGATGGCCCTTTTATTTAGGGAAAACAGCATTTAAATGATCATTTAGCTTCAGTTTTTGCTTGGACATGTTAAACATATCGAATTAATTTGGGTAATACATTTTCATTTTAATTTTGTAATTATAAAGCAATTATGAATGCTTTTGATTTGCATTTTAAAACTAGTGTAGGAAATGACAAATGTAAATTATATAATTGAATTTTCATTTTGCACTGAATTTTGCACATATGTATGGGAAAATGTAAATTTAAATACAGAAATACATTGCCATTTTACATAATGCATTGCCATTTTGCAAGTTTACATTTCAGATTGAATATTGCCACTTATATGCTTCCGTACAAAATACCCCACAGATCATTTATTATTTCATTTTGAAAATGCCCATTTTGATTGGAAGCAGAAACACGCTGTTATCATGCATGTCTCTTTAAATGCAAATGAGCCGCTGCTCTCCGCCCCCTTTTTCAGAATAGGGCTGTGCCTTTACAGCTTGTATCTCAGATACTCTGCTAAAAAAAACATCTGTTTGGTTTTGATTATCATGTCTATCGCACAGAAATCCATATTTGTTTAAAAATAGTGACTGTTTTCAAACAGGTTCCCCAAACACTTCTCTTCCATAGGCCAAATAAAAAGACAGTTCCACCTAGGGCTGGGTGATTTTTCTGATTTTATCGATTAATTCGAATTTAATGTTTTGCCATGATTTTATTTTTTAGAAATGGAGGAATCGCGATTTTGAATAGAAATATTAGATAATAGAATTAGACAGTTTGACAATATGCCAATGAAAACCGTAAAGAGGAAAGAACAATTCAACTGCATGTCATATCGTTACACGCCATTCACACAGAATGCGCTTTTTTTGTTGACAAAGATGCGATGCGGGCAGTGGAATAGGAAAAACATTCAAGAAAATGGGACTGAACTTCTTTTAACTTAAACACCGTGTTTTTAGAATGTCGTTTCATGCTTTAGACGGTGCAAGAGACGTGAGTCAAATGCGTCCATGTTTACACAGAAAAAAACAATGGAAAGCAGCGCAACTGAATAAAAAGAAACCTGTGAAAAACTACTATTGTATGCCTGATATCTCATGTTTGAATCATGGTGACAGGCTGAAGGCTGCTGTTCAGTGTTTTTACAGAACATTTATAGTTAATAATAGTCTACTGGTGTTATACCTTAAGTCATTTTGAATTTGACTGATTTTTTTAAATGCATTTTCCTAGTATTTTTTCTGAACATATAATATGTATTAGACAAGTTTGTACAAGATGTAGTTGTAGTTCATGCATGTTTTCAAGTGATTTGTTTAACATTTACATCATGTTGACAACTTCATATGTGGTGCACTTGGAATAGAATTTTCTTTAACTAGAGGTTTAATAAAAAAAAGTTACTTGAATCATGTTGTAGTTACATTTTCAAGTTGACTAGTTAAAAATCGTAAAAAAAGTTTTAATTTAAAAGATTTCAATTTTTTGCCATATCGCCCAGCCCTAGTCCCACCCCAAATTAATATCGAGGCCCTTGTATGGTACCTCTTTAGAAGGTTTCCGCAGAACATCTCCGACCCCACCGCCGCTCCGCAGGCCGTGGCTCAATACGGTGACGATACACATGAGCAGCGAGTCGCAAGTCCTCTCCTTATCCTCAATCACTACTGCAGTCGACTGCACTCCCACAGCTGCAGGAAACAGAACGTCAATAAGCACTACACAAATACACAAACTCTTTCAAATCTAACAAAAGGTTCTGTATTACTGTGGAATGTTCTACAGGACGCACTCGTAGATGCAAATCTTCAAACAAAAATAGCGTTTGTGGTTAAAAGCTTTCCTAAGATAGGATCCAAAGTTATCAAATCATAACACACGTTACACAACATCTCATTCAAAACGAGTTATGTATTTGCAAACTAATGTAGAACTATTTATACAACCACATTTGTATATCTGAACGTACATTTGTAAATGTGAGTGGCGATTGCACAGGTGTTTCTAAAGATTTCTATTTTTAAACAAATGCTGGCCCAAGCAAGGTTTTTCAATGTTAACTGATGTGCTAAACAAGGTAAGACGCATTCATGAGAGCAGACAGGCCATGCGCCGCAGGTTCAGTGGGTTCAGGCTGGCCGATCAGCTCCGGTGATCAAATTAGGCTGGCCTTGCATGTTAAATTCGCACATTCTCAAAGACCCGCTTGCAAATCCGAATTATACTAGTCTGACCTCTAACCCTGAACCAGCATGAACCTGCTGAACATTTAGTGCCTGACTGTCATTAACCTCCGACCCCAAACATCACCCGCATAACCTAGCAGGGATTTTTTAGAACATTGAGTCTCTCCTTTCCTTGTCTCATGACCAGGCCATACTACTCAGATTTAACTATAAGTGTGTGTGTGTGTGTGTGTGTGTGTGTGTGTGTGTGTGTGTGTGTGTGAAGGTGATGGGGTCCATACCATCCATCATGGTCTCCGTGGAACAGTTCTCCTCTTTCCGACACACCGCGCCTGACAGGAACTCTCCCATCTTACTGGCAGATTGCTCTGAATGTAGGGAAAAACAGCAGATTAGGAGCTATAAGGTTTTTTTTTTTTTTTTTAAAGAATTGTGAATAGTATTGTGTTTAAATTATGAATATACAGTGCCCTCCACAAATATAGGCACCCTTAGTAGATATGAGCAAAGGCAGCTGTGGAAATAAATCTGAATTGTTTATCCTTTTGATCTTTTATTTAAAAAGTCACAAAATTCTAATCTTTCATTGAAGTAAAACAATAGAAAGTTTGGGGGAAATCTCATTATTCTCAGTTCACATTGGCCACAATTATTGGCACCCAATTATTGCAACGTCCTTGTCCCAAGATAACAGCTCTATAATCTCTGGTGAGTTTGGAGAACACCTGACAAGAGATCAGAGACCATTCCTTCATATAGAATCTCTCCAGATCCTTCAGATTCCCAGCTCCATGTTGGTTCTTCTCCTCTTCAGTTCACCCCACTCATTTTCTAAAGGGTTCGGGTCAGGGAACTGGGACGGCCATGGCAGAAGCTTTATTTTGTCCTCAGTGACACATTTTTGTGTTTGTTTGGGATCATTGTCCTGATGGAATATCTAAACACGGCCCATTACAAGATTTCTAATAGTGGCAGTCAGGTTAGTTTTTTTTGAATCTCTTAGTATTTGATAGAATCCATGATGCCATGTATCTAAACATGTCCAGGATCTCTGGCAGAAAAATAGGCCCAGAACACTAAAGATCCAGCTGTTTATTTAAATGTGGGCATGGGGTACTTTTTATCCCTGTTTGCACCAAACCCATCTTGAGTGTTTGCTGCCAAAAAGCTCTTTATTTAGTTTCATCTGACCACTGAAGCCAGTCTAGTGGCTTCTAGACTCAACTAATCTCTGCAATTCTCCAGCTGTGATCCTTGGAGAGGATCTTACTGACCCCAAAATTTACATTACATTAAAATAAGGAGAATGAGCTAATTTTTGGTGAATTTTGGTCTATTAATATATTAATATATATTAATTAATATATTTATTATGGATATATAAATACACACACACACACACACAAATATACATACATACATACATATATATATATATACATACATATTATATATATATATATGAAGAGTTCAGATGCAAAACCAGCTAAAAGCCATCTCGGTCAAAAATGAGATAATGATACTGAGTGAATGCTCTTGACACATATTATACGTCCATCAAATATTTATATATATATATATATATATATATATATATATATATATATATATATATATATATATATATATATATATATATATATATATATATATGAATATGTTATATTTTTAAATATTTTATGTTTTTTAAATATGTATATATTTTTAAATATATACCTGTATATGTGTGTATTTAGATATACATAAATATATACATAACTTTTTTTTACATTAAATTAAGAAAAATGAGAAACATTTCATTTAGGAGAAAAATTTTCATTAAAACAGTGTAAAAATTATATATATATATATATATATATATATATATATATATATATATATATATATATATATATATTTATTATGTACATATAAATACACACATGCATGTATATAAGAAAAATATATTTTTATATAAACTATATATAAAAGATATAATTCTGTTAGATATAATATAAATTAATATATAAATATATATTTTTAATATATACCCATATGAGTGTATCTATATATACATAATAAATATATACTGTACACACACATATATTATGCAAGTATAAACTTTTATGTTGGATGCGATTAATCATTAAAATAGGGTTCATTTTGAGACGACAAGGAGAATGAGGAGAATTTTTTTTTGCATAACACTACTGACATTCAGGAGTGAAATGACCTTAATTTACATTAAAATAAAATAAATAAATAAACATTTATATTTATTATGTATTATTATGCATGCATATATTTAAAAAAAATATGCTAATGTTAATGTATAAAATATACACATATTATTTGTGCGTATTTATATATACATAATAAATATACACAATACACGCACATATATATTATGTAAACACAAACTTTTGGATGTTTGTTGCGATGCGATTAATCGCAATTAATCATTTGACTGCACTAAAAATAGGCTTAGTTTTGTAAAAGCACACAACATAATTTCCTCTTTCTTTCTTTTGATTTTAGGGTGACCCGTACATGTTCTTAACATGTTTTGTGAAATAACTGGCTAGATGTTTGAAAGACATTTCCCGTGTACAGTGTGAACTGCCTCGTGTTTAATATTCACAGTTTAATTTTCAGACTCCGAGCACAGCTTTAAGCAACCTAATCTGTTTTTCTCACCAAGAGTTTTATTGGATATCCTGTCGACGGTCAGGATGAAGTCATCCTTGAAGATGATGTATCCAACGATGGAGAAGAGATAGACCAGGATGAGAGCCAGCACAGCGGTCAAAACGATCGAGCGGCCGTTCCTGGTAACACTCTTGATGACGTTTAACAGCGTCTCTTCTCGGTAGATCAGGTCAAAGAGCTGGAGAGAGAGAGAGTAAGATGAGAATGTGTGTGCGTGCATACAATATACATGTTGGTGAAAGTGTGAGAGGTCAGAGGTTGGAGTTGTGAAACACAGGATGCGGTGTGTCTGATGGAGTGACCGAAAGTGCATTCGTGTACAGTAGTACTCACAAGCAAGCTGTAGAAGAAGACATGAACAAAGACTCCAAGGCTGCATATGATGAGGTAAAGCAGATGATACAGGAATTCCACATCCATGATCATGGCCTTGTATCCTCTCGTGAACGTACCGCGATTTCCCACGAAACTCATTAGGAAAATCACCTTATTGCACACCTGAAAACACAACCAAGAGTTTTAATTGAAGTTTTGGCTCATATATAATGAGTTCAGGTGAAATTTAGCAATGAGAACATTTAGCTGTAGTGTATCATTAAAGATATGCCAACAACTGAATCACAACCACAAATTACAGGCTGAAGTAACTGCATTATGAAATATTTCCATGACATTTTACATAAAACCACTAAATTATCAAAGCATTCAGCTAATGATTTAAAGGAGTTCATTTCCAGAATATAAAAATACCTGATAATTTACTCACCCCTATATCACCCAAGATATTCATGTCTTTCTTTACTCAGTCGCAAAGAAATTAAGGTTTTTGAGGAAAACATTCCAGGATTTTTCTCCATATAGTGGACTTCAATGGGAGCCAACAGCTTGAAGGTCCAGATTGCAGTTTCAATGCAGGAATGAGGGTCTTGTCTAGCAAAACAATCTATCATTTTCTTAAAGGGGTCATCAGATGCCAATTTTCCACAAGTTGATATGATCGTTAGGGTCTTAATGAGAAGTCTATAACATACTTTAGTTAAAATTTCTCAATGGTAGTGTAAAGCAACACCCTTTAACCTTGTCAAAATCAGCCCTTTTTAA
This sequence comes from Cirrhinus mrigala, assembly GCA_036247105.1. Classification (NCBI taxonomy): domain Eukaryota; kingdom Metazoa; phylum Chordata; class Actinopteri; order Cypriniformes; family Cyprinidae; genus Cirrhinus; species Cirrhinus mrigala. The sequence goes on along the minus strand of CM070017.1, from coordinate 7,112,722 downwards.
AGCGAGCCGTTCTGTTGCATTTGCCTTTAAATGCTAATGAGCTCTGCCCCTCACCCCCCTCTCTTCTATGGGCTGACAAGCTGTTCTGTTTACTTTAGCCGTGTTTAGCAACGAAGCTTGCTAACTAGCACATTATTAAGAAAGGCGATTTCCAAAGATGGATAAAAAACCGTTATACTCATTTCTGCTGTAGGCGAAGCTGGATCACGAGTGACTGGCATGAACACAGGCATTTAGGTAGATCGCCGGGCACATTTCCTTCTAAAACGAAAGTAACGTTAATCCTCTGCATCTTCAGCGGCTCAGATGTCGGAAGTAAATGACGACTGCCATGTTCATTATAACATCCAACAACAGAACACCTCAATTGCTCAATCGGAGACATTCTTGGCTTCCCCTGCACCGGAGTCGAAACAGTGGCGGTCGGACTGATTACAGCCAAGGTTGCCAGGTTTTCACAACAAAACCCGCCCAACTGCTACTTAAAACTAGCCCAAAACTAGCCCAATCGCATTTTAAGGGGGTTCCCCCCTGTAAAAATCAGGTTCCTGAGTAAGTTCCTGGGTCTAAGGTAAGACAGTCACGTCAATCAACTATCGCGGGAGTGGCCTTAGTCGCTTACACGTCACACCGACGTCTGAAGCTGAGAATGGCCTGATTTGAAAAAGGGAATATTACATGTAAAGTAAAAAAAAAAAAAAACACCAACAGGTGGATTTTTATCATAATAGGGTGGCTGGGTACACACACTACCAACACGCATTTATGTTCAGACAACATGTAAAAGTGAGTTTTGCATCCAATGACCCCTTTAAAACAATAAAAATTTACATGCTTTTTAACCACAAATGCTTGTCATGCACCAGCCCGACCTGGTACATTACATAATGATGTTGGAAAGGTCACGCGTGACATAGGCGGAAGTACCAACCCAGTGTTTACAAAGCAAACATGCAAAGAAATTTAAAAAAAGGTAAATTAACAATGTCGGATGATTTTGAAGTTGGAGGAGAAAATGAGATGGAGTTTTTCACCCTACCCTACCTTTTTGAACCGAAATACACAGACGAAGAATTAACCTCGTGTCACTTTTCCAACGTGATTATGTAATGCGTGAAGACACGCATTGCTAGATACAACCCTTATGCCTCGGCTGGGATCATGTAGAGCTCCTTGAAGCTTCACTGAAACTGAAATTTGGACCTTCAAACCATTGGCTCTCACTGAAGTCCACTATATAGAGAAAAAACCTGAAATCAAAAACCTTAATTTCTTTGCAACCAGAGAAAGAAAGCCATGAACATCTTGGATGGTTACTTCTCCTTTAAGTTTAAGATGGTTTCGATGCATATTAAGTGTGCACACTACTAGGAGGAGGTGGAGTAATTTTAACAGTGCACTGTGAAAGCCGTGTGGAATCCCCCATTGACGCACGACACACCTCGGTGTAAAACACATCGAGCTGCCGTCTAACAATATCACCGTCCTGACGAGTTTTGGGAAAGGACTGTTATTCACTCACATTGAAGGCCCCGAGAAGAAACAGTGTGGGCTCCAGGCCGACTGAAAATATGAGGCGTAATATGGTGGAAGCGATGAGCGCCCGAATCCCGTGAGGTTGGGGTAGTACTATAACTATGGCCAACGAAACCAACATTGCCGCCCAAAGCAGTGCAGAGAGGTGTGGCTCCAGGGTGCCTGAGGAAAAAAGAGGTAAACACGTTTTAGTGCCATCAATCATGTTCAAAGATAAAAATACCGCAGAAGTGACATGTTATCATGCCATCTGTCACGGTTAAAGCGTCACCGATGCTCCAGGCCTTGTGTTCAACTATCTCAGGGACCCGACTGAGATTCCGATCAGCAATCTACAGTGTGTTTCTGGGAATTGTGTAATTTTTAGATTGTTTGAACATGTGCAATCTGTCTTGATCTGATTATTGAAACATGAAAATGAGATTTCTGTCATCACTTACTTGCTCTCATGATTTCTTTCTTCCGTGGAATACAAAAGAAGAAGCGACTGAGGACTTGCGATGAAAAAAAACGGCATGTAATTTAAGATTGCATACAATTTTGGTCTGTTTCTCACATAAAGTTGGGACATGGCTTCAGGAGACTTATAATATCAAATCATATGGAATATTATAGTGCTTTTTTGCAGCTTGTTCACTATCACTGCATATGCACAGACATTTAGCTAAACTTCTCTTTTTGTGCTCCACAGAACAAAGTAGGTTATACATTTCATTTTTAGGTGAACTAACTCGCTTATGAATAAACATCTTATTTTTGAGAAATAACTGAAGTGCAGATGATGAGCTAAGATAGAATTCATTGTCATTACCCATGACTGCACTGCATATCTGAAACTGCGATTCTGTACAGCACATTGAAATGGGATTCCCTAAAGTACTTGCAGTTTCACCTGTTGAACATGTTCGGGCACATTCTAGCCCTCAAGGGAACGATGCTTTGAAAAAAAAAACAGAAAAAAAGTTACATAACCCTGAAAGATTGACACATTTGAATATGTTAAGGTTCGATGCAGCTTTGTCATCAGCCGCTCTGGCATCGTTTTTAATCCTTGCTTAAGTCCTATGCGAACGGCAATGAAACGTACAGTACGGCAAGGTCTTATGTGGGAATATATTAGTGGGATTGCTAAGCGTGTGTGTGTGTGTATGCAGGAAAGAAAAATGAGGTCAGTCGGATTTGCAGGATCTTCACAGAGGCAATGGTTCCAGCTCGCTCACTCTCTCTCCCGCCTGCGAGTAGACCACATGACAGGTGCTTCTTACATAACACGGCGTGCTAAAAATATCACGGCTGAAAGATGCATGAGCGTCGGGTACCGAGCAAGGACGGACTCACGGCCGAGCCGAGCTGGGGTTTGGAGCAAAAAGGCTGGTGGGCGGCCAGGAAATATTCCGAATCGAGGACGTCAAAGGCTCTTTTCCATTCATTTTCATAAACGTACACACACACAGACAGACGACACTGAAAGTCTAAGATTCGAAATCTAATTTTAACCTGGAAATAAAGTTTTAGGATGTTATGTAAAACAAAGAAACGAGTTCAAATGAAGAAGAAATATATCAGATTTTGCATTTCTAGGTCACTAATCAAGTACATTTGTACGCTTATTATGCGACTCGGATTTTCTTCCAGCGAAACACAAGATAATCTTAAGATCTTTAATCAATATATGCTGAAGAACTCGATCATCAGGCTTTGATTATGTCAGCATGAATGCCACTGTCTGTACAGCTAAACTGGGACATCTACAAATTTGTTATGCTGAAAATATTTTTGTAAAGAGATGGTTGTAAAGAAAAATACTGCATTAAAAAACATATATGAAAATGTATATTACTTTTAAATTTTAAATACTGTTAAAGTATACTTTAGATTACATAATAAATAAATACGTAATAAACAATTTTACAAAACACATTTTACACATTTTAATATTTTAATAAATAAATATAAATGAAAAACTAACAAAAAAATAATTTATTTTTATTAGGAAACAACTGTAAAGGAAAATACTGTATTAAATAACATGAAAATGTATATCACTGATATTAAATATTATTAAAATATACTGCAGATAACTGTTAAATATGCTTACATAAATAGATATATTTATTATATCCATATTATAATAAATTTATTAATTGTAACATCTATTAATCTATATATCTATTTTACAAAAACAAAAATTAATAATGAATACATATATAAATATAAATAAAAAGTACAACTGAAAAGTTGTAAAATACTGTATTAAATAATATGAAAATGTACATCACTGATATTAAATAGTATAAGCATACTGTAGATTAAATACAAATTACATAATAATAATAGTACATATAATAATAAAATATTTTTGTAAATCACTGATATCATTAAATTTGATTAAATAAACATATATACATATATATATATATATATATATATATATATATATATATATATATATATATATATATATATATATATATATATATATAATAAATATATTTATTAATTAGAACAATATTTATTAATTAATATATCTATTAATAATAAAATTAATAATAAAAATAAATACAATTTTACAAAACAATAAACAAATAAATAATGAATAAATAAATATAAATAAAAACTAACAATAAATACTTTATTTTGTCCGCAGTAAAGGAAAATACTGTATTAAATAACATATGAAAATGTATAACACTGATATTAATACTTAAAATATACTGCAGATTAAATAAAAATTACAAAATAATGACAATAATAATAATAATAATAATGATGATAATAACAAATTATTTTGTAAATCACCGATATCATTAAATATTGTTAAATAAATAGATAAACAATATACTCAACTATAACAATATTTATTAATCCATATCAATTAATAAAAAAATAAAAATTTTACAAATGAAAATAAATTAAAAATGAATACATAAATATAATTAAAAAGTAACAAATAAGTAATTTATTTTGTCAAGAAACAGCTGTAAAAGAAAATATTACTGTATTAAATAACATGAAAATGTATATCACTGACTTTTAAAATATTATTAAAGTATACTGTAGATTAAATAAAAATTACATAATAATAATAATAATAATAATAATAATATTTTGTAAATCACTGATATCATTAAATATGATTAAATAGATATTTATTATATTTATATTATAATAAATATGTGAATTATAACAATATCTATTAATCCATATATCTATTTATAATAATAAACAATTCTACAAAAGAATAAATTAATAATGAATATACATTTAAATAAAAAGTAAGTAAATAAGTAACTACTTTATTTAGTCAAGAAACAGCTGTAAAGTAAAACACTACATTACATATCATCAAAATCACTGATATCATAAACAAACAAACAAACATACATACACAAACAAACAGTCAGAGGTCTCTGCCCCAATAGCAACTGAAAATTAGGTCACGAGAGACTGAAGCTATGCGTGAAAGACTGTAATGTCCACTGACTAGTAGAAATAGAAGACAGAAATAGATTTGTAATGTGCATGTGTCCTATCCATATACTTGACAAGGAAGTGACTACATCCAGCCCTTTCACTCTAAAGCCCTAGATCTCCCCACAGCTGTACCAGTTATGCTATGCGTTCCTGTGCATTGAGGTTACACACACTGACCTACTTCTGCAGCCCTCGTCGTGTTTGAATGTCCACATTCTGCCAGACGGGGCGGGAGGGGAAGAAACACGCCTCTCCGCCGTTCTTACACACATTCTGGAATTCTGTAGGGCCTCTTGCTTGACCTCAACAAATACTGTACAGGGACCTACTGAACTCTTTTATAATCGGCTTTAGAGGTGCTGACTGTTCTTAAACGTGTCGGAAGACAATTGATTTTGAAGCGCCCACAAGGAAAGTGAAAATAAGGTGTGACAACATAAGAATGTACACAACTTCCTATACAAAGAAGCAGGATTATAATGTCATTTAAGAATTCCTTTCCTAAAATTTTAAGTTTAGTACTACATGAAAACGTGGATATTTGAGTTGAGTAAACTTAACATTTTAAGGCAGCACGAACACTTTGAGTTGAAAACTTTAGATTTTTTGTGTATTGTAAGTTGCAATAATAATTAGTAATAATAATAATAATAATAATAATAATTAAAAATAATAATATAAATAAATCTGAATTATATAAAACAAAAAAAAACTAATCACGATAGTTAAGAAAAAGTGAGATGGCAAAGTTTTCAACTTAAAAACTTAAGTTCTGCAGCTGCCATAAAATTTTAAGTGAAATCAACTTAAAAGCACAAGTAATGTCAACTCATAAGTTAAACCAACTTAAAAGTATGAGTCATTTTAACTCATTTTATTGTAGTGACTGAAATGACTATTATATTTATTATATTTATATTATAATAAATATATTTATTAATTATATCTATTAATCTATATATCTACTAATAATAAAAATAAATTATATTTTACAAAAAAAAATGTATAATTAATAAATATATAAATATAAATATGTACAACTGAAAAGGAAAATACTGTATTAAATAACATGAAAATGTACATCACTGATATTAAATATAAGTTACTTATGAGTAGATAAAATAACAATTACATAATAATAATAATAATAATAATAATAAAAATAAAATATTTTGTTAATAACTGATATAATTAAATTTGATTAAATAAACACATTTATTGTTTCTATTATAATAAATATATTTATTAATTATAACAATATCCATTAATCCATATATCTATTAATAATAAAAATAAATAAAACTTTACAAAACAATGAATTCATAATGAATAAATAAATATTAATAAAAACTAACTATAAATAATTAACTTAAAATAAATAAAAACTTAAGTGCAGCAGAAGTCATTTTAACTCATTTTATTGTAGTGAGTCGAAATTACTTTATTATATTATATTTATATTACAATAAATATATTTATTAATTATAATATCTATTAATCTATATATCTACTACTAATAAAAATAAATCATATTTTACAAATTTAAAAAATTATAATGAATAAATAAATAAAAAGTACAACTGAAAAGGAAAATACTGTATTAAAATAACATGAAAATGATATTAAATATTATATAAATATACTGTAGATTGAATAAAAAATACATAATAATAATAATTAAATATTGTTGTTAATCACTGATATCATTACATTTGATTAAATAAACAGATATATTTATTATGTTTATATTATAATAAATATATTTATTAATTATAACAATATCTATTAATCCATATATCTATTAACAATAAAAATAAACTTTACAAAACTAACTACAAATAACTTAAAATAAATAAAAACTTAAGTGCAGCAGCTGCCTCAAAATTTTAAGTTAAATCAACTCAAAAGTATGAGTCATTTTAACTCATTTTATTGTAGTGATTTGAAATCACTTGTAGTTTTAAGTTTATTTAACTTAAAATGTACTTAACTTGAAACTTTTTAAAAGTTTTTAAGTTGAAACTGGTGAAAACCTTTTACAGTGCATTAATAGGGAGAGAAAAAGTATTTCTCTTTTTATATCCTTTTGGCCTTGACTTAAATACAGTTATCCATGCCAGTGGGACAGTATGTACAGTACATAAAAAAAAAATTAACTACTGAACTACTTCTATAATTCCTTGTTAAATATCAAACAGTCTATTATAAACACATGCCCAGTTTGCTGATTGTTTTACAATCATATTTATTGCACCGACAATATTTCAAACTCACCTTTAACATGTTCTTTATCAACTTTTATCGCATTGCGTTTCGAATCATGACCTATATTGAATCTGTACTTCAGTGTGGAGCCTTTTGTTTTAGAGACGAAAAGAGATTACAATTAAAAGCTCGAACGCTCATGTGCGCTTTGCGAAAGGGAAAGTCCCAAAACAAAAGACCCCTCGGAGCCTGACCCCAGCCTGAACAATGCAGAGTTTATGCCAGTCACAATGTGGCACTTATGCCAGTCACAATGACTGGACAATCACAAGAAAGAGCGAAAGAAACACAAAAAAGCCTAAGAAACATTACTTATACCTAGTTGCCCCATCAGCTGCATTTGAACATTGACCGCAAACTTTAACACAAGCAGCTGTGATGTAAGAATGAAGTATCTGCCAGTGCTTTGTCTTTATCTGGGTCTCTGTTTTCAGGGTCAAATCTCAGCTCTGACATAAACAGGTGTCATATCCCTTCGACATGTATACAAACACACACTTTTGATCAGAAGAGCAGGGAGGAGATAAACACACAGCCTTAACAGTTTATGAGATTAGGGAAATACTGTGCGTGTGACCGCTGGAGTCAGGTGACATGTTACGCGAGTGATCTTAGATAAGAGGACGAGATCAATGACCAGGTTATGCAGGAAAAGTTATGTCGATCATTACAACACCTCATAAACAATGCACACACACACACATACCTTCGGATCTAAAATGCTGTTAAAAGTGGCTGAAGGTAGATATGTATATATAATCATGTTAACATTTAATTGATCAAAATATATATTTATTCATAGATCACATGGAATAGGCATGGAATAAATGGGTATATAAGAGAACCGTACGCTAGGTGAGTGGAGGAGATCATATCACTCAGAGTGAATGAATTATATAAGATGTGTTATGACAGAAGCGAGGCCAGGAGCTTTTTGTTGGAGCTCTGTTATGTAGGCCAAATTATGTCTTTCAGGGGCTGTGTGTGTTGAAAGTAGGTCAGTGAAGTGTCAAGTTCCAGCATCTGTTGCTGACTGCACTCAATTACCTCCATGAAAACAGCAATCTGTACTCTAGCAATGTGTACATATGTATGATCAAACTTGTGGTTGGTTTTCTAACAACTACACAGCAAGCCCCTTTGCTATTATGAATACCTGGTATTTGATGTCTATAGATCACTAGTATCCAGCTTGTTTGGATCTTAACACTGCTGCCAATCGGAAAATACTGTATTAAATAACATGAAAATGTATATCACTGATATTAAATATTATATAAGTATACTGTAGATTAACTAAAAATTACATAATAATAATAATAATAATAATAATAATAATAATAATAAAATATTTTTTGTTAATCACTCATATCATTCAATTTGATTAAATAAACAGATATATTTATTATGTTTCTATTATAATATATTTATTAATTATAACAATATCGATTAATCCATATATCTATTAATAATAAAAATAAATAAAACTTTACAAAACAATGAATTCATAATGAATCAATAAATATAAATAAAAACTAACTATAATAATTAACTTAAAATAAATAAAAACTTAAGTGCAGCAGCTGCCATAACATTTGAAGTAAAATCAGCTTAAAAGTACAAGTCATTTTAACTCATTTTATTGAGGTGAGTTGAAATGACTATCATATTTATATTATAATAAATATATTTATTCATTATAATATCTATTAATCTATATATCTACTACTAGTAAAAATAAATCATATAATACAAAACAAAAAATTTAATGAATAAATATATAAATAAAAAGTACAACTGAAAAAGAAAATTCTGTATTAAATAACATGAAAATGATATTAAATATTATATAAGTATACTGTAGATTAAATAAAAATTACATAATAATAATAATAATAATAATAATAAAATATTTTTCACTGATATCATTACATTTGATTAAATAAACAGATATATTTATTACGTTTATTTTTATTATAAATATATTTATTAATTATAACAATATCTATTAATCCACAGATATCGAACTTGGAACTTGTTTAAAAAAAAAAAAAATATTAAAATCACAATTTTTTTCTAAAATTAATCACAATTAATCACGATTAATCCTATTTAAAATTAAAGTTTTTAAATATACTTGTATATTGCAAGTATTTCACATTCAATCTTCCCTGGACCACAAAACCCGTCGCAAGTGTAAATTTCTTGAAATTGAGATTTATAAATCATCTGAAAGCTGATAAATAAGCTTTCCATTGATGTATGGTTTGTTAGGATAGGACAGTATTTGGTCGAGATACAACTATTTGAAAATCTGGAATCTGAGGGCACAAAAAAAAAAATCAAAATACTGATAAAATCGGCTTTAAAGTTGTCCAAATGAAGTTCTTAGCAATGCACAATACTAATCAAAAAATACGTTTTGATATATTCACAGTGGGAAATTACAAAATATCTTCATGGAACATGATCTTTACTTAATATCCTAATGATTTTTGGCAAAAAAGAAAGAAAAAAACGCTAAATTTGACCCATGCAATGTATTTTTGGCTATTGTTACAAATATACCCTTGCAACATAAGACTGGTTTTGTGGTCTAGGGTCACATTTGTTATTTTTTTATGACTGAAGATGAGCATCACCTAAGTCTCCAGGAAATTGTTCCTTTTTCTTTAATATTTAACCACTGACTATAGCCATTCAGCATTACAGTATAATCGTCGGTGCATTTACGCATACATTTGAAGCGGCCGTATAACAGCTGATAGGACAGCAGGGTTGCCAGGTTTTCACAACAAAACCCGCCCAATTGCTACTCAAAACTAACCCAATCGCTTTTCGAGGGGGGTTCCCTGGTAAAAATTGCATTCCTAGGGGAAAAATAAACTTTTTTTTTAGCGGGGTTCCCCTGGTAAAATTTGCATTCCAGCGGCTAAATATCACGTTATTGGGGCATGAAAAACAACTCTCAGCAACAGTGTTAAAGAAGCCCAATTCCATGGGAAAACCACAGACTTGGCAACACTGTAGGACAGGTAAATTCGTTTTTACTGACGTGATCCTAGACCACAAAGTAGCACGTGTATAGCTGTAGCAAGAGCCAAAAATTTGTTGTACGAGTCAAAATGATCAATTTTTCTTTTATGCAAAAAATCATTAGGATATTAAGTAAAGATATTTTGTAAATTTCCTACCATAAATATATCAAAACTTAATTTTTCATTAGTAATATGCATTGCTAAGAACTTCATTTGGACAACTTTAAAAGCGATTTTTTTTGCACCCTCAGATTTCAGACTTTCAAAGAATTGTATCTCAGCCAAATATTGTCCTATCCTAACAAACCATAGCATCAATGGAAAGCTTATTTATTCAGCTTTTAGATGATGTACACATCTCAATTTCAATAAATTTACCCTTATGACTAGTTTTGTGGTTCCAGGTCACACATAAATTTATTACAGTATAAAAAGTATGTTATAAAAATATTATAAAACAAAGAGCAAAAATACTTGCGTCTTACCTCCACGCACTCCTTCCAGTGGATAGAAGAATGCTACCAACAGGTTCATGAGGACGGCGAGATTAAAGGAGATGCTGCTCCAAAAGGACATGTTACGGGAACACCAGTACAGGATGGGCTGAGCTGGAGGAGGCAGCAGGTCAAAAAAGATTCAATTCCAAATGTTAAGAGAACATGTACACCAACAAAGTACAGTTTGCACCATTCCAGAGTGCTCATTTGGATGCTATCACAAAACTAAAAGGGTCCAATACTAGACCCCTGATGCACACCACATCAGAGCTCCACATACATGATTCTGACACAAACGAACAGATTTCATTTGGAACCATTTGTTGATATACAAACAAGTACCAGAAAGCCTGAAGTGTGTAAATGTATTTAAGCACTGACACAACGACATTGGTTCAAACCAATTGCATAAATTTAGAACAGGATCACCTGGTTGCCTGGAGAATGGAAGATGGCAGTGTTTAAAGCTAGTTTGGAAAGTCATTATTTTTGCAACTGTGTTTAGTTTCAGCAATAGGTCAGAAATTACACATCGCACCTTTGAAACTGCCCGCACTGTGGTTTGAAGAAAGAAAATAACCTCACGAAATACGAAAAAAGGCCTGCTAGGATGAAATAACGAATGAACCAAGTCACTACCAAGTTCCTAGCTGCACTGCTCATCTCTTACTTCTTCCAAGCTGAATTGTTTTTTTTTTATGTGATTGATCGCATTATGTCATTCTACTGCCTTCGAATAAACAACACAAGGACAGTTGTGCGTTAGTTTCCATGGCAATCTCAAGGACCAATTCTAAATAATCTCAAGCTCAAATGCGATCCAGCTGACAATCCACATTTCCAATTACATCAAATCAGGACATCATCCAACGCACTAACTTTGTTACATCTAGTATCCCTTAGAAAATATAGCCTTTTCTTTAGTTAAACAATGTGATTCCACATATTGAATGAAGATAGACACTGTCTGGTCAGTTGTGCAGTTTTCCAGGCATGCAATTCCACCACCCGCACCTAAAATTGAAGTCAAGAACTGTAGAAATGAGACCAATGAGTGCAAAAGGTTTCTTAGTGTGGCCAAACCATATACGAGAGCTTGCTGACCTCAACCGCCACCTTTGTTTTGACCCATGACTCTCTGAGGAGTCTAGCTAGAGGATTTAGTTTCTAAGCAATGGCTATTTTGACAGGGGGTTTTTGTCTGAAAAGAGGAACTGGAGGAGGGGACTTTCACACACAGGCCGCCACACTCATGACTTGGGGCTGCGGCAACGGAACATTGCTTTTACTTTGATTCAAACTGATAAACTTCACATGTCAGTCGTAGAGGTGCATTACTAACTAACACGGAATTGACACCCTCCTTTTCATTAGCAACTTATGACCAAAAAACACAAAGATACAAACTAGAACTGTGGCCAAACATCCCATGCAAGAAATAGCTGTCACAAAACCCCTCATCTATCTGTCTGCTTTTTGACACGGTTCTGATCTTTATCTTGCAGGTTTTATCTTGTTATTGCGGTTCACCTCATGTGTCTCTTGTCTGAGAACTCTTATCCTTTTCCAAATAACCCATTTTCTACCATCCTTGTCTCACCTTTCTGAAGCCTTTTCCACAGAAGCCGGATTTCGCTTAAGGCAAAAGTCAAAAGTGCATGGGTACTGGGTAACTGAATTAGTTTCTGGTACCTTTGATATCTTTGACATCCCAATTCTTAGTGTTTGCATTATCCCAACCTCGACCTCTGATTGGTTTCTGGTTAAAGCAGGATTTAAAACCAGCATGTTTTAAGTGCCAGTTGGAAATGGTTCCAGACTGGTCACCAGCACCCGGTTGGTGGAAAATGGGTTTTAGAGTGTCTAGTTTTCCATCTTCTGCTTATTCGATCCCTCGCTCAGCTTATTTCCGTAATTAGCTTTTGTGATGTAAGCTGTTTGTTTGGGATTCATTCATCTTCTCCCTGACCTGTCTTCCTTTTTTGTTTCTCAAGCACACACACAACTAACATCTTAAGCAAGCCTAACATCATTTGTAGTTACAGGTTTTATCTTGTCTATCTTACATAAGTTAACGTTTACACCCCCTCCCCAGTGCCCTGGCTTGAGGGGTCAGGGTGAGGTATGCATCCTGGCACCGACGCACCAAAAGCGGGGTGCCTTGCATCAATAGAGCCCTGATGGATCCCTGGAGGCTGAGGGAGTGGAGAGGGCGTGTAAAACGGCTTACTAAGTTATAGAGGAAGGGAGTGCGCACGCACAAGGCACGGAGTTTGCGTTACCAGTGGCCTCTTGAGTACCTCGCAGCTTCTTCTGCCAGTTCATCTCGTTGAAGAGGTCTTCAGAGCGTAAGAAAAAGTCGTTGATCTTGCTGCCCTGCTCGTCACGCTCCGTGGTGTAATAGACGCGGAGTTTGGACTCCTGGGTTAGGAATTCGCAAATGTTGGGGACGGGAAAAACAATCTGCTCCATTGTGCGATCCAGGCGGACGATCTGGGGGAAAAACAGATGTTACAAGCTGTCTGGATTGGCTATGGGGGTTACATTTGTGAAGACTTGCAAACTGACAAACGTACAAAGAGCTGCTGTTTTGGCCTTTTCATGTCACCTCTGATGGCGCAATCACATTAGCATTATTTCAGTGAATTTTCTAAGGTAACGAAAGGTCAGCTGTCCAATATTAATAGCCACAGCACTGTTTCAAAAAGACACTTTCAAATCAAGCAGCTTTCTGTTGGGCAATGCGGTGAATATATGTAGCGAAATCGTAGGAACATTTTTTTACCTTTACATGAAACTCACAATTGTGTAGATGCTTTAAAATGGGATTTTTCCCCGCAACATTTTGCAAAGCAATGGTAAATGTAACCATACCTTAAGGAACAAAGTTATTTATTTGAGATAAACATAACATTTAGCGATATGAACGAACTTTGTCGTACTTTTAATTTTCAGTTGCTATGCTATGCAATTGCTAAGGTTTTCAGAGGGATTTTTAGTGATGCTACAGGGTTACTAGTGTGTTCTGGGTAAAAAAAAAAAAAAAAAAAAAAAAAAAGTTCTCTATTAGGGCTGGACGATTAATCAAAAAGTAATCAAAACTGAAATTCAGAACCTCTAACCGACGTAATTTTCCCATGTCATTTATGTCGTTTTTTTAATCCTGTTAATACTTTCCCATTAAAAACATACTACCGCATATGTAGGTGCTATACGGGCGTGTAGGACCATTGTGCTTGTCTCTTTTGCAGCATCCTGCACGTGAGCGCCACGTTTAAAGGAGATATCCACTTCTAAAACAAAGATTCACATATAATTTACTCACCCCATTGTCATCCAAGATGTTCATGTCTTTCTTTCTTCAGCTGTAAAGAAATTGTGTTTTTGAGGAAAACATCTCAGCATTTTTCTTCATATAATGGACTGATATGGAGCCCTGATTTTTAACTTCCAAAAGGCAGTTTAAATGCGGCTTCAAACAATCCCAAATGCGGTTGTAAACGATCCCAGCCAAGGAAGAAGGGTCTTATCTAGCGAAACAATTGATTATTTTCATTTAAAAAAAAAAAAAAAAAAAAACACAATTTAAATGCTTTTTATTCTCAAACGCTCGTCTTGCCTTGCTCTCCTTGAACAGATTAGGAACAGTTAGGGTATGTCGAAAAACGTCGTATTTTCTACCTCAACTTCAAAAATCATTTCAAAATCATCCTACCTCGCTGCAGAAGTACCGACCCAGTCTTTGCAAAGTAAACATGCAAAGAAGATCAAACACACTTGACAAAAAAGGTAAAACAGCGATAAAGGACGATTTTGAAGTTGAGGGAGAACATGAGATGGGAGTTTTTCGACATATGCCAAACTGTCATGAACCGGAACAAAAATAGTCCAGGCAGAGTAAGACAAGATGAGCATTTGACATTAAAAAGTATATAAATTGCATTATTTTTATGAAAATAACCTATCGTTATGCTAGATAAGACCCTTCTTTCTTGTTTGGGATCATTTGAAGCAGCATTTAAACTGCATTTTGGAAGTTCAAAATGGGGGCACCATATCAGTCCATTATATGGAGAAAAACGCTGAAATTTTTTCCTCAAAAAACAATTTCTTTATGACTGAAGAAAGACATGAACATCTTGGATGACAAGGGGGTGAGTACATTATATGTGAATATTTGTTTTGGAAGTGGACTTCTCCTTTAAGAATTAAATTTGCATATGAACAAACTTTGTCGTACTTTTTATTTTCAGTTGCTATGCTATGCAATTGCTAAGGTCTTCAGAGGGATTTTTAGTGACGCTACATGGTTACTAGGGTGTTCTGGGTGAAAAAAAAAAAAAGTTTCTATTAGGGCTGGATGATTAATTGAAAAGTAATTGAAATTGAAATTCAGAACCTCTAACCGACGTAATTTTCCCATGTCAGTTATGTTGGATTTTTTTTATTCTTATTAATACCGTGTGTGTAGTCGGCCCTATCCGGACATGTATAACTATAGTGCTCAAGTAATTTCCTTTTGCTAGCAGTTGGCGCTACGATTATAACAAAATACTGGCATTTAGATGTATTCAGGCCAGGACTTTTATGGAACATGTAAAGTTTGGGGCAGATTAGACACTGTATGGCTGAGTTATAACAATTTCCTTCGACATGATGAAACATCGAACTTTGTCAGGCTACCACAGACACACCCTTTCACGAAAACTCAAGATCTTCGCAATTTAACATTGCAAAGGCCTTTAGATTAGACTGACCTAATATAATGCTTATGTCAATAAACTCAATGAGGAGTTTGTTAGAGTGTAAAACACAGCACTTCCTGTTGCTAGCAGGTGGCACTATGGCTATTACTGAATATGGTCATGGCAGCGTTTCCCATTCATTAACTAGAGTGTGGCGGCCCGCCACAGTCTCATCTGTCCCGCCACAGTTTTATAATAAACCGAAAATATTTATACTCGTCATTTTAACATAGACGTCTGTAACGTTGTGTTTCGTGCCATCGCTTTGGAAAAGTGTCCGTCAAACGAACTAAGCATTATATGGTTTTATCCGCTCATCAAGTCTGTTTCGCTGCTTGTTTGTGAAGCACGCACTTCATTCAGAGTCAGACGATCAGTTCGTGATTTGATGTTTGCCGCGTCAGAGTCAGAGCGACTCTTTGATTGACAGTCAATGCGGTGAACATTGTTTTTGCCGTGAGTTTAGCGCGCGTTTGAGAATGCAACGGCAACCAGTTACGCATTGTCACATTAGCATAATTTCCAACATTTTAATGGGCAGATGTTTACAATATTTCACTAGATTTGTAATGAGACGCGTTTGTAAACCTGTTTGCACTGAAGCTGGAGTTTTCCGCCAAAATAAAAGCTCCACTGCAGTTTCCGTCAAAATAAAAGCTCATAGGTTTATTTCTTGGAAGCAAGGACTAAAATTAACAGACACGCGCACAGAAAATACTGTACAAGCAGAGCAAGCGCGTTGTTTCGATGGCATTTTCCCCTCTATTTCACAAGTGCCACCTGCTGTCAGAGAGTGAAATTCAGTCTGTTGTTTTTGTTTTATGCAGGTTTTAGCATAGTTTCACAAAGCTTTAAAGTCAGACCATTCTGTTTTTGATTCAAATGTTGAAATGATACAGACAAATTTAAATTTAAATTAAATTTAAATGCTCATGCTACATGTGTTTCATCTTTGTTTGTATTGTGATTAAAATTCAGTGGTTGGTTCTTTGGTTCATTATTAAATATGTTTAGTTTTTGTAGTAGTACAACTGCAAAAACAGATTAATGGCCAGGAAAAAAAAATATTTAGGGCTGATAAATTTTCTCAAATCACCAGCCATTGGCAGATGTGGCAAAACTAGTTTTAGGTCCTGCTTGCAAGTGTAGAAATTAGGACAAAAGTATTGTAATTTTCCTACAGAAGAATAAGGTAAAATAGTATACCTGAAAAATACACATTTTATTTCATTTATTTTACTTACTAATTACTAATAAGTATTTATTCACTAATTTATTTTACAGTGCAATTATTTTACAATATATGGCTATTCCTGTCATAGGAATAATAATATAAAATTATTATTATTATAATATTCTAATTTGTTTGGCTTCTAAATTGACCAGTGTGAGTGTACTTTAGACTGAGACACTATATCACAACTGACTGAGTAAAGTAAACTTTAAGAACAAGTCAATTCACCAGATTTCTTTCTTTGTTTAGTTTGTACACTGACCTGTTTTGGAGCTCTTAATTTTTTACTCTCAGAGTGCACCAGAGAGATGAATTTAACTTTAAAATGTACAAACTTTTCTCCTGGGGGGGCATGCCCCCCCACACCCCCCTAGTGGGACCGAGGTCCACCACCACAGTCTCACAAAATTCTGTGGGAAACACTGGTCATGGACATGTGCTCAGGACAGGACTCTTATCAAACATGTGAGTTCTGGTGCAGATCGGACATTGTATGCTTGAATTATAACAACTTTCTTTTTCATGGCGAAACATCGAAGTTTGTCAGGCCGCCACGGACACGCCCTTCAACAAAAACTCAAGATCTTCGGAATTTAAAGGGATACTCCACCCCAAAATGAAAATTTTATCATTAATCACTTACCCCCATGTTGATCCAAGCCTGTAAAAGCTTAGTTCGTCTTCAGAACACAATTTAAGATATTTTGGATGAAAACCAGGAGGTTTGTGACTGTCCCATTGACTGCCAGTGGCTGATAGACTATTTTGACGATGCCTTTTATATTTTTCTGGGTCTTAACAGTGGTATTTACTTGCCAGTCAATGGGACAGCCTCCTGGTTTTCATCCAAAATATCTTAAATTGTGTTCTGAAGAAAACAAAGCTTTTACGGGTTTGGAATGACATGGGAGTAAGTAATTAATGACAAAATTTTAATTTTGGGGTGGAGTAACCTTTTAACGTCACAAAGGGCTTTAGATTACACTGACCAAATTTGGTGTTGATCTGTTTAAATCTCTAGGGGGAGTTTGTTTAAATGTGACACATAGCTCAAGGGGCACTTCGTTGTGGCGCTATCAAGCCATTTTTTCACACCCACTTCTGAAACCCATATCAGATGTACATTTTCACCACTTTTGGCGCGTGTGCAGTTTCATGAGTTTTCAAGCATGTTTAGGCCCTCAAAACCACGATTCATTTTGGAGAAGAAGAAGAATCTGAGCAATTCCAATAGGGTCCTCACACCATCGGTGCTCGGGCCCTAATAAAATACAGAAAACTAAAACAATCGTTCGTTATTTATAATCGAGATTTTGATTTTAGGTTATATTGTCCAGCCTAAGTCTTGATGATATTCTAATCGCTACAGTGCAAGTGTACAGGATTTTTTGTTCATTTTTTGTTCGCCGGGTGAAAATCATGAATCTGATCGGGTTGAAAAGATCACATCCGTAGCATAAACATCAGGGTTTTTCAACAAATTAACAATAGTAATAGTGATGCTTGTGTACTCAAGTATGAGAAAGTATGGATGCCGGTCACCACAGATGGACACCACTGACCTCGATTTGTGCTGTATGTTTGGCGTAGAACTCCAAAGCTTCATCTCCCTCCCCATAAGTCCCTCCTGGTTTCAGCATGGCCTGTAGTTCCTTGTTGTGTCTGGCTAGCTGTGGGCGTTTGTGGAAAAAGGGATGAGGCTTTGCTTGTTTTCACTGAGACATTGTATATATGTTGCAATGATGACCCATCTGGCCTTGTTTTGCTCATAACACACTTTACTGTCAGCCAACACCTGCCTGAGAAATGCTTGTCTGAAATGAAGAGCACAAACCTTAACTCCTAACAGCCCAATGCGTAGGTTGCATTAAATTAACATCATACCTAATGTATGAATGTTTCAGAATATGTCGTCAAATGTGATGTCAACTGTGCTGTATTGTTCACATAAAAGGTTTCATCCCTAATCCTATAATACACCATGGCAATCAAGCCACCCATACCTCAGGCAAATATCATGAAACATTTTACCAGTCTAAAACCTTTAGATGATGATAAATAACAATGTCATAACTGTAACACTTAATATTCTTATTTTACTTACTGTATAATGTGATTAATGACTAATTTACTCACTTATTATTTTTCATATATTTGTGAATGTATATTTCATGTTGTTTATTATTCATCTAAATTTGATCTGCTTCTCTAACAGCTAAATGGCCATGAAACAGCCGCATTCAAAATCCTCACAATGGCCCAATTACGACAACAACTGAGGGTCAAAGCCCAGCATTGAACAAATAAACTCTGTTTAAAAAACACGGCCAGAGTAGCCGCCACAGAAATGGATTAAATGTTCCTGCAATTATGAACTGACCTTTTGAGCCTCAACCTGTAAAAGCATATTCTCTATTATTTGAATCAAAGGGCCCTGTCTAATGTACGTTTTGTTCTCTGGTCTTTTCATTCACCAACTCCTGATGCCAAGCAGTGTCATTTGGAGGGCCGCTGGAAAAGCTGCACCGCTCCTAACACGGTTACATAACTGATCCTCCGACGATGACCTAGATAATTACGTGAATAGGCAGAAAATCTATACTGAAGCGCACAGGGGTGGGGAAGGTTGGGCGGTGATATAATCCAGACATCTGACACAGTGAACGTATTGAAAGTGTGTTTAAGTGCATATTTGTGTGCGTCACCTGATGAGCCAGGATGTAGATGTTGTGACCCACATTTCGTGGAGAAGCGGCGTGTTCTTCCTCACCATTCTCATCATCGTCGGTGTGCTCTACCTCAATTTCTCCCTGCATGTAGGCCTTTTTGATCACCTCCACCTGTGCACAACCAATCATTTAAATAAGGACAGTAGATGGTTTGCCACCATATGCAAAACAGAAGATCTGCCCACAGGAACAGGAGAAAAATGCAAAGTGCCATTCACCAGTTCTTTAGGCCTCATGTTATACAGGATTCTCTCTGCATTCTCACTGTCGTGCCGGCTTTCCATGATGGCGAGCAGCAGCTTTGAGGCGTTATTCTGTAACAAAAAGACGTTCACAACACTTACTTTGGAGTAAAGTGAAAACTACATGTCCCATAATGCCGTATAAGTGTTTTCACACCTTGAGCTCCAGGACCAAGTCCATCCTCTTCTTTCCGAGAGGGTTGATGTCGTTGAGGATGAGAGCGATGATGATGTCAATGCCGTTACATTCATGAGTGGCAATACAATTCTGAACAAGAGAGAAGATGTTAAACATACACTAACTGTTTATTTTATTTTTAGACTCTTTCAATAAAAAAAAAAAAAATGAAAGTGAAACACTACAATTAAAAATAACCATTTTTTATTTGAATATAAAGCAGATTTTTTGAAACAGATTTTTATGTATTTATTTATATTAGGATATATATATAAATTTTTTAAATATATATTTTAAATATATATATATAATTTTATTTTTTTAATGAAATTTATTCCAGTAATGCAAATCTGATTTTTTAACATATTTTATTTATACATAAAAAGCTATATATATATATATATATATATATATATATATTTTTTTTTTTTTTTTTTTTTTTTTTTTTTTTAATTCATTTATTTATTTTTAATGCAATTTATTCCTGTAATGCAAATCTGATTTTTTTTAAACAGATTTTTATTTATGTATTTATCTCTATCCATCTATCTATCTATCTATCTATCTATATATATATATATATATATATATATATATATATATATATATATATATATACAGGGGTTGGACAATGAAACTGAAACACTCGCCAATATAGTATTGGAGGTTTCATGGCTATATTTGCGCTGTCTGGTGCCCAATCTTCACTTATTGTACATTACACCAGTTAGAGCAGAGTGTAAAGTTTCATTATGTGCACCCAATGATTCAAACATTGTACCTTGAAGGTAGTGCTCTGTATCAGGATAATAATGCACCAATACACACAGCAAGACTGGTGACAGACTGATTTAATGAACATGAAACTTAAGTTGAACATCTCCCATGGCCTGCATAGTCACCAGATCTGAATATTATTGAGCCACTTTGGGGTGTTTTGGAGGAGCGAGTCAGGAAACGTTTTCCCACATCAGCATCACATAGTGACCTGGCCACTGTTCTGCAAGAGGAAAATGGCTCAAAATCCCTCTGGCTGCTTTGCAGGACTTGTATTTGTCACTCCCACGATGAAATGATATTGTATTAGCTGCGAAAGGAGGCCCAATATCATACTAATTGTGATCTAAAACCAGGTGTTTCAGTTTCATTGTCCAACCCTGTACACACACACACACACACACATATATATACACACACACATATATATATATATATATATATATATATATATATATTTTTTTTTTTTTTTTTTATTTATTTATTTTTTCAATTTATTCCTGTGATGCAAAGCTGATTTTTATAAAAAAAAAAAAAAAAATAACAGATTTTTATTTATTTATTTATTTATTTTAAACAATGCACAAGAGTTTTTTCTATCACTTTTGCTCAATTTAATGCATATTTTAATATTAATAAAAAAAAAAAAAGAGAATTACAAAATTGAGAATTACAGAGAAAAAAAAAACGCATACACATTCCTAAACGTTTAATATGAAAGCCAACCTGCAATTAAGCAATTACGGCCCTGGAACAGACTGCTTTAGTGAGAGACTAATCATCTAATCATTACAGGACAAAAGCACATTGTCGTCATACAAGCACACTACATTTCCTGATAGAAAAGTAGGACAATGATTATAATCAGCTCCATTATGAATGAATGTCCTATGAAGTCAAAAAAAAAGTTGCATAACGCCTAGCCCGAAACACAAAGAAAGAAATTTCCATTATTTTGATTAGACAATAGTGGGTATATAGTGTATGTGTGTCTAAGGCGGCATAATCTTAAAGGGATAGTTCAACCATAAATGAAAATTCTGTCATTAATTACTCACCCTAATGTCATTCCAAACATGTAAGACCTTTGTTCGTCTTTGGAACACAAATTAAGACATTTCAGATGAAATCCGAGGTGGATGCAAGGTCAGAAAGCTCTTGGATGTCATCAAAGATATCTTAATTTGTGTTCTGATAATTAATGAAGGTCTTACAGGTTTGGAATGACATGAGGGTGAGTAATTAAAGACAGAATTTTTATTTAGGGTGAACTATTTCCTTAAAGCATGGAATAGAAAGAATATGTGGTTGTGTCAGGTTCACCTGGTTTTCATGGCAAGGCCCCTGACAGTACTCTGTCAGGCTCTCCACCGTCTGGTTTATAAGAGCGACGTTCTTCTCATTAATATAGAGCCCCAGCAGCCCCAGACCTCCTGTAGTGCTGCCACATATACAATCCAGAAACTGCAGAGTCTCGCACACCAGGTTGTAGTTGTTTTTGTTGTTCTGACAGCGAAGGAAGTTCTAGGGAACAAGCAAGAAAAACAGGATATGAGGGGCATGCTTTTGTACTTATAAGTCATATTAGAGCAAGAGGAAGCTCAGGCAGAGTCAATATATAACTGCTAGCATCCTAATATAGTATGGGATGGGATTTCAGAGAGATAGATTCAATCAGGTATCACAAAAAGTGGATTTCGGATCTTTTTTTCCATGTTTTTTTTTTTTTCTTTAAGGATTTTGAGAAAGTCAGACCCAAGTGGTAAAAGTATGAAACGTGTATATGATGTAACCAATGGGGTTATGTAAAAGGTTACAAACATTAGGTAAGGAAATAATTATAAAACAATTCACCAAATGATTAATGATAAGCTATGTGTAAAGCATGAAAATTGTCTTTAGAAGATAAATAATCAGTTTTACTTGCATTGCACTAGTGATACTTTTCAGTACGGAATAAAAAAAAAACCTTTCTTTATACTGTAGATTTATATTGTATTGCTGTAAACATTTGCAGGGTGATGTAAATGTAAGAAGTTCAAGACACAAGCAAAAAGCAAGGAAGGAAATCATTCTGAAACAATTCGCAAAATCTGGCTCATTAACTAATTACCTTGAAACTAGCATGAGCCTCTTCCAAAACTGAGAGACATTTCTTATTTTAGCTTGTTATTAATACACTCCATTTACTTTCTTAAATACAAATTCCTGCTCTTACAGTGTACAATTCATTTAAAACAAATGAAATGTTATCTTCACAAGCTTTTACTGTAATATTTTTAGCCTTTTCAGTTAACAGCTTGCAGTTTCTACTAAGCTTTTAATCACTGGATGCATTCTGGTATCCACTATTCCCAATTTAATCAGTTGCCAATAGATGAAATTAAGTCCCTTCCTACATTTATTTCTCAAATATCACTTTTCACTGAGAAATACACCACAGTAGGGAACTAAAATGGCTTGCAAAGATCATTTCATGTTGAGTTGAATGGATAAAATTGTGACGCCACTCATAGGGTCCTATGATTTCCACGATACGGAAAACGTGGACAGAACCATGGAATGCAGTCATAAAAATTTACCGTATAACGTGAAATTTTATGGAATTTGGGTGAATAAATCAAAAGAAGGCCAGTACACTTGAAACAAATTGCGATATGGACTAGAGTCTGTAATTTTAAGCTGCAAAAACTGCATGCTGCACGTGTCTCTGTGTGAATAAATGAGCAGGACAGACATGCAGTTTAATTTACTACACACATACTGAAGCGGTGCTTTCAGCATCTGCGCCTCATTATATGAGTACATCTCTAAAACTGCTCTGAGTCACCTCATTAGCATTTTACCATTTATTTTAAACAGAAATCTCAGGTCTTCACAGCAACCTGTCAAAATAAAATTTTGGTTTAACTTGAAGAAACTATGACTTAAATATATTACTCACTGTACTGATAGTATTACAACTAAAATAAAATTATTGTTAAAACATTAATTTCTAAGGAATATTTATGAGAAGAAAAAAAATAATTAAAAAAATAAAATCACTAAAATTTATTTAGCGGAAAAATGTAAATACACAACACTATATTATATATTATATTTTATTAATATACTATATTTAAATACACAGTATTTAAAAAAAAAAAAAAAAGAGAATAATTTATTAATAAAATCAATTCATTAGAAATGCTTTTAATTATTAAAATGTAATGAAACCATTAAAATGCAATCCAGAAAACTAATGGATATCACAGAACCAAGCAAAAAATAAATAAATAAATAATTTAATAGGGCCTTAAAAATGTAATTTTTGTTAAACTTTTAATAAATTGCTGTTCAATTGATGATTTCAATTAATTAGATGGTTTTTGATTAATAAAATTAATAAATATATAATTAATAAAAAAGAATTATAATAAAAACTAATTATTTTTTTAATTTTTGGGGAAAATTGTTTTTTTTTTTTTTTTTTTGAAAAAAAAAAAAAAAACAGATTTCATGTATGTATGAATACACTCATATATACAGTTCCTCAAAGAAATAAAATAATAAAAGTAAGCCATTACAATATTGCATTACTCCATAAAAAAGTAACTAATTTCATTACTTAGTTACTTTTCATGGAAAGTAATTGCATTACATTACTTCTGCCTTACTTTTTGTCACCTGAGCTGGGCTTGCTTATTTGTTTTTAATAACAAAGACAAAACATTTCACACCAAAAATGAAATTTATAAGCCTCCAGCTGAAGAAACTGCTTCTTTATTTGCACGACACTCCTTTTTCTCTCAACACGGGACAGTAACTGGCATTACTTATTTGAAAAAGTAACTCAGATATTTCATTGTAAATATAAAAGTAATGCATTACTTTACAAGTTACTTGAAAAGTAATCTGATTACGTAACTCAAGTTACTTGTAATGCGTTACCCCAAATACTGTATGCTACTTTAGTTATCAATGTTTAGGAAATTTAGTTAGCATTACCAATGCTAATTTTCTCAAAATAGTCTCCAGTACAGCAGCTGACCTGCAGTTCGCGGTTGTGGTTTTCACAAAGCAGCTGCAGGAGACGCAGAATTGGCTGCATGATGGTTATGATTACGCTCATCTCATTGTCATCCTGGTTCTTGTCGCCTGTGCTGCTCTGCCCCTCCGCCACATTCAGATGCTCGTCTGCGTCCGCCTCCCTTCGGTAAGCGGTGAAGGCCTTCTTAGTGGCCGTAGAAGCTTCGATAAGTTGCTCTCGCACTTCCTCGGTTACTACTGCAACATCCTTGACTGAAAAACGGGGTGGATTGTATTTGTTTAGTATGGTATGTTTTTGCATGTCTGGGTTATATGATATAACCGAAAGTGTTATAATCACATGTGGTGGTATGTGTAGTTTATGGTCAGGCTGGCTGAGCCCTGACCTTTTTTGCGTGTTTGGGCGTCCTTGTCGTTGGTGTCCTCGTCTTTGCGCTTGCTGCCCAGATCGCTGGTGTTGACCGTCACAGTTGCCTTGATCTCTTGCTGGGCCAGCTTCATCCGCTCGTAAAACACTTTGAAGAACTTCTCTGATTTACTGTCACCCGTCAGACGACAGAAAAACGACCGCTGGAGGAACAGAAAAATTAGAAAAAAAAAAAAAAAAGAATCGAGTTAGCATACTGTAAATGAGCAGAAAAGACAGGGTGGGAGAGATGTGGGGGGTTTTTGAGCATCAATA